>JAQPPZ010003247.1:0-600000 GCA_028583015.1 Wollemia nobilis | reverse complement strand
TTTTTGATTGTTCTTTGACTTTTGTGACGTCATTTGGGGATTAAATTGTCTAAAATCCGTCTTCCCGTGGAGCGGTCCGGCTATGGTAGCCTTCTTAGGGAGTAGGATAGTGACAATGTAAACCTTGACATCAATTTTGTTATGCCAAGAGGTTAAGTGCAAGAGCACTTGTGTCTGGCAATGTTTATTGTTGTTTGTTTTTGTGTTGCATTTTTTGTTGTTTTTGTTGTTTTTGTGACGCCATTTGGGGATTAAAATTGTCGAAAATCCGTCTTCCCGTGGAGCGGTCCGGCTATGGTAGCCTTCTTAGGGAGTAGGATAGTGACAATGTAGACCCCGACATCAGTTTTGCTATGCCAAGAGGTTAAGTGCAAGAGCACTTGTGTCTGGCAATGTTTATTGTTGTTTGTTTTGTTTTGATTTTCTTGTTGTTTTTGAGTGGGCTTTGACCCTTTTGTGATGTCATTTGGGGATGAAATTGTCTAAAATCCGTCTTCCCGTGGAGCGGTCCGGCTATGGTAGCCTTCTTAGGGAGTAGGATAGCGACAATGTAGACCTTGACATCAGTTTTGTTATGCCAAGAGGTTAAGTGCAAGAGCACTTGTGTCTGGCAATGTTTATTGCTTTTTGTTTTTGTGTTGCATTTATTTGTTGTTTTTGTTGTTTTGATTTTCTTTGATCTTGTGCATGATGGTTGATGAATATGGATGTATGCATGTTGATTTATTTTGATGGATGCATATGCTATGATGAATGCAAATGGTTTTGATTTATATGTGATATGCAGATATGAAATGGATGAATGGGGTTTGTGATGTTTGGCTATGGCACCATAGACTGTTTAGAACTCGTTATTTTGTTTTTAGGCGATTGTTGTGGTGCATGACTTTGCATGTATACATGTGTTTTTTCTTTTTTTGTATTTTTTTGATGGTATTTGTAAGGATGAAAAGTAGCGCAGCTTGGTTTAGAAATGTAGCTAAGGTTTTCTCGAGACTCGGACGGTTTTAACTCACTAGCCATGACTGGTACTTTATCTTACAAGACTTTTGAACAAGGTATGAATCGGACTTGTTTTTGACCGAGCTATTTCACATCCCCCGTGTGTGCAATTGAGTTCATTTAGTGGTATTTGTTAGGATACCGCCAGCTGCCGATGGGCTTTCAACCGAACCTCGTACCGAGGATCACCTAATTAGCTCCACGAATTCCTTTGTTATATGTACTAAGATTAATCTGCGATGTAATCCAGGATGCCATAAGCTAGCTCATCCACATGCAAATATTGATCTTGTACGCAAGTTAATGTGACAGATATATCGTCATGCGGGAGGTTTACTATCCATTGGCTATCAACCAAATTGGTACTGAAGCTTGCCTTATGACCTATAGAATGCTGAGAGTTCCAGGGATTCAAGGTCAACTCCCTTCTTTTCTTCAATTGTATTGGGATACTTGCTCATTGTAGTGATGAGATCACTGTTTATTTTGATTTGTTTTTCTTTTTGAGCAAGGGATTGGGGATATGGAGTGATGAAAATCACTGTTGTTTGTGCCTTTTGATGTGTGCACTATAGTTTGTCAAATTTGGAGTTTTGACATTTTGCAAATTTTTTGTGTTTTTTGCAACTATTGAGAACTTTAGGGATTCTTAGGGAATTGGGTAGGGAGGATGCTTGTCCTTTTGCCAACTCTCAGCATTCTAGGGGTCATTCGCACAGGGGGATGAGCAAGATAACCGTTTCGCTTGTGGTGACCTAGATTATTTTGCATGTTTCGTCTTTCGTTCACACAATTTGGGAATTTTAGTGTTTTGATTTGTGTTGGGATGTTACGTAACAAGGTGTATTTCAAGTATGACTCTACCTTCGTAAAATCTGTTCGACTTGATACACTACATGGCTAAAGAGGAAAATGATGACCGAATCACTGAAACTCTTGGTACATTCCCAGACCACTGACTGTAGTGTGGTAAAAGTTATGCTTGGTGTTTTTGTTGTTTTTGTAACATGAGACAATGCGGAACAAGATGGACTATCAGAGCTATTGCAGCCTATGGTGCCTTTGACCCGTATGACTACAAATATGCAATGTATGGATGCAATGCTTAATGCAGCTATGTATTTTTGTAATTTTGATGGATTGTTTTTGGTGAAGGTGAAGATGAGGTGCGAGAATATGAATTTTTTTGATGAATTTGAGTATGCCTAGAATTGAGATGCAAATCTTTGTTGTTTTTGATGATTTTTGTTGTTTTGTTTTTTTGAATTTCTTGATTTTTTTTTTTGACCAAGCGATTGCGATAATCGTTGGAGCTTTTTGGGTTGACCAAGAGATTGCGATAATCCTTGGAGCTTTTTGGGTTGACCAAGAGATTGCGATAATCCTTGGAGCTTTTTGGGTTGACCAAGAGATTGCGATAATCCTTGGAGCTTTTTGGGTTGACCAAGAGATTGCGATAATCCTTGGAGCTTTTTGGGTTGACCAAGAGATTGCGATAATCCTTGGAGCTTTTTGGATTTGACCAAGAGATTGCGATAATCCTTGGAGCTTTTTGGGTTGACCAAGAGATTGCGATAATCCTTGGAGCTTTTTGGGTGACCAAGAGATTGCGATAATCCTTGGAGCTTTTTGGAGTGACCAAGAGATTGCGATAATCCTTGGAGCTTTTTGGGTGACCAAGAGATTGCGATAATCCTTGGAGCTTTTTGGGTGACCAAGAGATTGCGATAATCCTTGGAGCTTTTTGGTGACCAAGAGATTGCGATAATCCTTGGAGCTTTTGGGTGACCAAGAGATTGCGATAATCCTTGGAGCTTTTTGGGTGACCAAGACATTGATAATCCTTGAGAGCTTTTGGGTGACCAAGAGATTGCGATAATCCTTGGAGCTTTTTGGAGTGACCAAGAGATTGCGATAATCCTTGGAGCTTTTTGGGTGACCAAGAGATTGCGATAATCCTTGGAGCTTTTGGTGTTTGTTTGTGACCAAGAGATTGCGATAATCCTTGGAGCTTTTGGTGACCAAGAGATTGCGATAATCCTTGGAGTTTTTGGAGTGACCAAGAGATTGCGATAATCCTTGGAGCTTTTGTGACCAAGAGATTGCGATAATCCTTGGAGCTTTTTGGTTGACCAAGAGATTGCGATAATCCTTGGAGCTTTTTGGGTGACCAAGGGATTGCGATAATCCTTGGAGCTTTTTGGTTTGGATTATGGTTCTTCAGGGGATAGAGGTACCCCAGCTTGATGGTCTTTGCACTCCGGATCTGGCTCTAGAGGTATGGGCATGAATGGATCGGCCCTATGCACGGAGATGAGGACATGGTCCGCCCGCGGCACTGATGTTGCTATGATGTCTCTTGGTGGAAGTTGCTCTTTGTGTGCCCAAAGTGGCGGATGTAATGCTTGGTCCCACTGCGGTGGGTTAACACGCCACTCATGCCCTAGTATTATGTTTATCTGTTGACATGCTTCCTCAAATTTTATGGGATGCCGATGTTGTCGCATGTGATTGCTATGGGCTATGTCTGTTTCATCCTCACCTTCGGACAATGTGTATAGCTCATCAGAATCTGGAGATTCTGAGACATGGAGGACTGCATCATCTGGTAGCCCTATGGTTAAAGGTTGATCCTCTTCGAAAGGAGCCTTATGTAAGTTGGGCCTTGGGAGCTCCAAAATCTTGGCCTCTACCAACTCTAAGTGCTCTAGTGCTTTGCATGTATTGGGAGATTTGAACTCCTCCTCTTTGGTTGGTTCTTGTTGAGGAACTTGGGGCTTATGGAGGGGTGGCCAGATGGCACCCCCATGCCTTGGTAGGGCAGTTCATCCCGCTCTTCTTCGCGCTCTGATTCCTTAGAGGCTTCTTGATGAATTTCTAAGGGTGGCTCATAAGCCTGGGTGGATGTCTGAGGAAGGCACCCGTCATTGGTTATAGGAGCGGCCTCCCATTCATGTCTAGGAGGCGTCGGGGGTGGTGCTTCAGGAATCGGGAGAGTAGCTTCCCGCTCCTGTCTAGGAGGTGTTGGGGGTAGCTTTTGATGAGGTCGCGATGACCTATCTTCCCCCCATGGGTTGTGCCACTCAAAATATTTTGTCTTATGCATGTGAGGGGTTGGAGTCTTCTCTTGCATAGTGTGTTGGAACAGCTCATCCTTCTGGCGCTGAAGGTGCTCTTCGTTAATATGGTACGGTTCCTCTAATGGTAGTCGTTCGAGCTCAAGTTGCGTGAGTTGCTTGAGATGTGTGATATATTCGATAGATTCTACGATAGTTGGTCCCACCGCCTCATGTCTAGAAGGCCTAGACGCCTCTCTTAGATAAAAATCTCGGTCGTAGTGATCCAAGATCTCTATAGGACACATCCCTCTGTTAGGGGTAGCAACATTCTCTCGGGGCTTTGGCCTCAGTGAGTGGTCCTGATAGATAGCAGGTGCGAAGGCGTATTGCTCCCGCACGGTATATTGCTCTCGAGGAAGGTAGATGTCTTCCTCGTGCTCTCTTTCATAAGTGAAAAGGGGGTGGACGGAGCTATCTCGCCCTGCCCGAAGAGCCTTGTGCTCTGGATTTGTCTTTGTAGTCCTGACAACTAGTGGGGGTGAAGGAGGGATAATGTAATCATGTGGTTCCTCCCATCGAACCCTATGTTGACTTAGCACTTCATCGCGCGATGACCGCTCATAGCGAGCATCTAAGGGAGCTCTCATTGCTTCATGTCTAGAAGGCCTAGATGCCTCTTCTAGATATCTATCTCGGTCGTAGTGATCCAAGATCTCTATAGGCGACCTCCCTCTATTGGGGGTAACAACATTCCCTCGAGGCTTTGGCCTCGGTGAGTGTTCCCGATAGATAGCAGGTGGGAGGCATATTGCTCTCGCACCGTATATTGCTCTCGAGGAAGGTAGAGGTCTTCCTCGTGCTCTCTTTCATAAATGAAAAAGGAACGGGTGGAGTTGGCCCGCCCCGCCTGAGGAGCCTTGTGCTCTGGATTTGTCTTTGTAGTCCTGACAACTAGAGGGGGTGAAGGACGGGTAGTGTAATGATGTGGTTCCTCCCGTCGAACCCTATGTTGACCTAGCGCTTCATCGCGCGGTGACCGCTCATAGCGATCATCTAAGGGAGCTCTCCTATGACTCGTACCCCTCATGGAAGGGTGTGTGATGAGTGCTATGTTGAACAGGAGTGCTCCTCGAAGAGGTGTCCCCGTAGTCTCTTTCCTTTAAGGTGTGGAGGGGACCGCCTTGTGTGTTAGGTCGCCAAGGTGGTATGACCAAATCCTTGGGATTGTAACGGAGGTGACTCGTGCCTCCTGGGACACTCCCCATAGCCTTCGCCCGTGATTGGGCTTGGCTACGGGTGAGCACCATGACGATGTCTCTCTAAAAAGCCCTAAAATTGAAAATGAGTCAGATGGGGCCCAAAATTGGTGTGCGCATCCCTCTTATAATAGATAAGACAAAAATGAAGTTTCAAGTCCTAACTCTAAATACATTAGGAGATATTGACATCCGAACAGCTCAAAAAGTGCAAAAAATTGGGCACGCAATTTTAGAACCTAATTTCGGGGCACTAGATGATGGAATTTGGCCCCGAAAACTGGTTTTTTGGGCAAACTAGATTTTAAAATTCTCCCAACCAACTCCCTATAAAATTTCGTGTCAAACGGAGCTACGGTTGAGAAGTTATGGCCCCAGCAAGATGCACTAAAATTTAGAGAAAAATACAAGATTTCCCATTTTTTGTTGGATGGTCCTGCATCACTTATGGGCACATTTGGGGTGATTTTGGGTTGACCAAAGGGTTCATGGACACCTTTGGGGCATTTTGGAGTGACCAAGCGATTACGGGAATCCTTGGAGCTTTTTGGAAAAAATGACAAAATGCGTAGATTTTTTTATCTTTTGTTTATGATGATTTTTTTTTGTTACACTAAGCAGAAATGAACACACACATTCACAAAACCGTGATTATCTCTTTTAAGGATTCTTGGTGTGTCCTAAACTGGTTTAGTGCATTTTGATGTTTTGTTTTGTTTTGTTTTTGTAGGTTTTGTAGAACGTTTAAATGCATTATGTAGGCTCTTATAACTCCCAAAAGGTCGCCCCTTCAATATACCAACCAAGCCGATATACCAACCTCTCTATATACCCGCCCTTACGAGAGGGAGACTATAGGTACGTGAGAGCAGAAGGTACGTGGTACGTAGGCGGTACGGAAGGGGGATTGTCCTGTTAATGGCACCTACCATAGAAAACTTATCCTCGCGCGCATGGGAATCACCCCAGCCTACGCTCGGTCTCGTCTTCGTCAGGATTTACGCCTAACAACACTTGACAATCGGGAAATGGATGCAAATCAAGCCAAGGTGGTGATGAAATCCACCAATGGTCTTGATCAAGGGCTGGGGTCTTACGACCAGCTCCTTGGTTTAAAATTGTTTCGTGATGTGTGTGGGATTCGTTTTATTCAACAAAAATGAAACTAGCATACATGACTTTTCCTAATGCAATGCAGGATTAAATGAAAACAATTAAAGAAACAGAAACAGAAACAAAAAATTTAACAGAGATAATAAAAATCCCTACCTCTTCTCTGCCTGCTCCTGTTGTCTCTGAATTTCTGCTCTGAAAATCCGTAGACAGGAATTCGTCCCTCTGGGAGACGAATTGCAGAACAGAATTCGTCCCTCCCAGAGACTGAATTTGAATTCGTCTCAGGGTCAGACGAATTGCAGAAAAGAATTCGTCCTCGCTAGAGACGAATAGCAGTCTGCAACAAAAAAAATATGTACCTGTCAAGCACAAACACAAAACTTTGATCAATTTCTATGATTTTAAAAACCAGGGAACAGAGTCCCACCGTGATCGCCACTGAAAGCACGAGATTCCGGGCAAAGGAAACACCAAGTGCGATTGCATTCAAAATTAAGTACGCTTAAGTCCTAGAAATGTAAATTGCATGAAATGGAAAAGAAACACATTGGAAGAGACACAATCAAATAGAGAAAACACAGCCCTTTCATTAATATCCCTTGATCTCTGTTACAATGATGTCTCCTCCCTTTTCAGGGGCTAGGAGCGCAAATAGAGTTTGATTACAATCACTGAATGATTCCTCTTTCCGCGTGCCCACGATTGCAATGGGCGGGCCAAGATGATGCCGCCGCTGATGTCGATGAGTTCTTCGCCTCTGCTGCTTCTCCTGCGAACAAAGAAATGACCAAGACGTCAGTAGCACCTGCTACAAATGAAAAGCGTTTGCTCTCTAAAACTAACGAAATATGCATGTAAATATTTGCCTAAAACAGTGAATACAATGAATCCAAATTGCTTCAAAACTTGACAGAAGGTAAGAAAAGTTACCGTAAGGCCACTGCCACTGAGGCAGCTGGCCAATCCACCTTCAACCGGAATTCGTCCCCGGGCGGGACGAATTTCGACCGTAATTCGTCCCCGGGTGGGACGAATTCTTCCGTGTTGAAGAAACCGACCCGTCGCTCGCTCCAATGTCGGATCCCGAGACCTGCAAAATGCCTGCAAATAGGGGGTTATGTAATTGGGGCCATTTTGGGACGACCCAGATGGTCGGATTTTCCCAATTTGGCCTCCACCCTCGGGAATTTGACCTTGACACCCGCAAGTTAGCGAAACGACAAAGCAATACAAAACATCCTAGAATCTGACCAAAAGTTACAAAATTGCAATTATGGACTAATCAGACCTAGTAACACAGAATGCAATCTAAAAAATAATCTAAAATGCTCAAAAACTAAAAATAGGACTTGGGAGGTGCGGGGGTGCCCAAGTGGGCCTCCCACCGTTGGCCCTCGATTTTGGAGCCAATCCACCAGGGATGGGCCCAAAACCTTTTAGGATTGGGGGTCGGCGAATTGGTAGGTTCGGGTGTCCATGCGTTGGATTTGGGTAAGGTTCGAGCTTCCAAAGGCCACCCAACAACCTCCCTTGCAAAAGAGATTGGTGGATGTGGGAAGGTGAACCAAGAGGGATGCAAGTGAGTCTTCAATTCGGCAAGCACTTCGTTGCTTGAAAACTCCTTCAACCTGTATATTTTGGGTGAGAAAAGTCCCACCTTTTATAGACCCAAGGGGTCTCTTTTGGGAGGGAAGCACAAATGCCATGTGTTGGCCATAGGCGCCATGTGGCGCCTTGTCTTCCCATGAGGGAGGGGAGTCCTCCATTGAATTGAGCTTTGATAAATGCTTTTTGTAACAGCCTTCTAACGGCCCCTCTGTCCACCTACACACGCGTGCAAGGCAGGAGTCCTTAACTGACTGTTTCGGGCTGCCACTTGGCACCATTTGCCTTTTTGCCCGTTAAGCTTAGAATTCGTCCCACCCAGGGACGGATTCAGAATTCGTCCCGGGGTGGGACGGATTCTATTTTGAATTCGTCCCCGGGTGAGACGAATACTGGGCAAAGTGTCCAAGTGTGCCAAATTGCTTCTTGACCTTACAAAATTGCTATGAAAGTGGTTAAGACCACTGTTTAACCTCTGAGGGCTGCCCTGGGGGCTGTGTTTGTCAAAGCGATCAGTGTTTGCAGTCACATAATCGGATTGGTGCTGTTTTGGTGTCTACACTTTGATCTCTAAAAAAATATTTTAGGTCCAAAAGGTTATGCATGTGATTTTAAGATATTGTTTACAATAAATCTTGTCCTTGTAAATATTGTTGATGTTGAGATGTTATTACATTATTTTAGATAAAGTATAAGTGATATTAACTACCTTCCATATTTTAATATCTTCATATCTACAACATATGATTTTGTGTTTATGATATTAATCATCCATGAATGTTTTTAATATTGCGATATTATTACATTATTCTAGATAAACTATAAGTGGCATAGTCACCTCTAACCATTTAATATTCTCTTATCTACACAACAGAGAGTTTTGAGCTTATAATATTAATCATTCATTGATGTTGGTGTTAGGATATTATTACATTATTTTAGATAAAATAATAATATTATTAACTACCTTTCAACATTTAATATGCTTTTATCCCCTTATTTACAATACATGGTTTTGAGCTTATGGTATTGGCCATCCATGATATGTGAACATGGTTTTGAGCTTATGGTATTACCATCCATGATATGTGAACATGGTTTTGAGCGTACTACATTTAATATGTTCTTATCTTAACACACAGTTTTGAGCTTATGATATTAATCATCAATACATAATTTTGAATTTATGATATTGATCATCTATTAATGTTGTTGGTATCTTCTCCTAAGTGCATCTGGCTACTATTATTTTAGCTGACCAGGGTGCCGCGACTCTCCACCACTCTCTCCACATTGCCCTAACATTTGTGGGTCGTCCATCTCTGTCAACTACCCGGTATCCACACAGCCGCAACTCGACCACCCTGTGCACAGACCCACGGATAGCAGGATCCTAGTCCGTCGGCATCGCAGCACGCATTTAAATGCCACCTTCTGCGTGAAACACCGCCTGCAAGCCCTCTACCAGCCATAGCGCGCTGCCTCTAATCCTTCATTCGGCATTCTGTGTGGTTTCGGAGGGACCTTGGGCTCCAGCTAATGACATTCTGACAGCAGTTGAGAAGAGCCAGCCACCGCATCCTCGAAAGAAACTGCAGTCTGTGTGGGCCCAAGTGAAAGAAACTGCAGATCTGCGTTGCCGCTCGTCATAGCTTCTGATATGTGCCCTTTTTGGTCATTTTGGCGGGATCTATCCTACAGATCTGTTGATCTGTGTAACAACCAGATATAAATGGGAAGGGGGTGAAGAGTTACTCGAAAGCGAACACACACGAACCCCGAAAGTCTGTGATGATGGTATACTCATGAATCCGATCAGAGGAAAATGGGCTAAACTGGGAAGTGCAGGAGAGCCGTGGTGGTAGCCAAGCAGCGGTGGCTGGATGCAAGGAAGGGATCTGTCTGGAGCAGCAATCTTGGCAGAGTGACGGTTGCGCTAGTGAAACTGCGCGGCCACGAGGTTCTCGTTTTATTTTGTTTATGAGTCAAGGCAAAGTGGTGTTGAGTCGGGAGGAACCACCTCTAAGAGTTTTAAATATCACATAGCTCCGTTTAGCACTTGACGAGCTGGTCAGCTGAGTAACCGACAAGACCCAGTTTCAAAAAATTTCAGTTTTTTAAAACAATTTTAGTTTTTTTTTTCTCTAGGAAAAAACGTTTTTTTTTGTTAGCTCTTAATTTTTTTATTGACTCTTAGTTTTTTAAAAACATAGAATGCACAAGTGTTTTTCAATAAGGCACTATTATTAAAAAAAAAAACATTTTTTTTCAAAAGAAGGCACACGTGTTTTTTCAATCCGTGTGAGCTATGAGTTGGGAGAAATTTAATTTAACCTTTTTATTTAAGGCTTAAACGTTTTTTTCAAAAGAAGGCACACCTGTGTTTTTCAATAGGTGTCAGCTATGAGTTGGAAGAAATCTAATTTTTTTTTGTTAAGTAGCAATATATACATAGCGGGTTTTTTAAAAGGAACCCAAAACCTTATTACAAAAAAGGAACACCTTTAAGGCCGCAAGATTGAGACCGAATAGCTAGTCTTAAACCAATTTACAAAAAATATCTTAACCACAGTCCCAATATCAGTAAATCCCAACAAACATTTCTAGTAAAAACACAGCAGAATCAAAAACCCTGATTTGGGTAGAATTTCAAGACTCGCCATCAAATTTAGTTTTCCTTGGGATCCTCCTGACTGCCTGAGGATCCTCCCATGTGCTCCTTGAGTTTTCGGAGGCAGATGATTCGATGCTGATAAGGCCAAAGGAGGCCCGATTGGCTGGAAGAAATTGACTGACGTGGTCTTGCTTGAGGATCTGACACGGGTCATTAAACCTTTTTTGGTCTGACGTTGCCACATCAGAGATATCTTGTGGGATCTCGTAATCCCAAATGGTGATATTACAGGAGAAGGATCCTTTGTTGGCCAGGAGGTCAGCAGTGAATTCCCTTCCCTAAAGATGTGTTGGCACCTGTGGTTCTTGCTTTCGGAGGATTCGTTGGGCTTCTTGGATGGTGTTGAAAACCTGCCATGCAGGGGTCTCATCCTTAGTCAAATAATTGATGATGTTCATGGATTCGCCTTCTATGATGACTGCCCGAGGATCCTCCTTGATGAGAACTAGTCATCTCCATAGGGCTATGGCTTCTACAACATGATTGGTCTAATGACCCAGATCTTCAAAGAAAGCAAGTAAAACCACTCCTCGATGGTCCCTGACAATGCCTCCAGCACCCATCACTTTAGGGTTTCCTTTGGATGCCCTATCAAAATTTATCTTGATCCAATCCTGGGGGAGAGTATTCCACTGAGTAAGAGCCCGAGGGTGATGCAGGGAGGTCTCCAGGGAGGGTCCGCTCGAGATATTGAGAAATTTGAGGATAAGGCCTTCCCAGGACGTCGAAAGAGGACTGGAGCAGTGAATGAGGTCAACATTCTCAAAAGCGAAGGCAAGGGCTCTGGTGGCGATCGAGGGAGGATCCAGGATAGAAGTACCAAAGACTGCTATTACGCTCAAGCCAAAATTGCCCGACCAAGTGGTGAAGGCATATGTCCCAGAGGAACCGAAGCTTATGGTTAAAAAAAGGTTGGCGCCATTGGAGGAAAGCTTCGTACAGGGACTTGGGGGGAGCCCATTGGATCTGAAAGGTAGAGAGGATGAAGCTAAATGCAGTCGAGGTGAAGTCGCAATGGAGGAAGAGGTGATCGGTGGATTCCCAATTGGCTTGGCATAGGAAGCATCTGTTAGGAATGGGAATGCCTCTTTTAATGAGGTTCTTGGTGGTAAGAGCTTTGTTTTGGAAGGCTAGCCAAGAAAAGAAAGCAATTTTTGGATGAGATGCACTTTCCAGACAATGTTGGAGGAGGATACAGGGTGAGGGGTGAGAAGGGAGTAAGCAGACTTGACAGTGAAAAAGCCCTTGTCCAACCCAGCCCAGGTGGGTTTATCAGCCCTTCGCTCAAATGGAATAGTGGTCGCTTGAAGCATGAGGTTAAGGGAAGAAATCTCAGGGCTGTTGCCATAGAGGATCCTCCACCGGGGTTGGCCACCCTCCCATTCAATGAAATTAGACACCTTCCTTCCCTTGCTTGTATCAAAAATTGCTTGTAGCCCTGAAATATCTGCCCTATCCCCCAGGGTTTCATCCGTTAGCCATTTGTCGCTCCAAAATTCAATGCTGCGTCCATCCTCGAGAATCCATTGAAGACCTTTTTGAACTAGCATTTTGGTGTGGATCATTGCTTTCCAAAAGGCTGAGCCATTGGGGTATTTGACTGAGTCAAGGAAGGAGCGTTTGCCCATATATTTCTTTGACACCAATTGGATCCACTTAGCTAGATCTTTAGAGATGATCCTCCAAGAATGTTTGCCCAACAAGGCTATATTCATTTTAGACAATTTTTTGTAGCCAAGGCCCCCTACTATTTACTTTTGTAGACTGTGTCCCATGCCACTAGGGGAATCCTGGATTTGTCTTCTGATCCTGACCATAGGAATATTTTCTGGATGTGTTCAATTTGTTTGTAAACTGACTTGTGGAGTGTGAAAACTGACATGAAGTAAATGGGAATGATTTGGAGGGTGGATCTTGAGAGGGTGGCCTTTGTCGCTTGGGATAGAAGTTTGCCTTTCCAAGCTTCTAGCTTCCACTAAAATCTTTCCAGGACATTGATCCACATGCTCTCTTTCGGCATTCCCCTGAATAAGGAAGCCCCAAATAGGAGGATGGGAGGGATACTCTAGAGCAACCAAGAATCTGCCCAATTTTGGCCTGACACTCAGGGGGGGTGTGCACAAAGAAGAGATTATTTTTGGAGAAGTTAACCTGCTACCCTACCACTTTTTCATAGAGGGAAAGAATGTGCTTGATGGTTCTAGCTTGGATGATAGATGCTTGTGTTGAGAGGATGGTGTCATCGACAAATTCCTGATGAGTGATGGGAGTGGAGTTGGATACCACTTGGATGCCTGTAATTTTCCCTGCCACTCTGGCCGATGACAGGGATCTATCGAGGGATTCTACCAAAATGATGAACAAAAGAGGGGATAGAGGATCCCCTTGGGGGAGGCCTCTAACGTTGGGGAAGAAACCAGCGGGGGACCCATTGACCAAAACCAAAAACCATGTAGATGAGAAGCAATTGTGGATCAGTTGGACCCAATTGGGATGGAAACTGAATTTCAGAAGAACATCCTGGAGAAAATCCCAATCAACACGGTCGAAAGCTTTAGTCATGTCAATCTTGAGGAGGAGACTTGCTTTTTTGCTTTGGAAAGTAGAATGAAGGGTTTCATGAACCGTAATGACTCCATCCAGAATGTTCCTACCTTTGACTGAGCTTCCTTGACAAGGGTCAATTATGGAGGGGAGGATGGGCTTCATTCTATATGACATTGCTTTGGTGAGAATTTTATATAGGACATTACACAGGCTTATGGGAAGGAATTCTGCCATGGATCGGTAATCTAGGGATTTGGTAATCAACGTAATGAAGGTAGAGTTGAAAACCTGGGGAATGGGTTGGGATTGTAGATCCTAGATAGCTGCATAGACATCCGATCCTACAATCTCCTAGAAAGCTTGGTAGAAATGGGGTGGGAACCCATCCGGCTCAAGGACTTTATTGGGTTTCATGGAGAACACCACAACCCTGATTTCCTCATCCAAAAAGGGTTTGAGGAGGGAGGAATTGGCGTCTCAGGAAACCAGGCTAGGAATGTTTCTCAGGAGAGCATATTTGGCCCGAGAAGAGCTTTTCGGGGGGGATCCTAGGAGGTTTTGGAAGAAGGTGATGGCCTCAGATCTGATTTCATAGATATCTTCAGTATTTGATCCATCACTACGATTGATCTTCCTAATCTTGTTGGATCCCCTGTGCCTCATTTTTGAAGCATGGAAAAACTTGGTGTTAGAGTCTCCTTCTTTGATCCACAGTTCCCTAGATTTTTGTCTCTAGAAGGTTTCCTCCCTGGCCAAGATGTTATGAAATTTGGCAAGTAGGTTCCTTTCCTCTTCCCTGACTGCAGCCCTAGAGTATCCTACTTCAATTATCCTCTCAATGGATTGGAGATGATCTAAAAGTGTCTTCTTGCGGACAAAAATGTTGCCAAAAAATTCTTTGTTCCAAATCCACAATTTGTATTTGGTGAACTTGAGTTTCTGTGTCACCTGAAAGATAGGTGATCCCCTAATTTGTTGATTCCACCACTGGCCCACATCCCCTCGAATTTCCTTGTGACTGAGCCACATGGATTCGAACCAGAAGGGGGTTTACCCACCTCAAGGAGGATGTGATTGTGGTCTGATCCTATTTTGGGTAGTGTTGAAAGGTATGCATCACCAAAAAATGGAATGGCCTCCTAGGAAATCAAGAACCTATCCAGTTTGACCTAGATCAGTTTGCCTCCAATTCTTCTATTTCTCCAAGTGTAGAGTGTTCCTTTGAGTGGAATGTCAATAAGTTTGTTAGTATCAACAAAGTACCTAAAATCTTTAGTGGTGCGATGGGTGGCATCCAATCCTCATTTTTTCTTTTTTGGGAATAGAGGGTTGTTGAAATCCCCTCCAAAAATCCAAGGGATGGTGCTGAAGGATTCCCTCATCAGGGTGAGAGTCTTCCAAAAGTCAGCTATCTCTAGGGGAGAGTTTGGAGCATACAGGTTGGACATGATCCAAGATCGATTACTAGAAATGCGATGAAAAATAATGTTGATAACTCTACTCTACTGGAGGAGGATAGAAGTCTACCTTCCACTTGAGACAGATCCCATAGGCATATAAGTCCTCCATAGGATCCTTGGGAAGGACTGTATAGGGCTTCACCATGACGCCAGATGATCCTTGTGGCTTTTTTGGAGGAGCTCTCATCACTTTTGGTTTCTTGCATGATGAAGATAGAGGGTTTGGATTCCTTTAGAATATTAGCAGCAAGTCTTAGCTTGGCTGCACTATTGATACCTCTCATGTTCCAGGAGAGGATCTTCATCTAGTAAATTTGTGAGGTTTTTTGTCTCCCTTTGCCTGTTGGAAGGAGGGTTTGGATCCTTTAGAATATTTCTTTAGGGGATCAATGGTGTCAGTGACTAAGGTCCGTTGGGAACCATTTGCTATTTCATATTTGGTTGCTCTGATTCACTGGTCATTGGCAGAAGGTCACCCTATTTTTTTCTCACTTCTGATGTCCATAGCCTATGTCTTGCTCCTAGTGTTCTTTGGGCTATAATTCTCAGATAGAAATTGAGGGGGTTTGGAGTTCTAAATTTCCTATAGGATGGGGGTTGGGGAGTCTTCGTTAGCTACTACAACCTCAGGAGGATTTAGGGGAGGTCCGATGGTGGTGGCGGGGATAAGGATCGCTTCTTGGGTATGGGGGTTTTTAGATGGTATTCCTTCTTGACCCACTTCTCTATTACCTTGGATTTCTGGGAAAGCTTTAGGGGGATCCTCTCTTTGGATTGATGATTCACCATCTTGCCTGGATCCATTTGGTTTTTTGCCTCCCAAGGAGAAATCTAATTTAACCTATAAATTTTTTATCTTATTTTAAAGTTAAATATTTATATATTTTTTAACTATAGAATTTTAAGAAATTGTGTTTTATATTTTTTAACTTCATTAGAGATTGATATTTTCATAGTACAATATATGAGTTCATGGTTAGGGGTATATTGATGAACCCATTAATAGAGTGAACCTTGCAAGTTTGATTTATTTTATTTGTTATTTTTTTTGAAAAAATATTGCTTATATTAATACAGGAAAATTAAAATATAAGACATTGCAGCAGATTACAAAAATCTGTTCAAGGACATCCAATCATCTGACTTGTTTTCAACATAGCATTTTTTGATATCTTTGATTATAAGCCTTTTAAAGGCTCTACATTGGAACTAAATATTAATAACAACATTAGACACAATCCTAGAAATAGGAATAGCTTCATATCAAAAAACTAAACTGCATCTCACCTTCCAAATCGCATACAAAGTCACTAATATGATAATAGTCCACACCCCCCTAAGATGTTGAGGGCAGCCAAAGGCATCTCCCAAAAGAACCAATTTCCAAATCCACCTATCACCTAGGATAGGATAATAGGTCCACTTCAATATTTTCCAAACATTCCTTGCTACAATACAATCCCAAAATATATCTTTAACAGTTTATTTTTTGCCACAACTATTACAGAGGTATGAGATATTCAGTCCACCTTGCCAACCTTGCCTTGCAATGGATACCCTGGAAAATAAGTAACCAAAGAAAAACCTTGAGATGAGTAGATAATCAAAATTTCCAAATCCGCTTTAGCCTCTTCTTCCACTTCTTCTCTAGAAATGCAATGCCCCAGCGTCTATTTAACAGGATATTCAAAGAAGTCTTCGGCAATAGAGTTTTGTAAATCTTAGTGGATTTGTAAGAAATGATGCTCACCTTAAAGTTCCACCTCCAATCATGCTAGATAGGGCCAGGAAAACCACCATTTAACTTATACTATTTTTCAGAAGGAATAAGAGAATGAATCTGAACAATATCATCCATGTCAGAAGCTTTCAACTTAAACTTATTGTGAAGATCCTATAATTTAATCCAATCAGCAGCTCTTGAATCCCATAGATATGCCCATTTATTAATTTCCCTCTTAACCAACCTCTTGGAGAGGTTCGAGGTATACACCCCATTGTATTTCCATATCCAAATAGACCTATATGGAATCATCCAGCCTCTACGCTCTTTGATATAGGCCTAATAAACCATAAAGCCAATCATATTTCAAGCCTCCCAGATCCTCTTAATAAGGATATAACCTCAAATTTTAAATTGAATAGGATGACCTACAATATCCTCAATATGAAATTCCCCCTTAACATGATCAACATGAAGATAGTTCTAAATTCTATATCTCAAGAGTTTTTGCCAAGGATCAACACCTTCCAATGCTTTGACTACCCATTTCGCTGCCAACACCTTACCCTGCATTTGATTGTCCAAAATACCCAAACCACCTTCCTCAGAAATAATGCAATAGTTCCAAGAGATAGATGTCATTCTCTTGGAGCCATCAAAATTAGACCAAATAAAACCTCTAATAAGCCTTTCCAATCTTCCAAACTGTGAAGAATTGGGCAACCAACACGAAGAATAATAAATATGACAAGCTTGTAATATTTTTCCAACAATAATTATTCTACTAGCAAAGGATATGAGCTTATTTTTCCAGAACTGAATTTTCTTTGCAAATATCTCAAGACACCAATCCCACATGCCCTTCAAATAAAGAGCCTTACCAAATAGGATTCCAAGGTATCTAACAATTTTGCCATCCTTCACCTATCGCCAACTAGGAGAGAAATTATCTAGAAGAGTGTCACTACCAATCAACTAATAGTCTAATTTTTCTTCAATAATGATGGCTCTAGAGGCTTTGAAAAAATGCTCCAAGCAACCTTTGACATTCTTTAGTGACAAGGCATCCAATTGAAAGGAAAGAAGGGAATCATCTGCAAAATGATTACTCGAAACAGGACCTCCAGGAGTATCAATCCCTTTGATTAAACTCACACCTCTCTTTGATTCCAACATATAAACGAAAGCATCAACAATGATAACAAACAGAAGGGGAGCAAGAAGGCACCCTTGTCTAATGGACTTGAAAAGACTTATTTGATTAGTGAGCTTACCGTTAACTACAACTTGAGTAGAAGCACAGGTGAATAAGACCTTGATTTTATCCACTACCCATTTGCTGAAGCCAAGTCATTCCATAATACTAAAAATAAATGACCAATCCACCCAATCATAGTCTTTATCAAAGTCAATATTAAGCATAATAGCTTTTTGCCCACTTTCATTCCAAAGTCTCCCAAGCAGTCAGGACCATATCAAGAATAAATTTTCCCTTGATAAATCATGTTTCCTCTCATCTCACAATCCTAGCAGCAACATCTCTGAAGAGAAGAGCCAATGCCTTAGCAACAATCTTATAGGAAACATTGAAAAGAGTGATAGGTATCCATCCCCCCATAGCATATTTCCTGTTAGCCTTCAGGATAAGATTAATTAGACCTTGATTAAGCATACCAAAAAATGAGCCTTTCTCAAACATTTCTTGAATCATCTTAGTATAGTCATTACCCATAGTATCCCATAAAACTTTGTAAAACTCAATTCGACTCATCAGGGCCTGAATATTTGCCATCCTTCATTTTCTTAAGCACTTCAAACAATTCATCCTTTGAAAATAAATCAACTAGACGATCATTTTCATAACTATATACCTTCTTAGGAACACACTTCTTAAACTCTTCTCTAGCCTCCAAAACCTCAGGACTCAAAGGATAAATGGAAAAAATATTACAAAAATGATATTCAATAGTGGCTTGGATACTATCATCATCTTCCACCAATCTATCATCAGTAGTGCGAAAAGCAGTGATTCTCTTAGTAGAATTTTTATTTTTAATGTGACTGAAGAAAAACTGAAAGGGAGCATATCCTTGTTGAAGCCAATGAATCCTACTTCTAATATAAGCACCTTTGCTAACATAATCCTCATAGAACCTGATTTCATGTTCACACATAGCTACTTTCTCCTGAAGTTGAACATTAAAATAATCACCTTCAATATCTCTTCTAGCTACCTCCAAGTCCTTCCTGATGTGTTTTAATCTTCCCTTCATTCTCCTAGAATCCAATCTGCCCCAACCCCTCAAAAATTTGGCAGTGCGCTTGATAGCCGCTTCCCACCAACCAATCCATCCAGAGCCAACTGGGTGTGGCTCCAAATTCCAAAAACAATGAATCAGGTCCCTACAAGCTTTAGAATCCAGATGAGAAACATTGAGTTTGAAGGTATGATCTATTTTATTACACTTGGTGGTTGTAGCAATTAGTTATCAATGCAATTTGGTAGGATGAGAATATTACAATAAATACACTCATAATTATTGAAGCAAAATAATGCCAAATAAGGACAATATGTTCCAAAAATTGTGAGTACGACCTTGTAAACCAACAAGTTTCCTTTGAGAAGTAGGAAAAAACCATGAGTAGGAGTACGTAAATTAACAACCAACCTCACTTTTGCTTAAGTACTCTAAAAATAATTAATTTGTTTAAACATAAGGGTTAAGAGCCAACCACTTGCCAAGAGCCAAAGAGCAAAAGCCTACACTTATCCCAAATAATGTAACAAAGAGGATGTGCCCATATAATGTAATAAATGAAATGTTCAGATATTATTACATTATTCTAGACAAATTATAAGGATATTTAATATGCTCTTATCTTCTTATTTATAACACATGAGTCTATGGTATTGGTCATCCATGGTATGTAGAGATGTATAAATATTCATTAGTGTTTGATAAAATATTATTAGGCATTTTTTAATAGTTCGTTGTAGACCATCTCTCCCATCATCAAGGGTCCTCTACAATTTATATATACAATATTCTTAAGCACTTCAAGGAACCCAATGCTACTAACTTGCCCCTTGCATCAAGAAAAGCAAATCAACGGCCATAACAAAACTCTTTTACAAATTTTGTAAACAAATGTATTATTGTTTTCTTCTTATTTTTTGTTAAAACTTTTGTTATTATGTTGTTTTGATTTTTTTTAAGGGATTGAACATCATGGTCACATAATAGTATTATAAAATTTAACAATTATACATATTGTTTATAAAATTTTCTTTATTGTTATTGAACAGGTTAGGTCCCATAAATTAATCTTAAATCTCTATTACAAAAAGACCCTATTTTATAATATCATAATGTCTGTTGATGAGATTGAAAACTCTCTTTCTTAATTTTTTTTTTGTAAACATAAGGAATCTCACTTTCAAGCATAGTTCAAATCTTGGGTTGCCCCCTAACCCCTACGACCTCTGGTTTACCCATAAGGTGTTTCGTTTACATTAACTTGTGACCATCGGTCACTCATGGGTCACTCACGGTTCTTACCAGTGCTCTAGGTTCATACCTTAGTCATTAGTCTGATTCATCATTCAAAGTATTTAGATCAGACTGCTTCCTTTGCTAACTGGCACCACCAAAGTTTGAACCTAGACCTCTTGATAAATACCCAACTAAACTAACACTTACCAATCCACCTAGCCCTTATATTTAAAAATCTAAACCCATATCAAACTACAATAAAATAGATGGTAACCTTCATTTTGTAGATTTTGTAATCAGAACTTGACTTGCATGTGAGTTTAAGGCTCAGTTTATGACTGAGCATAACTCTTTGTTGCACATCCTAATTTTTGCACATCTGGAACAACCTTCATACATTAGGCCCAAATATTCTTCCAATAGAAAGACACAAAGATGGTACATAAATTTCTTTTTCTCGCCTTAATTTCTTGAACATGATGACCAGTGTAAAGATCATATTATTTTCTCGCTATGCTCTCTTTATTTTCGTTGGGTCTTCTCCTCATATATTGTATGCTACACCTATTTGCATGTGGCTCTTCCATGGCGTACTAATAAATTGGCTCAAATTTCTCACACAATGATTTGTCTCATCTTTCAACCAAGATGGTGTTTTATATGCTTTTGAATCCTTGCACAATTGGGTCTAGTTGACATCTTTTAACCTAGGTATAATTCAACCCCAATAATGCTCTACGTTAGCCAAACTCATGAGTTAAAACAAAAAGAATTAAATGGAATGCAGTGTTGAACCCGCAGTGTAGCCATCCTATAGCTTAATGGAGATGGTGAAGAAGTATGTCGCCTTGTATGACTACAGATATTTGAATCTTCTTTATGCCTTCATCTCAATTTTGAACCAAATCATCCCTCCATACAAAGAAATTAAAAAATAGTTAAAAAGACTATTAAATCTATACCCGAGTGTCTGTCAATGCAAATGGTTATCTCATACTGGTCCTGCGACATGGTATCATGCTCGGGCCCTAATATTTTTGAACCCTAGGTCAAATTTGAGGGGGGGGTATTGAGAAGTCAAAGGATATCCAAATACCATATAACTAGATTAGATATATAAAATATATATATCTATAAACGTCAAGAGTTATCAATCTCAAGGTGTCTATCTATCACACCCCCAAAAATGAGATAGGTGCCTCGATATTGATAACATAATTTTCTTAATGTCAACTTTTTTAATAAAATATTAATATTGTTTACGAGTGTGGCTGACCTTCCTGGCTACAATTGTAGGATGCCTATCGGTGTAATTACATAGAAATCCACAAGCAATACTCCAATATTTGTGACAACCATGATGAAATGGATAGAGCGGATTTTTGCATAATTATATGGTATTTGTAGTTCGATACCCTCTGAATTATGAGTATATATGGTGTGTGTAACTCGATACACCCTGAATTATGAGAGGAACACGAGACCATGTTGTAGGACTAATCTGAGATAACCATTTGGCTTGACAGGAACTTGGGTATAGATTTAATAGTCTTTTAAACTGTTATTTAACTACTTTGGTTTCCAAAGATTACAATTTGTGGTTAATGTGAAATGGATGATTTGGATGGAAATTGGGATGAATACAGGAAGTGGGTGCAAATATTTGTAGTCATACAAGGCGGGCTACTTGAGCGTCTTCATTAAACTGCAGGCTGGCTACACAGCGGGTGCCAACACTCAATCCATGTAATTCTTCTTGTCAAAAAGTACACGCAATAAAATAAGGTGTTGCAAGTGTGAACGAGACCATAGTCGAAGCAGCTTAAAAATGTCTTGTTTTCTTATTATAGTGTGAACATGTCTCCAGTTTTTCGGGATAATTTTTATCGATAGAGTAGTTTTGTTTCTCCCCAGCGATATTCTCTCATATTCTTTTGCTTTCCCATTTCTCTTCACTCCGTGATATTTGCTCCTATCTCCTATATTCATGTTCCTTTTATTTTCTCCTCCCTTATCTCCATCCTCAGTCATTCCACTGCCTCCTATCTCCTATAAATATATTGTACTTTCAAATTAATTGAAAAATGAAGATTATTAAAATTTGTTTAGTTTTCGTGTACCATATAATTGATCAGCTCATTCTAGTATCAGAGTGTGCAGGGGTCGAGGAGCTCCAAGGGGTCATGAAAATTGAGGTCTAAGGTGGTGAGCTAATATTTGGGCACAGACTTTGACGTAGATCTAAGGGCACATATCTCGAGGCAGTCATAGGGTGTTGAGTTGGTATGGACATTGACTGGTGGCACATAGTTCAAGACATTGACATGGGAGGTAGAGTGCAGGACACATGGCACTGAGGTAGCATTGAGCTGGTTGAGGTGGCGACGAGCTGACATGGGTGCACAGTTCAAGGTGTACAAGTGGGTAGGTGTGCTTAGGTGTCACTGCATGGTTGATTAAGGGCAAAAAAAAGGGGTGCAAAGCTGATTGCTCAAAGGCAATCAAACTTCAACTTGCGCATTCCAAGTTTTAAAGGTTCCCGTAGGTTGTATCCCAGCCCATGTGGGATAAAAAAAAAAAAAAAAATTAAAAATGAAGTCACCGTGCTTAAAGAAATTTAACATATTACTTTGTTGTTCTGTCGAAATGCATACCGTGAGTGGTAAAGTCTGCCACATTGCAAGGGTGAGATCTTGGGTTCAAAATCCATTGGTGGAAAAGGAGATAATTATTTTTTATATAATAGTACTTTTCTAGTCGGTTAAAGGTGCGAGAGCACCCAGTTTGTTCCGAAGGAGACCGTGACGAGTAGCGGTTGAAACCCCACTTGGAGGCTCGGGGTCACGAGTTCGACCCACTAAAAGGTTTTTTGCATTATTGATTTAAAAGGGTTACATTAAAAAAAATTTATTAAATTTTTTTTCTTAATATTAATTTAATAATTTAATAATTGCTTTTTTAATTATTTAAAAAAAGTTTTTTTTTATAATTTAAAAAAGCATATTTTATTATTGAATTAAAAATTAGGAAAAGCTTTATAAAATTTATTGTAAACTTTTATAAGAGAAGTTTTGTGCCAAATTGTAAATCGCCCAAGGGGCTTGAAAAGCTTGATTTTTTGAAAACTTTAAAAGGGCAATCTTTGTAAAAAGGAGCATAAAAGTGACGGGAAGCCTTCTAGAGCACCCGTTTTGCACTTTCGGAACCCCTTGGAACCCCATTCAAGGCTAAAATTTTTATGTAATAGCCTCAGCGGCTATAAAAAAGCAAAAATTGTAACCTCAAAATATCTAACAAATTTTTTCTTTTTGCCTTGATGAGTAGATGATCAGATCTACTGGATGTTACCATGCTTTGTGCTCTCTACTACAGAGAGAGACTAACGAATCATTTGATGAATGAATTTGAAGAAATGGATTGCACATTGTGTCCAGTTAGTTACAAAATGTTGTTATAGACCACCAAAGGAATCTGAATTCTAGTTACGAGGATGACTTAGAAGAAAATATTTTTGGATAACGAGCGGAGGATTCCGATATAATTGAAGCGACACCTGTAGATCAAGCCAGTGATAACTACTCTCTAGCTGAGGTAGAGCAACAATCCAGTGAAATTTATATGCCACGCTCTCCAAAGCCTAAGCCAAAAGAGGTTGAGCCAGCACAGGCCAAGTCAACGATAGCTCCTAAAATAGTTGTCATCATTGACGACAAGGATTCCATTGCAAACAATTTTGGACCTCCAATACTAGACAATACATAAGAAGATGAAGAAATCAGTGGGAGAGTTAAGAAATATAGATTTGATTTGAACTTGTAATTGCTTTGTACTTCCTATTTTTTAGTCAAATCAAAAGTTTGCTTTCAAGTAGTAGAAATGGCTTCAAATTCAAATCTTCCAATTCTGGAATTCAATGGTAGTGATTATGAATACTATTCAATAAATATGAAAACTTTGTTGATAGGTAAAGGTTTGTGGGATGTAGTTGAAGAGGGTAACACAAAACCCTCTCCTACTAACTAAACTGCTTTAAGTGCTGCTGATAGAAAAGCTAGGAAAGAAGCACAAAAAAATAATTTCTCTACCCTGTATCATTTGTAAGAAGCCCTAGATAAAATCATATTTCCTAGAATAGCATCCTGTGTAACAGCTCAAGATGCTTGGATGCTTTAAAGGAAATTTTTCAAGGGAGTGATCAAGTGAAGCAGGTCAGGCTTCAAACTCTAGAAAGAGATTTTGAAAATCTTATAATGCAAGAGAATGAGAAAGTAGGAAACTACTGCGTGCGATTCAAAGTCATAGTAGATAAAATGGTCACTCTAGGTAAAGAGATTAAACCAGAAGTTGTGGTGAAGAAAGTGTTGTGAACACTTCTTCCTAAGTGGAATCATGTAGCAATCATTACTGAAGAGTCAAAATATTTGACTACACTTTCCTTTGATGTAGTAATTGATTCTCTTCTTTCACATGAAGAGATATTGCAGGAATATCCTTCCACTAACCATGGAGGTGATGACAAATCCTTCACTTCACAAGAAGGAAAAGGACAAGGTAGAAGTCAAGGTATAAGTCAGCATAGAGGACAAGGTAGGAATAGTCCATGAGGTGGAACTCCTAATAGAGGAGGATCTTCAAACAGAGTTTGAGGTCAAAATAGAGGTGGACAGCAGAAGAGGGAAGCATCCAAGATGAGAAAAAGGAAGTGGCAAGTCCAAAAAAGCTTGCTACAATAGTGGCAAACTTGGTCACTTTGCTCGTGACTGTTGGTTGAAATATTCTCAAGGGAGCAGCAGTTAGATCAGTGAGTATGGAAATTTTGGAGAAGATGAAGGGACCTCAAATCTCTTTCTGTCATATGGCAATTCAGATCATAACCTGAATGATACTTGGATCTTGGACATTGGGTGTTCAAATCATATGAGTGGCAAAGAAGAACTCTTTGCTACTTTGTATTCTTCCTATAAATCCAGCATCAAAATGGGAGACAACAAGTCATTGGCGGTTGAAGGCATTGGAGCCATGGAGGTTCCAACAAAAGAAAACATGAAACAAGTAAGTGATATCTATTACACACCTCATCTCCAACACAATATTTTAAGTGTTGGTCAAATTTTAGAAAAGAACTATAAGTTGCTATTTGATGAGGGTAAATGTACCATTTTTGATAAGAGTAACAGTGATAGAGTCATTACTCAAGTGCCAATGACAAGAAACATGTTATTTCCTCTAAAGTTTGACCAACTAGGAGGAGATTAGTTAGTAAATGTTACTATTGCAAACCCAAGTGTGTTGTGGCACTTGAGATATGATATTTGAATTCAGCCAGTTTGAAGTTTGTTAACTTCTCAAGCGATGGTGACTGGACTTCCTAAAGTTTAGGAAAATAAGTAAGTTTGTGAAGGGTGTGCCTTGGGCAAGCACGCTAGAAAAAAATATCCTCATGGACAAGCATGGTGGGCTAGTTATCCACTCCAACTAGTGCATTTAGACATCTATGGTGCGATGCAGACCAAGAGCATTGGTAATAACTCTTACTTTCTTCTTTTCATTGATGATTTTTCAAGAATGTGCTGGATATATTTCTTGAAGCATAAAGATGAAGCATTTGATTGCTTCATATATTTTAAATCAAGAGTGGAAAATGAGAGTGGATATTCTGTTAAGTGTCTCAGATCAGATAAAGGAGGAGAATACTCTAATGAATTTTTTAATTTTTATAAAAAACATGGAATAAAGAGGCAGTTCACTACTGCCTATAATCCATAGCAAAATGGTGTGGCTGAGAGAAAGAACCGCACCATTGTAGATATGGCAAGATATATGCTTCAAATAAAGCATTTAAGCAATATGTATTGGGTAGATGCAGACAGTACCAGTGTGTATATTTTGAATAGGATTCCTAATTCAAGTTTGAAAGGAAAAACTCCTTACCAAGCATGGTATGGTAAGAAACTAAATGTCAAGCATTTCAGAGTGTTTGGTTCACTGGATTACTCACACATTCCTGATGAACAGAGGAAGAAGCTTGATCCTAATATTCAAGCATACATTTTTGTAAGGTATTTTGAGAACACAAAAGCTTAGACTCTACAATCCTAGGACTCAAAAGATAATACTTTCTAGGGTTGTGATTTTTGATGAAGGGGGAGAATGGGGAAATCCCAAAATTTATAGTGATGTTGAATCTCATGATGCAAGTTCTTCACAAATTTAATAGGCACCACAAAAAATCAATAAGTCTCCTCCTCCTCCAATCCCAAGTAGACATTCTACTTCTAGTTCATTATAATCATCACCAATTACTTCTCCACAAAGGTTAGTTAGTTCCTCACCAATGGATATTGATTCTCCATCTAGAGGTAAGAGAACTCTCCAACATCATCCATCTTATTAGATGTTGGATACAAATTTTCAAATATGATATAATAGAAGTCAAGCAAGTGAAATGGGTTCAGTTTTGCAAAGACTTGAAAATATGCATTTTTATGGAGATGCTGACTCCCAAGAACCTTGGGGAGATGTAGTTAACTATGCCTTGTTAACTAGTGCGCAACTTACCTTCTAGTTATGAGAAGGCTTGTACTCAGAAGATATGGCAAGATGTCATGAAATAGGAGATAACCTCTATAAAAAAAATGATACTTGAGAGCTGGTAGAGCTTCCTAAAGGAAAGAAGTGTGTTGGATGTAAATGGGTTTTCAATACCAAATACAATGTTGATGGAAGCATTGAAATGAATAAAACAATATTGGTTGCAAAAGGATTTACACAAAAGTATGGTATTAATTATGAGGATACATTTTCTCCTGTATCCATACAGGAGACAATCAGAATAGTTTTTGCTTTAGCTGCCCACAAAGGATGGAAAATCCAACACATTGATGTGAAAAGTGCTTTTCTCAATGAATACTTGACAAAGGAGGTTTATTTTGAACAACCTCAAGGATTTCAAGAAAAAGGTAAAGAACACCTTGTTTACAGACTAAAAAAGGCACTCTATGGCCTCAAGCAGGCACCACGAGCTTGGTACTCATGCATTGATGGGTACTTCAAAGATTTTGGGTTCACCAGAAGTAGAAATGAACCCACCCTTTACTACCTGAAGCAAGATAATGACATCCTCATAGTTTGCTTGTATGTGGATGATCTCATATTCATGGGTAGTAATGAAAAAGTGAATATGGATTTCAAGCGCTTCATGATGAAGCAGTTTGAGATGAAGGATCTTAGCTTAATGCACTACTTCCTTGGAATGGAGGTTCATCAGTCAGATATAGGGATATTCATCTGTCAACATAAGTATGCTCGAGACATGATCAATAATTTTGCTATGGATCATTGTAAACAAGTTGCAACTCTAGTTGGACATGGGATCCAATTAAGCAAAGATGATGGAGCACCAAAAGTTGGCGTGACCACTTTCAGGAGCATTATTGGGAGTTTGATGTTTCTTGCCAACACCACACCTGATATTCAATATGTTATTTTTTTGTCTCTAAATTTATGGCTAGTCCATCTGAGCTACATTTGTAGGAAGCTAAGAGAATTCTTAGATATGTAAAGGGTACATCAAATTTTGGAATCCAGTACCATAAATGTAACACTATCAATCTTGTAGGCTTCAGTGATAGTGATTGGGGCAACAACATTTATGATAGGAAATCTACTTCAGGGAACTATTTTATTCTAGGATCAAGACTAATAACATGGAGTTCTAAAAAGTAGACTGTAGTAGCATTGTCCTCTACAAAAGTTGAGTATTAAAAGCACGAGATTCCAGAAAACAAAAAGGGAAAACTCCAAACACGATGCAAGAATGAAACTAAACTTGATGCTACAAATTAGAAATGCGTAAAATGGAGAAAGCATAGACAAATTGGAACCCAAATGGAATGAAACAACCCTCTTCTTTTATTGATGTATTTCAAATTCGGTTACAATTAGCTTCCTCCCTTTTTAGGGGAAAGGAGCATCAAACTTGTCTCTTGGTCACATCAATGGAAAGTCATCTCTCTTCCGCGTGCCCACATGCAAAATGGGCGGGCCAAAGTGTTGCCACCGCTGGTGTGAATGAATCCTTGATCCTTGCTGCTCCTCCTGCATTCAAAGAAACAACAAAATTGTTAGTAGCACCTGTGTCAAAGATGAAACATTTGTTCTCTAAAAAACAATGAAGGATGCATGCAAAAGATTGAATAAAAATGATAAATGAACCGATTCTAAACAACCTGCAAATTTGACAGGAACCAAGGAACATTACCAGAGGGCCACTGCCATCAAAATAGTCAAGAAATTGGCCATCGATTCGAATTCATCCCTGGGCGGGACGGATTCGACTGTAATTCGTCCCTGGGTAGGACGAATTCGCCTACGACAAAACGCCGAAGTGATCCTGCCCAAATGTCGCGTCTCGGGATCTCCAAAAGACCTGCAAACATAGGGGTTAGCTAATTGGGGGCATTTTGGGAAGACCCAGATGGTCGGATTTCCCCAATTTGACCTCCATCAATGGGAATTTGACGTTGCCACCTGCAAGTTAGTGAGGACAACAAAAGCGACAAAACATGATAAGATTTGATCAAAGCCTTATGAAATTGGAATTACAAACTATTGAAACAACATAAAATGAAATGCAAGATAAACAAGTGACAAAAGGAACAATCTGCCATGAATTCCTAATCGTTCTAAAAAGAATATTAGGCTCGCATCAATGCGGGGTGCCCGGGTGGGCCGCCCACCGTTGGAACCTGATTTCGGCACCAATCCACTTGGGATGGGCCCAAAATCTCTTGTAATGGGTTGTCGGCGAATTGGTAGATCAATGTGGTCAAATGTCGGGTTTTGGGTCCGGATTCACACTTCCAATAGCCACCCAATGACCTCCCTTGCGAAAGAGATCAAGGATGTGGAAGAGGTGAATCAAAAGGGTAAAAGTGTGGTATTCAATTTGGCAGCACTTCGTTGCTTGAAAATGCCTCCAACTTGTCCTCTTTTGGGTGAGAAAGTTCACCATTTTATAGACCCAAGGGGTCTCTTTGGAGGGGCATGCATAGGCGCCATGTGGCAGCCATGCCTTCCCATGAGGGAGGAGAGTCCTCCCTGACTTGGGCTTCCATGACTGCCCTTGTGACAGTCCTCTAACGTCCACTCTGCCCACCTACACGCGCATGCAAGGCAGGAGGCATTAATTGACTGTCCTCGGCTGCCACTTGGCGCCATTTTTCTTTTTCCCGTTGAACCTGGAATTCGTCTTGACCCAGAGCGAATTCAGAATTCGTCCCTGGGTGAGACGGATCCCAATTTGAATTCGTCCCTGGGTGGGATGGATACTGAGCAAAGTGCCTGAATGTGCCAAATTGCCTTCTGACCTTCCAAAATTGCTACAAAAGTGGTTAGGACCACTTTTTAACCTCTGAGGGCTGCCCTGGGGGCTGTGTGTGTCAAAGCGATCAGTGTTTGCAGTCACATAATCGGATTGGTGCTGTTTTGGTGTCTACAGATGCCCCTTTTTGGGATGCGCTGTGCATGGCACAGCGCCGAGCAAAAATAGATAACCAAAGCACTAATGATTAGGGTTTCTTGGTAACCTAACCAACTTTTGATGCCCCAAGTATGGAAAGGGCATGCATTCTTGAATCCTTGCTTCTGACGAGTGAAGGCACTCAATTCAAGTGTTAACCTTTTTCGGTGAGGTGTTACTTGACCTTGGACATTGATCGATCATGAATAGGCAAAGGGCGCAACCTTTTTTCTGTGAGAACCTTGAGTTCATGATTCATGAAATGCCAAGTGATTTGATCAGATTGTGATTGTTGCTTGTTTACTGCCCCAAGCAGGAGCGTAATTGTCTTTGTCAATGATTCTTTGAATGCATGTCGTTTTCCTTAATTGGGTGTGTGTTTGCTGATTGGTGACTAAGTGTGACTACCCCCTCAAGCGACGAATCGATGAGGGAATGACCTTCGTGAGAAAAGCGACGAGTCGCTTGACCCAAGATGACTTGTGCAAGGGTGCCCTTAGATGGTTTAGCGTTTAAGCATGTGCAATTTTTCGACATTTAGACCTGTTTTTGGTGGGTGGTAACCCTTTTTGCGACGCTTTTTGGAGCTGAAATTGGCAAAAATCCATCCTCCCGTGGAGCGGTCCGGCTAAAGTAGCCTTCTTAGGGAGTAGGATAGTGACAATTCGTGACCCCAACATCTGTTTTGTATGCCCGAGATGTCAAGTGCAACAACACTCTCATCGGGCAAGTTTATTAGTTGTTTTAGTGCATTTTTGTTCAATTTTTGATGTTTTTTGAAATTTTTGGCCTGAATTCGTCCCAGGGTGGGACGAATACCAGCTTAGAATTCGTCCTAGGGTGGGACGAGCGCTAACCAGAGCGCTCGTCCTAGGGGAGGATGAATTTAAGCTCAAAAGGCCTATTTAAAGGCCAAATCTAGGGTTTGGGCTCATTTGCATCTGATTTTTCTTGCAATTTGGAGCTCTGGGGAGAAGGAGGTTAATTCTACGGAATGAAGCACTGTCGAATTTCTCCTGCCATCATGAGTGCACAAACCGGGTCGAGCGGCGAAGCCAAAGCGAGACCAGTAAGTGCTCCCTAGAATTATTACTTTTGTTTTAAAACTGCAAGTGTTTTGTTTAATTATTTTTGTGATGATGTTTTTCAAAATTTTAAAACTTAAACCCTGAAACTGAGCTGAAGACAACTAAGACTTAGTGTACAACTAAACGTAGCGCAAAACCTAGGTAAAGAATTTTTATTTTCCTTATAGCTAAACCCTAGGATAAACGGAACATAAAACCCTAAGACTTAATTTTTGTTGTTTTTTGAATTTTTTTGTTTTGTTTTTAAATTAATCAGTTAGGATTAGAAACCCTAGGACTGAAAAATTAATTTTTGATTTTTGTTTTGTTTTATTTTTTGTAATTTATCAGTTAGGATTAGAAACCCTAGAACTAAAAAATTAATTTTTGTTTGAATTTTGAATTTTTGTTTTTAAATTAATCAGTTAGAATTAGAAATCCTCGGACTGAAAAATTAATTTTTGAATTTTTATGTTTGTTTTTTGTTGTACATTGGTAGGCAATGTTGTATATTCATGTTATTGTTGTACAGTTCTTTTCCATGATTTTAATGTTTTTGAATTGTTTTCTTTTGCAGGTTGTTAGGAGCCGGTACCGTGTACCCACTGCTTTCACTGAAGCACGGGGGCACTGACTGAGGCTGACTAGGAGTGGCTTGATGCCCTTGGGCTCAAGCAAGTGGCTCGACTGGAGCCTATGGTCACGGATCAGGCCTATTTGATGGCCCTGATCAATATTTGGGATCCACGGACCAACACCTTCCATCTCCCAATAGGGGAGATGACTGTGACTTTGGAGGATATCTATCGGCTTCTGCGGATTTTGATAGATGGACTACCGATCAGGACATCGTCGTGTGACTAGCGGATAGTTGTACTGATGAGATGCTTCGGGCATGGGGAGGAGCTGGGTGTGGAGGATCCACTGGAGAGGGCAGAGGGCGACTGCCAGATTGGTAGGATTTTGGTCCGATGGTGGCTGGAGAGGGGGGTGTTGGGAGTGAGGCACACATTCCTTATGGGCCTCATGTCCAACATGTTGTTACCTGACTCGTCAGTGCACGAGGTTCCCATGGAACCTACTAGATTTGGTTTGGCAGTTGGTAGAGTGCTCGATAGAGGCACCGCTTATTATGAGATGGGGACAGACGTTGTTGGCACAGCTCTATGGGGAGTTGTATGAGGTCCACTATCGACAATGAAAGGGGATTAGTTGTAGCTACTTGTTGCAGTGTTGGGCTTGGCAGCACATAGTAGTGGAGAGGCCAATCGGGTTACCATGGATGACTCGAGCGGAGATGGAGGATAGGGAGATAGGTTATGCAGTTCTATGGCGGCGGTCCGAGGAGCAAGGGCAGAGTCGACGGTGGGCAGGTGCCGTAGGGCACTATGCCGATACCTTCTCTCGGCTTACTCTAGGGGAGGTGGTTTGGCACCCTTATCGGGACTGTCCAGCCTAGCCGGAGGCTGGAGAGTGGCTCCAATGGGTACGTAGAGAGCGGTGGCTGATTGGGCGGCACGGGACCGAGCATGAGTTCTTCTCGTATAGCTAGGTGACCCGATAGTTTGGGGTGCGCCAGGGGTTGCCTGGTGAGCCCGTGGTCTATCGACATTGGGGGGATGAGAGGACTCTGGACCGACCGGTCATCGTGCCACTGGGCGAGGATTTAGACGTGGTGATCGACGTCTCGGATGTGGATGACGTCGGGACTACCGTAGAGTATGACCAGTGGTGGGTACTATGGCGGTGGCGGGGAGAGGGGCCATTGGGAGGCGCGGAGGCATAGCAGCGAGCGGGGAGGGTGCTGAGGCACCAGGGGATGATTGGGGAGCTCCTTTGGAGGATGCGGACATGGTGGAGGTGGAGGGTGAGGATGTGGATTTGGGGGCTCCGGATCAGCCGGAGATGCAGGACATTGCGGAGCAGTGGGAGCCAGAGCAGTTGCTATTCTAGAGAGTCCTATGCCTTAAGCGGATGTGGAGGACACGAAGTCTGGGGTATGCACTGAGAATGCACGGTTGGAGGAGCTGCTGTGAAGGCGAGATGAGGAGCTAGGGGATGCTCTACGGGAGAGGGATCTCCTACGGGCTCAGCTAGCAGAGCGGGAGAGCACAGGGTGGCATCTCATTGGTAGGAGGGGGATACTGATGCTGCATGAGAGAGGGATCTCCTATGGATGTAGTTGGTAGAGAGGGATAGGGTTTTGGCATAGTGCGATGATGCAGTAGCTTACTACCATCGATGGGAGGTAGAGTGGGATCGACGAGAATCATATTGGTGATGGCATCGGTTGGAGATGGAGGGGGAGATTATCCACCTCGGTGGGCGGCTACCTGAGCCATCGGGAGGTGGATCATCATGTCGAATGAGGGGTAGTGATACTGAGCAGTCAGCATCATCTCATCGCAGGTGACTGGATGAGGGAGGGGGCAAGTAGGCATGATGTGGGGGCTAGCAATAGCCGCCTTGAGGGGTCCCATAGGACCCACACCATGGGGGGTAGTTCCCGTCGCACCGATCCTACATGATCATGGTGGCCGATGCCCTAGGCTTGGGGGTTTTTGAGCTTTTGGATTGTGCGGGGTCAGATGACTGGTTATTGTAGCCTACGGGCATTTTTGATGATATATACAGATGACTTTATTTTGTTTATGCGAGTGATGATTTGATTTTATGCCTGATGAGTGATGAGTATGGATGTATGCATGTTAATTTATTTCGATGGATGCATATGTTATGATGAATGCAAATGTTTTTGATGTATATGTGATATGCAAAATGTAATGGATGAATTGAATTTGTGTTGTTTGGTTAGGGCACCATAGACTGTTTAGGACTTTGTGATTTTGCTTTTAGGCGATTGTTGTGGTAAATGACTTTGCATGTATACATGTGGTTTTTTTTGTATTTTTTGATGGTATTGCAAGGATGAAAAGTAGCGCAGTTGGTTTAGAAATGTAGCTAAGGTTTTCTGAGACTCAGACGGTTTTAACTCACTAGCCATGACTGTACTTTATCTTACAAGACTTTTGAACAAGGTATGAATCGGACTTGTCTTTGACCAAGCTATTTCACATCCCTGTGTGTGCAATTGAGTTCATTTATGTGGTATTTGTCGGGATACCTCTAGTGCCAGATAGGCTCTCAACCAAATCTATACTGAGGATCACCTAATTAGCTCCACTAACTCCTTTATTGTATTTAGTCAGATTAATCTACGATGCTATCTAGGATACCATAAGTTAGCTCATCCACATGCAAACATTGATCTGTACATAGGTTAATGTGACAGATATATCGTCATGCGGGAAGTTTACCGCTAGTGACCGATAGGCTATCAACCAAACCGATACTGAGGCTTGCCTCATGACCTAGTGAAATGCTGAGAGTTCCAGGGATTCAAGTTCGACTCCCTTCTTTTCTTCTATTGTATTGGGATACTTGCTCATTGGTAGTGATAAAAATCACTGTTTATTTTTATATATTTTTCTTTTGAGCAAGGGATTTGGATTCGAGTGATAAGAATCACTATTGTATGTGCTTTTTGATGTATGCACTCTGGGATATCAAATTTTGGTGTTTTGACTTTTGCAAATTTTTGATGTTTTGCAACTATTGAGAACTTGGGATTCTTGGGGAATTGGGTAGGGAAGATGCTTGTCCTTTTGCCAACTCTCAGCATTCTTTGGGTCATTTGCATAGGGGGATGAGCAAGATAACCGTTTCGCTTATGGTGACCTGGATTACTGTGCAGGTTTCATCTTTCGTTCACACAACTTGGGAATTTTTATGTGTTTTAATTTGTGTTGGGATGCTACGTAACAAGGTGTGATTCAAGTAGAACTCTACCTTCGTAAAATCTGTCTGACTTGGTACAGTACGTGGCTAGAAAGAAAAATTATGACTGAAAGATGAAAACTCTTGATACATTCGAAGACAACTGACTTTAGTGTGGTAAAAAGCAGTAAATGGCATGTTTTTGTTGTTTTTTTTTTGGACTGCTTATAAAATGGAAAAATGTGGAACAAGATGGACTAGCAGAGCAATTACAGCCTATGGTGCCTTTGACTTGTACGACCACAAATATGCAATGTATGGATGCGATGCTTAATGCAGCTATATATTTTTGTATTTTTGATGGATTGATTTTTGTGAATATGAAGATGAGATGTGAGAAGAGCTTTTTATTGATGAATTTGAGCATGCCTGGAAATGAGATGCAAATTTTTGTTGTTTTTGATGATTTTTGGATTTTCTTATTTTTGACCAAGCGATTGTGGGAATCCTTGGAGCATTTTGGGATTGACCAAGCGATTATATGAATCCTTGGAGCATTTTGGGATTGACCAAGCGATTATATGAATCCTTGGAGCATTTTGGGATTGACCAAGCGATTATATGAATCCTTGGAGCATTTTGGGATTGACCAAGCGATTGTATGAATCCTTGGAGCATTTTGGGATTGACCAAGCGATTGTATGAATCCTTGGAGCATTTTGGGATTGACCAAGCGATTGTAGGAATCCTTGGAGCATTTTGGGATTGACCAAGCGATTGTAGGAATCCTTGGAGCATTTTGGGATTGACCAAGCGATTATAGGAATCCTTGGAGCATTTTGGGATTGACCAAGCGATTATAGGAATCCTTGGAGCATTTTGGGATATGGCTCTCTTAGATATGGAATGGTCACAAATGACTGATATTCAAGGGTTCTGTTTCCTTGATTTCATCAAGAGAGGCTAGCCGGTATGTCCCGGGTCCTATTTTGCTATCAATGACATATGGACCTAACCAATTTTCCATGAACTTGTCCCTTAGGTGGGATGGCAAACTAGAGTTCTGTTGGTTTTCCTTCAAAACCAAATCACCAACTCGAAAGTCCCTCAGGTGAACTTTCATGTTGTAAGCTTTCTTAAGTCGCTCTTGATAGATACGTAAATGCTCGAGAGCATTAACATGTCGTTCTTCAAGCAACGTAAGCTGGTCTAACCGGGCCTGCCGTGCAGCGTCATCATCGATGAACTCTTGCATTGATATGCGTAGGGAAGGAATTTCCAACTCTAGAGGCATGACTGCCTCGGAGCCATACACGAGCAAAAATGGAGTGGCCCCAGTGGGCGTCCGAATGCTAGTGCGATAAGCCCATAGGGCAAGTGGGATTTGGATGTGCCAATCCTTATGACTGTCTATGACCATATTTTTAAGGATGGCAACTAGCATTTTGTTTGACGCCTCTGCTTGCCCATTCGCCTACGGATAATAGGGTGTCAAAAAACTATGCTGAATTTTGTACTTTGTGGTCAAAGCACGCACGTCTTTGTTCTTGAATGGTGTCCCATTATCCGAGACTATTTTGGATGGAATACCAAAATGACATATGATGTTATGCAAAATGAACTCCACAATGCGGGGTCCTGTCGTAGAGGTAAGCGGAACCGCTTCCACCCACTTGGTAAAATACTCTGTGGCCGTTATGATAAACGTGTGATGACCTCGACGATGCAGGGGAGATCTTTCCAATTAGATCGAAGCCCCACTACGAAAATGGCCAAGCGGACTGGACTGTCTGCAAGGCCCGGGAAGGTACATGCATCAAATTGGCATGGTGTTGACACTTCACGCACTTCCTGACATATGCGCAACAATCTCGCTCTAAAGATGGCCAATAATAGCCCATGCAAAGAATGCGCTTTGCGATGGCCATACCACTGAAGTGGCCACCACATGTACCATCGTGCGCTTGGGCGACTACCCAAGTGGACTCTTGCTGGTCCAAGCAACGAAGGAGGATTCCTTCATAGCTACGATGGTACAAAATGTCTCCTATCAAGACATACTTAGCCGCTTTCTGCTTGAATGCTCGTTTTGTGGCATGCGTCAATCCAAGCGGGAGATTACCTAACTTGAGGTAGTCTCTAATGGGTAAATACCAGTCCTGTTGATCGGAAACCTCGACGGTATGAACAACCAATCCCTCTTGAAGTTCATCCCTAGCAAACGCTGAGTGGGATAGAACTTGTAAGAATAGCGTTGTGTTGCTATTAATGGGAGTAGGGGAGAACAAGGACCCCCAGTTGGCATGTTTCAGACGATCGTGGATTCGAGAGAACTTATCCGAGGATGGTTCAATCTGGATCATGTGGATTCCTAGCGTCAAGTCAGAGCTTGCACGCTCCATCATGGATTGCGATAGGGTTTTGACTTGAATGGTTGTCATATCACCGGAAAGGTCTTGCGGGATTAGTGACCCCAAGGAGGCCATTGTGTCCGCAAAATGATTCGATGACCGAGGGAGTGCCTCGATGTCATACCACTCAAGTTTTGCCAGGAATTTGTCCACAAGGGCTTTATAAGCCTGCAGAACTGGGCATTTGCATTGGAATACCCCTTTGACTTGATTGACAATTAACAACGAATCACCAAAGATGTTCAGTCATTTGATGTTCATGGTGATTGTTGTCTGAAGACCTATGAGCAAGGCTTCATACTCTGCATTATTGTTGGTGCATGGGAAATTTAATTTAAATGACAGGGGCATTGGAGCGCCCTGCGGTGTGAAGAATACTATTCCCGTGCCACCACCTTGCTCACATTTAGAACCATCAAAAAATAGGGTTATGTCAGCCTGTGACTCAGGCTCATCAAAATCTGGCGATTCTGAGACATGGAAGACCCCATCATCGGGTAGTTCTATGACTAGAGGCTGATCGTCTTCAAGAGGAGCCTCTACTAGTTGATCGGCTATGACTTGTCCTTTGATAGATTTTTGTCCGATAAACTCTATGTCAAATTCTGTCAACAACATGATCCATTTCGTCGTGCGACTACTATGATAAGTATGACTCATCATGTATCGCAATGGATTCTCCTTAGACACAACATACGTAGTGTTGCTCAGCATGTAGTGGCATAGCTTTTTGGTAGCAAACACCACTGCCAAGCAGAGTTTCTCGACGTATGCATAGTTAAGTTCATAACTGACCAGGGTGCGGCTAAGATAGTAAGTAGCCTGTTCTTTGTGAAGTTCATTCTTCTGGCCAACATGGCACCCAAGTGCCACCTCGATTAGCTGAGATGTATAAGTAGAATGACACTCCTGGTCTAGGTGGTGCCAATACTGGCGACGAAGCCAAGTATTGTTTGATGTCATCAAAGGTTGACTGGCACTCGTCATCCCAGTGAAATGCAACCCCTTTGTGCAATAATTTGTTCATGGGTCGGCACTTGTCAGATAGTTGCGCTATGAAGCGCTTAATTGACGTGACCTTTCCCTGTAGACTTCTGAGCTACTTAATGGTAGTTGGGGGAACCATTTCAAGGATTGCCTTGACTTTCTTTGGGTCCACCTCGATGCCTCGCTTTGAGACTATGAAACCCAAGAGTTTTCCAGATGTGATGCCAAATACGCACTTCTTGGGATTTAGTCTGACTTTATGCTCCATGAGGCGATCGAGGATCTTGCTTAAGTCATCGAGATGATCTGGGCACAAAAGAGACTTGGCCAACAAATCATCCATGTAATCTTCCAAAGTTTTATGCATGTAATCATGGAAGATGTACGTCATGGCACGTTGGTAGGTGGCGCCAGCATTTTTAAGGCCAAAAGGCATGACCTTATAACAAAATGTCCCCCAAGGCATTGTGAACACCATTTTTAGTTGATCCTCGGGATTGATACGAATCTGATTGTATCCCGAGAAACCATCCATGAGGGATAACATTTCGTGACCTACTGTAGCATCTACCAATGCGTCGATACTGGGCAAGGGGAAATCATCCTTAGGACTCGCTTTGTTTAGATCTCAAAAATTAGTGCATATGCGAATCCTCCCATCGAGATTTTTGATGGGCACCATGTTGGACAGCCATGGCGGATAATCCATGCAGATGACAAACTGTGCATCCAACAACTTTTGCAATTCATCTTTGACCATCAAGGCCACTGTTGGGTGCATCTTACGTAGTTTTTGCTTAACTGGCTTGATTTTCGGGTCAAGCGTTAGATTATGCGTGACTAGCTACGGATCTAGCCCCGACATGTCTCTCGTATGACCATGCAAAAACCTCCTTCTTCTCTTTGAGAAGGGCAATGTAGTCGTTTCCTCGATCGACATGTGGGATCCGTCCTCCAACTGATGTGGAGTTGGGATCAAATGGATATCAGTAGCTGAGTTTAAATCTGCGTTGGGAACCTCGGGTTCCTCTTCAGCCTGAAAGATATCTTGAGTTGTCCCTGGGGTAAAATGAGGCATTTTATCGAAATGCCAGTACTCTGATGGGGATGGAGGTGAATTGATGTGATCCCAATCGATGGCATCTATGTCTAGATGCAAGGACCATGCTGGATCGGCCGGATTGTGGATGGGTGCGGTCAAGTCAATGGAGATCATGTGGATGAAATGAACTTGGTCTCCATTACCGTGGGTGTGATGACTCAAACATTCTGGATGTTCTCTGTGTTCTGGATCTGGTTCTGTAGGTACTGGCATGAATGGATCGGCCCTATGTGCTGATAGGAAGACAGGGTCTTCCCTCGACACTGATGTCATTATAGGGTCTCGGGGTGGACGTTGCTCATCGTAAACTTGGAGCAGCGGATCCAACACTTGGTCCCACCCTGCTGGGTCTACGTACCACTCATGCCCTGGCAGTATGCCCATCTATGCAAATAAGTCATTAATCTCCAAGGGACGCCGTTGTTGCATTTGTTGCCTTTGTTGCATTTGTCGCATGTGGTTGAGATAGGCCATCTCAGTTTCATCTTTCGAATCACTGTCGGAGATCCAAAAATGTTCATTTTCTTCAACAACTGCTTGCGACATTAAGGGCTCACCTTGTTCTAGCAAATTAATCTGGTCCCATTGTTGTTGGTCCACGCTCCGTGGGGGGACCTGATTCTCTTGACACAACACTGGCTCGATTGGAACCTCTAAAGGGAATAGTTTCAAAAATATCTCTTGATAGTTTTTCATGGGAATCTCTCATGAGTGATCACTATTGGATTCGAAGGGATCATATGACACTGGTTCACATTCTGATTTATCCTCCAAAGATCCTTCTGGACACTGTTTATGCTCTCCTTGAAAGTGAGTTCCCGAACTTTCACCTCTCTCTATCAAAGGAGAAGGGTTGTTGATGTTACCAAGGGTGGTTGTTGACCATGGGAGGTAATCTCCCAATGTATATGTTGTGTTTGGGTTGGCATAAGGATCTGATGCCAATCCACCCTTGTTGCCTATTCCTAGGCCTTGCATGTTTTCCACCAAGATGTCTAAGGGCAGGGGGTGGTTGAACCCTACTCCCGACTTGTCATAAGGCATTTGGTATCTTGGCTGGCAAAGGACACGCACTCCTTGCTCATACCTGCCTAGCCCGTATCCATGCCAATTGCATTGGCCAAGATATTTCAGAGCAAAGTATGGGTTAGACAGATAGTTGACATCTCCTGCAAAAGGCTCTTCGTCCTCGTCCTTTTGCATGCATGGCTCAACACCATGGTCAAGGCCCCCATACACAAAATTGGTCTGGTTCGGTGGGTAGCCTAAAGGAACAACTGTCCCGATGGGGAGGCGAGGTCTCCCCATGTCTTGCACTGACTCTAGCATGGGCGTTGCTACAACATTCCGCACTAGATACTCCCCCAGGCCCGTGCTGGCCATTTCAATAGTAATTGTTGGCGATTGAGAGGGAGGGAACGGAAGCCCTTCTGGAGTCCATTCCATGTTGGGTGGACTAGGAGCCTCACCTTCCATTGTGCTAGGTATCTCTTCTGTTGAGATGGTTGATATTGTTGGCAGCGCCTCTTCCAGGGGTTGAGCCTCTTCCAGGATTTGTTTCCCTTTGTCCTTCTATTTAGCCATGATAGGTGGCATTGGTAGTGAAGGAGCGGACGATGAAGATGCACCTGGCTAGGGTTTTGATGGATTAGTCACCAGTGGTGCTCGCGGCATCGGACCCTGTCTAGATGGATTTAACTAAAAATCCAAGTGCGTCGATGGGAGGGTCGATTGCGGCATCAACTGCACCGCATTGCAATATTTGAAGGGTTCTAAGTCCGCCGGGACTACATGTACTTCTCCTTCAAATGCATACTTCAAACACTGGTGAGCTATCGAAGGGACACACTTCATGTCCCTGATCCATGGCCGCCCTAGCAATATGTTGTATGCCATCTCGCCTTCCAAAATATGGCACAATGTAGGTATCATCTTTTGTCCTACCTGAATGGGTAGAACAATTGTGCCAACTATCGAGCATATCGCATCATTGAATGCTCGCAGTGTGTAAGTGGAAGCCGTGATGTGAGAGGTTGGCAGCTTCAGATGTTTCAATGCTGCTATAGTAATGATGTTACTGGACGAGCCAGTGTCTACCAACACCCTCTTATACGGGATCCCGTTGACCCGCACGATAACGTGCAGGGGTGGATCTGCCATGTCATCAGATACTGATTTAACTTCATCTTCTCGAAAGGTAATGACTGGCTCCGTGCATCGTTTTACATGTCCCACGAAGTTATTGAAGGAATTCGCTTCATGGGGTTGCAACTCGATGGCTTTCAAAATCTCCATGAGAGCCTCCCGATGGGGCGTTGATTGCTGTATAAGCTCATATATGGAGAGCCTAGCCGACGTGGTCCACAAACTCTGCGTGAGTTTGGTCCGTATCGTGACCTCGGGTCTAGGCGGAGGTAACTACACAGGGTGTTGTTGAGGTTGCGACGTTGCTGGAACTTCTCTTGTGGCTACCTCGGGGGCAACTCCTGGGTATTTCTTGTTCCTGGTCACTATGCTGATCATTCCCACATACCCTTGCATGGGGAAATTCTGTCGCACCTCATTGACCTGAAGGGGTTTTGCTTGTGCCTCATGGGTAGGCAAGGGATCCTTGAAGACCCCCATCTGCTGGTTATTTGGTGCTATGGGGTTGTCCACTGCCAATGTTTTATTATCAATCAAGTCTTGTATTAATCCTTTGAATTTCTAGCATGCGTTCAGGTCATGTCCCCTTCGCCTGTGGAACCTACAATACAAATCCTCTCTGTATCCCTTAGGCTTGGGAGCGTTAGGATCTATGGTTTGGATCTCTCGGAAGGGTGATTAAATTTGCCACTGACAAGCGGTCAAATAGGGAGTCCCTAGACTCCGTATAAGGGGTGTATTGTCGCTTAGGGTGATGCTGTTGATTTTGCTCCTATTTTTTATTTTCTCTTTCATAATTATTAGGAGGCACTGCCTGATAATTAGCCTTTTGAGGCTGTATTTCTTGTGCAGGCTTAGGGACATTTATCGCAACTTGATTAACCGCAGCGGGTTTTGGTTGCGTAGTCCCTATCTTTGTGTTTTTGTTCCACTCTTTCTTTTTAGGTTTGGCAATTTTGCCATCCTGTATTTTGATCTCTTCGATAACTCTGGCTTGTGCCAATGCTTCTTCTAAGGTGGCATATTGCTGCAGCTGCAATAGCCCAGAGATCGATCTCAGACAACTTCGTGAAAACATTTGTGTGAGGTCGGACATAGGGGGAAGGTAGGGTAGCTTAGAAAGCAGAGCCCTCCATCGATTCTCATAGGCCACCATTGTCTCCTCCTCATATTGCTTGAGGCTGGCCAGGTCACTCAGTGACGCCTTCTTCTTGGTGTTGAAGGTGAAGCATTCAAGGAACGCATCCACTAATTGATCCAAGTTATTTATGTTGTGCTTCGGCAACTGGGTGAACCAATCCGAGGCAGGACCTACGAATGTGGTTATGAATGTCCTTAGCAACAACGCATCATTATCCTGAATGCCAAAGCATTGGCTCAGGAATCTTGTCACATGCTCTTGAGCATCCTCTTCACCCTTAAAGACTGCCAACTGAGGCAACTTGAAATGTTCGGGGTAAGAAGGTGCGGGCACTGACGGATGCACCGGATGACTGCGGAGTTGACGTAACATGGGCTTTTGGGGCCCAGAAGCTTTGGTTTCCATAGACTCCAAATGCTCTAACAGTGCCTTGTATGCATCGAAAGATTTAATCTCTTCCTCTTTTGTTTGCTCCCATTGTGAGTTGTGGGAGACTGGAGGCCTATGGAGGGGTGGCCGGATAGCAGCCCCTCCACCTTGATAGGGCATTTTGGCCCGCTCTACTTCTTGTTCATACTCCTCGTAAACTTCTTGAGGAGTCTCTGGGTGAGACCTATGACCCTGAGTGGGTCCCCGTGGAGGGTACCCATCATTGTTTTGGGGAGTGGCCTCCCTCTCAGGTCTATGGGGTCTCGGAGGCAAAACTTGACGAGGTCACGGAGACCTATCCTGCACCAAGGGATTATGCCTCTCATATGGTTCCACTTTTTGGGTGCGAGGGGTTGGAACCCTCTCAGGTAGGTTATAAAGTAGCTCATCTGCTTGGCGCTGAATGCGCTCTTTGTTAAGGCGGTATAAGCACTCTAACTGCTATTGATCTTGCTCAAGCCACATGATTTGGGCTTGGTGGGTGGCATGTCTGGTGACTGCTAGGTCAATTTGGTCTACCATATTGGGCCTAGGAGGTCTGAATGCCTCTCCTATGTATTTGCCTCGGTCGTGATGATCCGAGATTTCAATGGGTCGCTTCCCTCTGTCGAGGTTGGCGACATTTACCTGAGGCTCTGGCCTCAATGTGTGACCATGGTATCTAGCAGGTGCAGAAGCGCAAGGCTCCCACACTGTATATTGCTCTCGAGGAATGTGATGGTCTTCCTCGTACTCCCTTTCATGGGTGTGAAAGGGGCGGGCGGAGTTAGCTCGCCCTGTTTGGGGAGCCCTATGCGCTAGGGTTTTGTCTATCGGTTCTAACAATGATGGGAGGCAAAGGAGAGATGCCATAGTCATGTTGTCTCTCCTCATGGACACTGTGCCTCTCTAGCACTTCGTCGTGCGGTGGCCACTCATATCTAGCCTCTAAAGGCGGTCTCCTATCTACGTTGAGTGCCACATGTAAAGCTTCTTCCCGAAAGGGGCTGTGCTGAACGGGCGTGTCCCCTAGGGGGTGTCCCTATAATTCCACCTTGACATGGAATGATGTGGACTCTCTTGTAGTCCAGACCGCCAAGGCGGTATGGCCAAGTCCTTAGGGCTAAAGCGGAGGTGACTTGTGCCCGCTCCTTGTACACTTTCCATAGCTTCTGCCCTTGATTGGGCTTGGCTACGGGTGTACACCATGGTGGTGTTCTTCTACAAGCTAAGCAGATTTTTATCTTTTTGTTTATGATTTTTTTGATTTTTTTTTGTTACACTAAGCAGAAATGAACACACACATACACAAACGGTGATTATCTCTTTTAAAGATTAATGGTGTGTCCTAGACTGGTTTTAGTGCATTTTGATGATTTTGTTTTGTTTTTGAAAGTTTTGAAGAACGTTTAAATGCAGAATGTTGGCTCATATGACTCCCATAAATGGTCGCCCCTTCAATATACCATTGCCAAGCCGATATACCAACCTCTCTATATACCCGCCCTTACGAGAGGGAAACTATAGGTACGTGAGAGCAGATGGTACATGGAACATAGGCGGTACGAAATGGGGGATTGTCCTGTTTATGACACCTACCATAGAAGACTTATCCTCGCATGTTGGGAATCACCCCAATGACACTCGGTCAGCTTTCGTCAGGATTTACGTCGAGCAACAATGACAATCGGGGTAAATGGATGCAAAAATCAAGCCAAGGTGGTGATGAACCCACCGTTGGTCTTGATCAAGGGCTGGGGTCTTACGACCAGCTCCTTGGTTTAAAAATGCCACGTGATGTGTGTGTGGTTCTTTTTATTAAAAATTAAAATAGGTAGAAGCAACTACTTTCCTTAAGAAGGCAAAATTGACAGAAAATAGAAATAGAAAAGCAAAAAATGATAGGAACAGTTTAGGACCCTTACCTTTTCTCTGCCTAGACTTGTTGTTTCTGATCCTCGGCCCTAAAAATGCATAGACCAAAATTCGTCCCTGGATGAGACGAATTACAGAACATAATTCGTCCCTGTCTGAGATGAATTAGAATTCGTCTCAGGGTCAGACGAATTACAGTAATGTATTCGCCACAGGCAAAGACGAATAACAGTCAGAGTTCAAAAAAATGGTACCTGTGAGCACAAAAACACAAATTTTTAATCAGTTTCTTGATCTCAAAAACCAGGGGACAGAGTCCCACCGTGATCGCCACTGAAAGCACGAGATTCCGGAAAACAAAAAGGGAAAACTCCAAACACGATGCAAGAATGAAACTTAAACTTGATGCTACAAATTAGAAATGCGTAAAATGGAGAAAGCATAGACAAATTGGAACCCAAATGGAATGAAACAACCCTCTTCTTTTATTGATGTATTTCAAATTCGGTTACAATTAGCTTCCTCCCTTTTTAGGGGAAAGGAGCATCAAACTTGTCTCTTGGTCACATCAATGGAAAGTCATCTCTCTTCCGCGTGCCCACATGCAAAATGGGCGGGCCAAAGTGTTGCCGCCATTGGTGTGAATGAATCCTTGATCCTTGCTGCTCCTCCTGCATTCAAAGAAACAACAAAATTGTTAGTAGCACCTGTGTCAAAGATGAAATGTTTGTTCTCTAAAAAACGATGAAGGATGCATGCAAAAGATTGATTAAAATGATAAATAAACCAATTCTAAACCACCTGCAAATTTGACAGGAACCAGGGAACATTACCAGAGGGCCACTGCCATCAAAATAGTCAGGAAATTGGCCACCAATTTGAATTCATCCCTGGGCGGGACGGATTCGACTGTAATTCATCCCTCGGTAGGACGAATTCACCTGCGACAAAGTGCCGAAGTGATGCTGCCCAAATGTCATGTCTCGGGATCTCCAAAAGACCTACAAACTTAGGGGTTAGCTAATTGGGGGCATTTTGGGAAGACCCAGATGGTCGGATTTTCCCAATTTGACCTCCATCAATGGGAATTTGATGTTGCCACCTGCAAGTTAGTGAGGACAACAAAAGCGACAAAACATGGTAAGATTTGATCAAAGCCTTATAAAATTGGAATTACAAACTATTGAAACAACATAAAATGGAATGCAAGATAAACAAGTGACAAAAGGAACAATCTGCCATGAATTCCTAATCGTTCTAAAAATAAGATTAGGCTCGCATCAATGCGGGGCACCCGGGTGGGCCGCCCACCATTGAAACCTAATTTCGGCACCAATCCACTTGGGATGGGCCCAAAATCTCTTGTAATGGGTTGTCGACGAATTGGTAGATCAATGTGGTCAAATGTCGGGTTTTGGGTCCGGATTCACACTTCCAATAGCCACCCAATGACCTCCCTTGCGAAAGAGATCAAGGATGTGGAAGAGGTGAATCAAAAGGTAAAAGTGTGGTATTCAATTTGGCAGCACTTCGTTGCTTGAAAATGCCTCCAACTTGTCCTCTTTTGGGTGAGAAAGTTCACCATTTTATAGACCCAAGGGGTCTCTTTGGAGGGGCATGCAAGGGCGCCATGTGGCGGCCATGCCTTCCCATGAGGGAGGAGAGTCCTCCCTGACTTGGGCTTCCATGACTGCCCTTGTGACAGTCCTCTAACGCCCACTCTGCCCACCTACACGTGCATGCAAGGCAGGAGGCATTAATTGACTGTCCTCGGCTGCCACTTGGCACCATTTTTCTTTTTTCCCGTTGAACCTAGAATTCGTCCTGACCCAGAGCGAATTCAGAATTCGTCCCTGGGTGAGACGGATCCCAATTTGAATTCGTCCCTGGGTGGGACGGATACTGAGCAAAGTGCCTGAATGTGCCAAATTGCCTTCCGACCTTCCAAAATTGCTACAAAAGTGGTTAGGACCACTGTTTAACCTCTGAGGGCTGCCCTGGGGGCTGTGTGTGTCAAAGCGATCAGTGTTTGCAGTCACATAATCGGATTGGTGCTGTTTTGGTGTCTACAAGTATATAATAGTCACATATGCTAGTACTCAAGCCTTATGATTGATAAAAGTGCTGGAAGAGATTGGAGAACAGAAAAGTGGTCCAACCAGAATCTATTGTGATAACATCAATGCCATTCAGTTGGCATATAATCCAATCCACCATAGCAAAATAAAACATTTTGATATGAAATATCACTTCATCCGATACATGGTGGAGCAAGAGATTGTTGAGCTTAAATTTTGCCACACTTTGGAGAACGTTGCAGACATCTTCACCAAAGGCATGGCTAAAGCTCAATTTATAAAGTTGAGAGACTCTCTGGTTAGTCCTCTCAACATTAAGGGGGAAAGTGTTGTAAGTGTGAATGAGACCACAGTCGAAGCAGCTTATAAATGTCTTGTTTTCTTATTATAGTGTGAACATGTCTCCAGTTTTTTGGCAAAATTTTTGTTGGCATAGTAGTTTTGTTTCTCCCCCATGATATTCTCTCCTATTCTTCCACTTTTCCATTTCTCTTCCCTCCATGATATTTTCTCCTATCTCTTATATTCCCGTTCCTTTTTTTTTCTCCTCCCTTATCTCCATCCTCAGCCATTCCACCGCCTCCTATCTCCTATAAATATATTGTACTTTCAAATTAATTGAAAAATGAAGATTATTAAAATTTGTTTAGTTTTCATGCACCATAGAATTTATTGGCTCATAAGGACCTTATATTAGTACATGCATTGAAATGTATACCCCTACTATTCATCACTCCATCAAAACATTGTTATTAAGATAACTTAAAAATAGTCTATTTTAAAACTCACTTGACTAAGACAATGTTATTTAAAAGCAATCTACTTCCACATTGTTTAGTGAAAAAAATATACCAAGGGAACATCAATGCTTTGAAATCAATAGAGCATATCTCATTAGACTAAAAAGAGGACAATGAAGAATTTACTAACATGATAGTTGTATTCAGCATATCACATTAGATTAAAAACATGGCAAAGAAGTCTTTAATAGCATGATCGGTGTATCAAAGGGTTACACCATTTAAATAGAAAAATATTGTGAATAAAAGGATATAGTTTCACAAATTCAGTCAAGGTTCTTAGATCACAAAAGAATAGAGATTTTGATAACATGCCAAAACACCCTTTTATTAGGCACACAATCAATAAAGTCACCAAGTTGCATCTATTCTTCTAAATGCTCAAAAGAATAGAGATCCTGATAACATGCCAAAACACCCTTCTATGAGGTGCACAATCAAGAGAGTCACCAAAAACAACCTTCTTCCACCCAAAATATCCCAAAGAAACACTACCATAAAGTCAGGTTGCTGCTCTTCAAACCTTCCTTGTTCTTGGGCTTTCCCAAATGATGTGCTTAATAGTTTCACTCTGACCACAACTAGCACAAGCATCATAAATAAGCATCAACTTGGCTAACCGATATTTCTTTGCATACCTTGCATCATCACCAACCAAGCAAAAACCTTTAGCTGCATTGAGACCCTAAATTTCTAAACTCCAGATAATCATTTCTTCCATTTCTTGCATGTACAATTCAGACCCCATCTACCATTCAATATGTCCCCAAGAGGGATACTAGGAAGCATCACCTGACATGGATAGGCTTCATATTTTGCTAGGAAGCTCACTGTTATTAGTAAGATTCTCCAAACTTGACACATGTATTACTCCTCTTGTTGGCTTCCTAAATTGACTCAATATAGGAGGTTGGAGACTAGCATTAGGAGTTTCTTGTGGGCTAATATGGATGGTTCTAGGCATGTTCCCATTATTTCTTGGAAATATTGCACTAAGGAGGGTGGTTTGGGGTTTTTGGACATTCAGGTGCATGGAATTTTTTTGCTTCTAAGTGGATTACCAGATGCCTGGGGGGTAATTTTGGATGGCAGCAGTTGTTGAGATACCAGATTAAGAATTGCATCAATATTTATGGGATTCATAGGTCTTTCAACTTTGAGGATATTTTTGGGCATCCTAGTCAATTCAAATTAGAGGAGGCATCTTGATTAAAAGGATTTTGGAGGCCTAGAAAGAGGTTGTTCGAATGGTCAAATGGGATTTTTTGGATGATAGGAGAGGTTGGAATCTGTCTTTGGTAGGAAAATGATATGTATGTTGTGGATAGGCCTAATCTGCAATGTAAGATGCTTATCAAGAAATGTCTCTTTAAATGGGTTGATCTATGGGATGGGAATGTTAGGCAGTGGATTCCTTGGCAAGAGTTAAGTTCAAATTAAAACCTTCTGATAAATTTGTTGTTCAACATATTCAAGGCCTTCTTCCATCTAAGAAATTATATAAGTTTTTAGGTGGCATTGTGGGTCTGATTTGTAAATACTAGAGGTGGAATTATGGGAATCCAATTTGGTGCTTTAAGAGTTGGGGGAAATTTAACTTAACCTCTAGTTATTTTATGAAATTAAATATTTATATATTTTTTAACTATAATAAAATGAGTTTTATATTTTCAACTTCATTAATTATTTGTAGTATTCCAAGGGATTGAAATTTTCATAATACAATAGATGATTTCATGGGTATACTTATAAACCCATCAATAAAGTGAACCTTGTAAGTATGATCTATTCTATTACACTTGTGGTTGTAGCGACTAGTTATCAATGCAATTTGGTAAGATAAGAAGATTTTAATAAAGACACTCATAAGTATTGAAGCAAAATAAGGATACATAAGGACAACAAGTTCAAAAAAAAATTGGCACAACCATGTAAACCAACAATTTCCTTTTGATAAGTAGGAGATAACCATGAGTAGAAACACATAAATCAACACCAACCCTACTTTTTCTTAAGTACTCTAAGAATAGTTAATTTGCTTAAACACAAGAACCAAGAGCCAACCACGTACTAAGACCCAAAGAGAAAAGCCTACACTTATAGCAAATAATGCAATAAAGAGGATGTTAAGATATTATTAAATTATTCTAGATAATATATAAATGTTAGTAGCCACCTCTCAACATTTAATATGCTTTTATCTTCTTATTTGCAACACATATTTTTGTTTTTATGGTATTAGCCATACATGGTATGTAAAAATGTATAAATATGAATTAATATTTAATAAAATAGTTTCAAGTATTTTCTAATTATTAGTTATTGAATATCTCTTCCATCAATGAGGATCCTCTACAATTTGCATAGACTACATTATTAAGCACTTCAAGGAACCCAATGTTGCTAACTTGCACCTTGCATCAAGAAAACCAAATCAACGGTCATAACAAAACCCTTTTACAAATTTTGTAAACAAATGTATTATTGTTTTATTTTGGTTTTTGTTAAAAATTTTGGTATTATGTTTTTTTACTTTTGTTTATAGGAGTGGACAACAGGTCACATAATAATATTATAAAAATATGATAATTATACATATTATTGATGATTTTTTTTATTGAATAGATTGAACATATTAAATCACTCTTCCTATAAATTAATCTTCAATCTTCATTAGGAAAGCCTTAATATTGTTGAGATTTAAAACTCTCTTTCTTAAAAATCTAAACTCATATCCAAATAAAAAAAAATATATGGTTAGCTTCATTTTGTAGATTTTGTAATCAGTATGTGAATTTAAGGCTTTAATGACTGAGAAGATATCTTTGTTGCACATTCTAATGTTGGACAACCTGAAACAACCTTCATACATTAGGCCCAAATATTGTTCCAATGGAAAGACTACATAAATTTCATTTTATCACCTCCATTTCTTGAACATGATGACGAGTTTAAAGACCAGACTGATTTATCGCTATGCTCTCTTCCTCATCTTCGTTGGGCCTCCTCCTCATCTATGGTATGCAACACCTATTTGCATGCGGCTCTTCCATGGCATACTGATAAATTGGCTCAAGGTTCTCACATAATGTTTTTTCTCATCTTTAAACAAATATGGCATTTTATATACTTTCAAATCCTTGCACAATTGGATATAGTTGACTTCCTTTTGCTTGGGTACAATTCGACCCTAATAATACTCTAAGTTAACCTTAATATTGAGTTAGAACAAGAAGAATTATGTAAAATTTAGTGTTGACACCTGCAACGTAGCCATCCTGTAGCTTAATTGAGATGCTGAAGTATGTCACCTTGTATGACTATAGATATTTGAATCTTATTTATGCATTCATCCCAATTCCCATCCAAATCATTCCTTCGACATTAACCACAAAATGTAATCTCTGGAAACCAAAGCAATTAAAGAAGAGTTTAAAAAGACAACTAAATCAATACCTGAGTGTGTGTGAAGCCAAATGGTTATCTCATACTGGTCCTACGACACGGTCTCATGCTCGAGCCCTAGAGATTATTGAACCAGTGGGTGTGCTAAGAATTCAGAGGGTATGGAGCTACAGATGCCATATAATTATGCAAAAAATCGCAAATAATTACTCCATTTCATCATGGTTGTCACAAAGGTTGGAGTAATCCTTGCAGATTTTTGCGTAATTATATGGTATCTGTAGCTCCATATTTCTGAGTAGGAGCATGAGACCGTGTCACAGGACCAGTCTGAGATAACCATTTGACTTGACAGGATCTCGAGTATAGATTTATCAGTCTTTTAAACTATTCTTTAACTACTTTGGTTTCCAAAGATTACATTTTGTGGTTAATGTGGAGAGGGATGATTTGGATGGGAATTGAGATGAATACGAAGTGAATTCAAACCTTTGTAGTCATACAAGGTGGGGTATTTGAGAGTCTCCATTGAACTGCAGTCTAGCTACACCATGGGTGTCAACACTACATTCCATGTAATTATTGTTAAAAATTTCTCTTCTTTGTAGATATTACACGTAGGAAAATAAGGACCTTAGATTATCACATGCAAATTCTTGAAATGTATACCTCTACTATTCATCACTCCCATCAAAACATTGTGATTAAGATAACTTAAAAACAATCTATTTTAAAACTCTCCTGACTAAGACAATGTTATTTAAAAGAAACCTACTTTCACATTTTTAGTGAAAAAGATGTCGAGGGAACCTCAATATTTTACAATCAATATAGTATCTCTTGACAATGAAACCTTTACTAACACAATATTTGTATTCAGCATATCTGGTCAGATTAAAAATAGAGCAATGAAGCCTTTAATAACACAATCGTTGTATCACAAAGTTACACGGTTTAAATAGACAAGGATTGCCAATAAAGGATATAGTTTCACAAGTCAGTCAAGGTGATTAAAATGATATAAGGAGAAGGATGTTTTTGTGTATTCCACAACCGCTAATATTGAAAATCATGAACAAAACCTTAGAAAATTGAGTACACCAAAAATTTAAGTAATGGAATAGAAATGAATTATTAACAAAGACTTAATTATTACCATATTTATGACTATTTAAGAAATCAAATAAAAAAAACTTTTTGCCAAACACTTAATTCTATTATGTGACCTATATTTAATGTCTAGCATAAACATTTAATTTTGTTAAATTAGAGGTTAAAATTATTAGAATTATACAAGGGCCTTGGAGGGCCTTAAAGCCCTAATAGGAGGATTATCATATAAATAGTAAATGGAATTGCATCTTCGATGCTACAGTAAAGGTTTTAAACATAGGTTTTAGTTGAGAAAGAGTTACCTTCGATATAGCAATATCTTTTGCATGTTTGTTTCTCATCGAATATTCTGCCCAACATGCTACAACCATCCTGAACCTTGCATGTCACATAGCTCGAAGCTGGATTTTTTGCTGGTTTGATCTGATTTGTCCTCTTGCATTTACGCTGCCTTAGATGATGGTTTGCCCTCTATTAATGGTCGTCAATTCTTAATCTCCCAACTCACTTGCACTTGTAGTGGTTGGAGAACATGATGGTGCACGATAAACATCCCAGGAAGTTCCTGCCCAAGGTTGAGCATGAGGAAAACAATACCGACCCAATACTTGTATTGCTATAAATGAATTTGTTGATTCCTATCAATGGTTCGAGATTCATACCCTAATAGGATATTTTTTGGGTAAAATCCCTAATGATACTTTGTTGCAGTCTTGGGTAAGTCATGTTTGGCACCCTCATGGTGTTAAGCTTGACTTTGTGTACTTGCGTATCAGTAGGAATGTATTGAAGCTGTATATGGTGCTTTGGAACTTCATCTCAAATGAAATGACATTTTGTATCAACATGTTTGATACATTCATGAAAATTTGGATTTTTGACAAGATTCAAAACACCTTGATTGTCGCAAAACAAATGAAGAGGAATATTCTTTGGAAGACCCATGTTTTTAAGAATATGACTTAACCACATTATCTCACAGACTGCTTCACTGACTACATGATATTCTGCCTATGTAGAATATAACACAACCACATGCTACTTCTTACTATGCCATGAGACAGGTCCAGATCCCAGATTAAAAACATATCTAGAAGTGGATTTACGATCATCAATGGATCCAACATAATCTGAGTCCATGTATCATAGTAATAAAAACTTATTATTCCTTTTGTATTCTAGAACATAATTTGTACTACCACGGATATAATGAACTCTTTTTGTTGCTTTCCAGTGACTCACCTTAGGCTCTTGCATGAAACTTAAAATATAGCCCACAACAAAACTGATATTTGACCTGGTATTTGTCAGATATAGGAGACTCCCAATTAACTGGCGATAGAGAGTACCATCTACCTGAGGTGATTCATCATATCATGATAACTTAAGTACTTGCTCCATTGGAGTTGCATTTTACTTACTTTTAGTCATCCAATATTTTTCTATTAAAGTCTTGGCATATTTATTTTTTGTTACTCTGATATGAAATATTTTTTGAGTAACTTCTAAACCAAGACAATAGTGCAGAAGTCCTAGATCTGTCATTTCAAATGATTGCTTCAAATCATTTTTCACTAAGTCAATCATTTTTTCTGAGCTTCCTGTTACGATCATATCATCTACATAAAGTATAAGAATCACTATATTAGAACCATTTTTCTTAATATAGATATTTGCATCTGAAGGACTTCTTTTGAATCCATGCTACACAAGGTGACTGTCTATCTTGATATACCAAGCTCGAGGAGCTTGTTTGAGCCCATACAAGGATTTGATCAACTTGCATACTTTTTGTTCTTGCCCCTCGACCATGAATCCTTCTAGTTGAGTCATGTATACTTCTTCCTATAAGTCACCATTCAAGAAAGCACTTTTAACATCCATATGATGCAAATTCCACCCAAAATGAGATCGCATGGCATAAAGTACTCGAATGGTAGTCATTTTTATAGTAGGTGAAAAAGTCTCTTCATAGTCTATGCATTATTTCTGAGCATAACCCTTCACAACAAGTCAGGATTTATGCTTATCAATAGATCCATCTGCATTATACTTCACTTTGAACACCCATTTTCATCCTATGGGTTTATTTCCTGTTGGAAGATCGACTAACTTCCATGAGAGACTTATTTTCTACATCCATGGCCTACTTCCATTGTGGTTTATCAAGTGCATATTGAACTGTTGTAGGTTCATTTGCATTCAATGTAGACATATAAACCTTTTCTTCATCCTCATCTTCTTCTCTATCATTTTTTGTACCCACTTACAAATCATCAAAGTGTTGACAAATTTTGTCAACCTCTGAAGTAGATTCCTCTGCTGTCATTTTCTGAGTCATATTATGAGTACATGGCCTATCTAGAGATATATTTGGAATAGAATTCAAATTAGAATCTCTCAAAGTGCTAGTATACCATTTTGGTACTTTTTGTTGTTGCTGTGGAAGTTGAACCTCCTTCTTAGGTTCTTCTTCGTCTAGGTATACATCTATATATGTGTCTTTTGATGTGAAAGCTTCATAAAATACAACATCTCTACTTACTTGTGTCTTCTTGGTCTTAGGATCAATCAATAGATAACCTTTTGAATACTCATCATATCCAAGAAAGATACACTATACGTTTTTCTCATCCAACTTCCTCCTTTTTTAGTTTTGGAATTTGCATGAATGCTTTACATCCAAAACCCTTAAATGAGAAATGGATGGTTTCTTACCACTCCAAGATCCTTGTGGTATTTTCCTTTGTAGAGCTCTAGTGGGTGCTCTATTTAGGAGTTATGATGCTGTGTTTACTACTTCTACCAAATATTGATCCTCAAGATGTGCTCCCTTTAGCATACATCGAACCATTTCCATAATGGAATGATTTCTCCTTTCTGCAACTCCATTCTTTTGAGGTGTATAGGCTGTAGTTAGTTGTCTTTTGATCCCATGTTTCATAATAAAATATAAAAAATCTTCAGAGGTGTATTCCCCCCCTCGATCTGAGAGGAGGGTTTTTATGAAACATCCCTACTCCTTCTCGACAAGTTTCTTGAATTGTTGAAAGTAGAGAAATGCTTCTTATTTCAACTGAAGAAAGGAAACACACATCTTCCATGAGTAATAATTAACAAAAAGTTGAAAATACTTCTTTCCCCCATAGCTGGTTGGCATATGACCACATAGATCATTATGTACCAGCTCTAAAGGGTTTTTAGCTCGAGAGGAGCTAGTTTCAAAAAGTATTATGTGTTTCTTACCTGCTAAGCAATCTAAGCACACTGGTAAGATAGATGAGAGTGGAGGAAAACCTTTCACCATCGTATATCTATGTAATTCAAGCAAATCTCCTAAACTTAGGTGCGCATAACATCTATTCCAGAGAGAGGTGGCCTCATTTGTAGTTGTAGCCAGAGCAACATGAGGAGTTGAAAGATCATCTAGAATGAACAAGCCATATTTGTAGGATCCGGTTGTAACATGTTTACCACTATGGGTTATAAAACATCTCTTCTTGCCTTTGACAACTCAAAACATGACATCCATATTTCTATTCAACATTTGTGTGACTGAGAGCAGATTATTGGCTAATCTCGAAACATAGAGAACCTTCTTAATTTGATAATTACCATCAGGAAGGGACACAAAAACATCCCCTTCTACCTTTACTTGATAGACTTGATTTTCATCAATTGTGACTGGCTTACCTTCTTTCTTCTCAAAAGTATCAAACCATGATTTGTCCCTAGTCATGTGTTTTCTAGATCCTGAATCAATATATCATACAACATCTATCTGGTAAGACGAAGTATGGGTCATGAGCACCTTGCATGCTCTTTTAGAGTCAAAATATAAATTGGACCCAGGAGAATCTGATTCTAAGTTGGAGTTAGCATAAACAACATGGCCTTTAGGTTTCTTATGTTTCTTGTTGTATTTTTGTTTGTCTTTGCCCTACTTCTTAGGACCTTGATCATTTTGTTCCTTGTTTTTGAACCAACACCTATTGGTGTCATGGTTATTCATATCACAAATATTGCAATATTTTTTATACTTCTGTTGATTTTACTTCTCTTTTCCTTTGGAAGAAGAACCCCCTTTTTGAAACTGACCTTGTTTCTTACCACTTTGTTGTGTGGAAAGAGCATTATCTAGCACTTCATATTTTTGAACCTGATTTGCCTCCTTAGTTTGAAGTAAATTTACCAGATCCACAAATGATACTTGTCTACAAGAAACATTGAGAGAAGTGATCAACATCTTGTAGGAATCTGGCAATGCTCTCAAGATGACAGATTTCAAGATATCATCATCCACTAGTTTTCCCATGGCATTCAATTTGGCTTTCAACTTAGCCACTCTACAAAGGAATATATCAACTTTTTCCCCAAAATTCATACTGAGAGTATGTAGTTGAGTTTTAAGGTTTAGAATAGTGGATTTATTCTTTCCTTCATATACTGTGATCAAGGTATCCCAAGCTACCTTACTAGTTTTTGCATCACAAATATGAGGTTGCACCTCATCTGTAGTAGCAAGCAAAATAAACATGAGATTCTTCTTGTCCTTATTATCCCAAGAATTCTAATATGTTCATATTGTCTGAAGGCACTTTGTACTGCCAGTAACTACATCCCATAAATATTCCAACTGAAGAATGGCTTTCATCTTTGTTTTCCATGGAACAAAGTTAGGACCTTTCAACAACTGTGAACTTGAGAGATACATGTGAATTGTGGCCATTATGAAGGTTCCTTATATCACCAATTGGTATCCCTTTCTTTATACCTTCTAGATATTTATATCGTAACCATTCAATATATACCCGCCCTTATGTGAGGGAGACTATAGGTATATATGAATAGTATACTACTCAATATGTACCTGCCCTTACATGAGGGAGACTATAAGTACATATGAGAAGCACAATATATTGAACATAGGTGATACTGAAAGGGCATCGTGTTTTTAATTACACCTACTATAGAAAGTTGTATTCCTCATGTGTGGGCTATAACTTCCCCTAAACACTTTGGAAAAAAACTTCGTCAGGATTTATGCCTAAAAACAATCATGATGTGGGTATGATATGCGAAAAAATATATCTAGTTTGCCTTATTTCTCCTTGATCATTAATAGAGAACAAGCTCAGACGTCATTGTTGCAGCTATATTAGGTAGCGGATATAGTAGTCCAAAGAATGACAAAATTACCTTTAACTGTGGATCAAAGGTATCTCAAATACTAAATGTTGTTGTGCAATAAATTGCACAAATAGGGTATAAATTTGGGGTCTTATTTTTATCTGTAATTTATGATTGTTAATGCAAGAAAATAGAATATTTAAATGCAAAAAAACAATCACAAATGCCCACAAATTTAAACACCTATTACAAATCTAGAAGATTTTTCACTCTCAAATGTTTTGATTTCCCTCTTTTATCTGACAATTTTACAAATGAATCATGTGAAGACTGTCCCCCTTTCACTTTGCAAAATAGAGAAGGAAGTAAAAAAAATTTGTACCTTAACTCCAATAAAAAAAACTTTTATGGAAGCCTTTTAAGATGTCAATTTTAGATAGCGTAGGCATCAATTTTAGGAGAAGCATCAATCAAACAGCTTGGGGCATCAAAAAACCCCACCTGCTATCAAAAAATTTCCATCGATGTCAAAAAAAAAAGGTGTCAAACAACACTACCACCCGTCAATACATGCGCAACGAATGGAACTCGTGACCTCGTGACGATCAAGCACAACACAAACCATGTGAGCCAAAATTCTCGATGAGAGTAAATAAGAACCAAACATATCTTATCACTTTGGAAATGGAGAGAAGAAAGGAAAAAAAAAATTTAAAACCCTTATACCTCCCCGCAGCAAATGGAACCTGCGACCTCACAATGATCAAGTACAACACAAACCATGTGAGCCAGAGGTCCCGATGAGAACCTCTATGAAAACAATGGGTCTTATCATGTCGAGTGCAAATGAATTTTTTAAAAAAGCAATAATACAATGTCATATGCTGCCACTATAGGATGCTTTAAAACTGACAAAGACCATATGAGATTTTGGTTACCTTAAAGAAACCACCCCATCCCTTTTGCCTCTATAGTCACCTTCTAGTATCCTCTACTTGTTGTCTGCATCTACGTGTCCTTTTTCTTGCATGTCTATGTGTCCTACTTGCATGTCTACATGTCCTCCTACCTACGTGTCACGTCCGTCAGTGGTTAGCTCTGTTTGTATTCTGTGTGTCACGTCCATCAATGGTTGGCTCTTGGCTCTGTCTACGTCCTACATCCTACATGTTAGTGGTTGGATCTTGGCTCTGTCTATGTCCTACATCCTACACATCAGTGGTTGGCTCGTGGCTCGTCTTCCTATATATGTCCATAAATATCTTTTATTGATAAATGAGTTGGAGTAGTTAGGTAATTACCTTACCCAACGCTTGCCTATGATATTCCAAGCTATGATACCATGAAGAATTTCATGAAGCAATGATTCATTCTTATTGATATCAATTATAAATATTACAATATGGTTATAATAAGTTGGTTTATGAAACCAACCTAGAGAGTGCCTACGTGCGCTATCTTTTGCTTCATTATGCTTATAACAATAATCCCACCAAATGGTATTTCCTTTTCCTATTTTTTGATCTTTCTCATGCTCAGAAAGTACTTAATAGGGGTCCTTGGACTATTAAAAATTCTTTGTTAGTTCTACAAGCTCATAAAAGATATTTTTTTGTTGATGAGGAGGGAGCCTCCGATGTACCATTTTGGATTGAATTTCTTAGCCTCCTCATTCCTTTATCGAAGCATCTATGTACCCTAGCCGAGAACATAGTTACCTTTGTTTGTTTTGAGCCTAAAAAATGGTTTAAGGCCCATCCCACCAAGCGGGTATGTGTCAAGGTTGACCTTACCCAAGATCTTGATGAAGAGATAGATATCCATATTGGGGATATTACTTTTACTTAGAGGATTGTGTACATAAACCTCTTGAATACCTGTTATAGGTGCCAATCCTCTTAGCATAAAATATGTGAATTCTCGCTTATGGCTAGCCATTTTTAGAATAAATTTGTTTCTCCCTCCACCAATTCATCTACCTCTGCAAACTTGGGTAACACTATAAATTCTAGTAACAGTGGTGAGGATGATTAGATTGTGGTTTCCAATCCTCACAATCGTCAACCCCAACAACAACCCCAATAGTTACCCCATCAGCAACTCCAGCAACAACCCCGTCAGCAATCCCAATAGCACTTTGCCCCTAATCCTTCCTATTTTTATGATCTTTCCACTCAAAAACCCTCTGAAATGCCAGAGCCCTCCTCTGGTACCCATGTGCTTTCTCCCTAGACTGGGGTCTGACCATTTGCTTCCATTGTCTCTTCTTCACCCCTATAGTGGCCATTAGAGGAGTTTAAAAATACCAAAATCCATAGGTCTTGTAGCTCAAGAAGAGGTTTGATTGATGGTCCTTTGGATAAATGATGTTTGATGAAAATCTTCAAGTTGCTCTTTTTGAGTATGGTAATTCTTTTGGGTCCCTCAAAGAATTGGGGGATTCAGAGGTTATCATTGCATGATATTTTTTTCTTGGAATGTTAGAGGGCTGACAGACCCATTATAAAAATACACGATTCTGGGTGAGCTCGCTAACGCTGCTCACTTATATGGCAAATTTGACTTTGTCTATTTGCAAGAAGTCAAAATCATTGATTTCTTGTTAGAATGTACTTGCAATTTTCTTTTGTCGTGTGGTCCTTTTTTTCACACTAATCATGAACCTAGAAAATGTGGTGCTTTTATTTTCATTTCCCCCACCTGGAACTTGCATGTGGTGTCTTGGGGAGTTCACCCTTCTAATAAAGTTATTTGGGTGTTGCTAGAATTGTATGGGAAACCGTTTGGCATTATTAATTTTTATGCCTCAAACAAAGATCTAGAGAGATGTGCTTTATGGAAGTCGCTTGCTTTATCCCTACCTTTTGCTACTTGGGTTCTATGTGGGGATTTTAATATGGTTAAAAAATCATATGATAATCTAATTCAAACCCCTATGCATTGGTGTGTAGGAGAAAGAGAGGCTTGGTATTTTATGAAAAATAAACTTAGCTTGTATGATCCCAATATTGATTTTTCTCTAGAATATTTCTCAAAATATCAATGGTAAACTTTTTCTAATTTTCAAGCTGATGATGGTAGCATTTTGAAAAGGTTGGATCATGCCATGCTTTTCGAAAGTTATATCTTTTACTTTAACTAGATCTCCCTTGGTCACCCATTTGTCATGACCCTAGCAGATACCACTATTTTTGATCATGCTCCTATTTTGTTTTATATCATCCAATATCAGGCTCTTACTAGGGTTTTTAGGTCTCAATTCTATTTTAATACTTATTTTCTACAACATATCCCCATGAAAGCTCATATCCATAGAATTTAGAATGTTTTTCCTCGATCCTCTGGCTCTATTGGCTAGATTAAGTGGTGGAATGGTGCTATCACCCACACTACCACTATTCTTTGCATCCTTGGCAAGGATGTGGCTAAACAAAGGAGGAAAGCTAATTCAGCTTTGAATGACAAGTTAGCCAAAGCCAATATTCATCTGCAAGCTAATCCTTTCAACTTTGCAAACCAGGCACATGTTGCTGCTCTTCAACATGAAATTCATAAGGTAGAGCTGTATGAAGCTAAAGGTGCTCAACTCAGAGCTTGAATGAATTTTCTAAAAGTTGGTGATAGGATTTCAAAGGAGTTCTTCAAGCGACTCCAAACCCCTGTTCATGCCACATAGTTTCAATACATTCAGTATGATGGAGTCAAGGTCACTACTTTACTTGATATAATTCATACTTTTATGCTACACTATCAAAAATCTTTTGCTTCTCAGAGTCTTACCTCTGTTAGGAAAAAAGATCTTGATGACTGTTGTGTGGTTATACCTCAAAATATCTCTATGTCTTAGAGGGATTGCTATGATACACCTTTAACCCTAGAATATTTTAATAATGCCCTATCTCAAATGGCTAATGATAAGGCTCTTGGTATTGATGGTTTTCCCTATGAATTTATAAAGAATTTTGGGATATGCTTGGCCCTGATCTATTACAAGTCTATAAAAAAGCTACGATGTTTGGATCTTTAGGGCACCTCATCAATAAAGAAAATATCAAATTTATCCCTAATTCTAGATACCCAAAACTTATTACCAATTGGTGCCCTATTACCCTATTGAATGTAAGTTACAATATCATTGCTAAGGCCTTAGCCTTAAAACTTCAGTCTATTTTTCCTATTATAATTTGGCTATAACAAACAGGGTTTGTCAAGGGTAGGTATATTTTAGATAATGTGCTTGCTATCTAGGAAGGAATGGAATGGGATAAAACCTCTGGATAAGATTCTCTATTTATAAAAATTGACTTTGAGAAATCCTATGACCATATTCAATGGCATTTCATTATTTCCATGCTTCAGGATCTGGGCTTTGGCCCTTATTTTGTGAAATCTATCAGAATGTTATTATGTGATGCTTCTACAGTCCTCAAGATGAATGGCCAAAAATATGAAGGTATTCAGTTGGCTCGCTCTGTCATATAAGATTACCCATTATCCCCTTGCATGTTTATTCTAGTTTTTGAAGCCTTTGGCTACCTTTTAGCCCATCAGAATTCACAAGGAATTATTAAAGGGATTTATTTACCTACTTCATCTCTTCAAATGGTGAATGGATATTTTTTTTATGATTCTTTTTTGACATTACATGAATATGAGCATTCATTCACTACAGCTTAACAATACCTTGAGACTTTTTGTTTAGCCTTTGGTTCTAACATTCAATGGAAGAAAACATCTTGTTACAGAAAAGCACAAACACCAATTCCTGATTGGCTAGCTTATTACTCTTGGCATTGGATCCAACTAGGAGAAATAATCAAATTCTTGGGTATTCCTTTTGCCTTCTAGGTTTCTCTTGGTCAGATTTAGCATATGGTTGTCCAAAAACTTGAGAAAAAGTTGGGCTACTGGTCTACCAAAAAGCTTTCCTTGACTGGTAAGTTTCAATTTTTCTCTAAGGTGCTAGCTTCTACACATGTCTATTATTCTTCTTGTTGGGTCCCATCTAAGAATTGTTATCAAAAGTTGGACAAGCTCTTATGAAATTTTATTTGGGCTTCAAACAAACAAAAACAAGGGTTTCATAGAGTGGCATGGGAAGTTTGTTGTATTCATACAAAGGCAAGGGGTATGGGTCTATTTAAGTACCATTTCCAAGGGTTTGTTGTAATGTCCCCATTTTCAGTGACTTGGTGGTAATGATCCTGATGACCTATTTAGAGTCCTTGTAGGTCATGCAGAGTGATGCTTAGGGACTCAACGCCATGGAGGATATTACTATGATCGAGCTTCAGCATGGGTTTTGCAGTTTGTTAGCCATTTTGGTTATGGGATGATATATTTGGCCTAAGTTTGATTTATTTCCCTTTAATTATAATACATTTTTATAAAAGAAAATTATAAAGGGAAAATATAATATTTAATTATAATGGGGCCAAATTTGTTTTAAAACAACGTTATGATTACTAGGGAAGGGGCCAATATGGGTGACCCATTTTGGAAGCTTCTAGAAGACGGTTGGAAAAAATAATAAGTAAGGGTTGTGTGTGGTCATTCTATCATCCATGTTTGTATGTTTTTGGTTATATTTTTTTGAGGACACTGCAAATTGTTACATTGTTGGGATTTTGGGGAAATTACCTCCATAAGAATATTGGTTTCATGTGTGAAATACCACACCTAATCAATCATTGAGGAGCTTTTACTTCAGGAAGTTCAGTTGTGCTTCAAATTTCCATTACTAGGGTTTGCAGAAATTTGAAGGTCATCATATGAGCAAACCAAGACATGGGTTTTGTTGGTCTTCATCAGCCACGAAGGAAACCACAATTATTTTTATGATTTGAGGGAATATAGAGGTATTTTAAGACCATTAATGTTGACTGTAATTTTCATGGCAGGCCTATATTTTCATTCATAACTTCATTTCAAGGAGGAATTTTTTTGTTGGCATTGCTGCATATTATTCCTTGGCGTGTAACAATCATTTTGAGAAAAAAATTGGCAATATTTGGAGTGGTATTTATTTTATTTTGCAGATCCTAGGGTAGTCTAGTTTTTCATGGCATACCTATATTTTTAGTCATATCTTCATATTGTATGCATATAATTTTGTGGGTACTTCACCAAACTGTTTGCCCAAGACAAAGAGATCAAGTATATATTTGTGCCCTATTTTGAAATAATATCTGAATGAGTTGCAAGTTTGATTATTATTGTTGCAAAATAGAGGTTGTTTGTTATTCAAAATTTATTGTTGCAATTAAACACATCAGAATAGAAATTTGTGGAATCCCAACCGGGGGTGTCATTACATTTGCTTTATGTGCTAAATGGATTCTTTGGGCACTTCAAGGTGATGAAGTTTGGAAAATTCTTGTGCGGCATTGCATCTCTTATGGTCTACCCTTTGGGAAGAAATGGTGGAGGGGTCTCACCATACAAACCATCTTGACATCTCCAACCCCATTTAAAATTATGGGTTCTTTTGTGATGTGAAGTATTTGGAAGGTATGAGAAGATTTCAAACCCTAGCTTCAATGGCACAGTAAAGATAAATTTGTAGGAGCTTCTATATATACTTTAAGCCCTTGGTGGTCTCTTGTAGTCACTTTAGAGGGACTACCTTTGGCTCAAGTTTAGTGGTTTAGAGCATTACGCTTCTTCAAAAAGTGTATTGCAACATTTTTAAATTTATTTGATGCTCATACCAAGCATTGGTACTCTTGGGATCAGTTTCACCAGAATTTTGGTCTTAATCTAGATGATAAAGCCACTTTTGACATTGTACTTGACAAAACTTTTTTCTCTGTCTGGATAAAATTTGGTAGGATATTTCAAAATCATTGGTCATTTGACTGGTGTTGACCTAATCATATTCATCTGGTGAAGTATAAACCTTATTTAGGGTATGGTCTATTGTCCCCTCATGTTACTATGGCCGATACTTTAAACAATCACTGGGATTTGGTTTCTTCTCAATACAGATGGAGCCTATGATTTTATGTGGTTTGGAAGTCATATCTTGAACCTAAGAATTATTTTTTTTCCTGGATTTTATTACATCAAGGCTTTCCCCTTGGTCATAAGTTACAATATATGGGGGTTGCTTATTCTATTTGTGCTTTTGTAGAGACCCTAAAATTTTTGTTCATGTGTTTTGGGCCTATCAAAAATTTAAATATGTTTGAGATTGGGTTATTTATTTTTTCAATTCCTTTTTATAGGAGCAATATTCTTGGGTCCATGCACTAATTAGGGACCCCCTAAACTTTTTCCTTACCTTGAAATAAGTTTGGCATATTTTTTGTCTTAGTATTTTATACCACCTATGGAAAACAAAAAATAATATTATCTTTGGGAGACATGAGGCCTCTACCTCCTTTTCTATCATTGACAAATATGCTATATTCTATGATTGTTAGTTGTAGATCATTAATCAGGTGGAGAAAGTTAATATGGAGCTATAGTACCTTAGATCACTTATGGATAACTGGGCTAATGCACCTTGCACTATTAGCCAAATTCCTTCTAAAAATCAATTTTCTAGATCTCGTACCACCTCTCGTAGAGTCTCACCTCCTTCTCAAGGTCACAGTGTTCATTCATCTATTGAAGCTTATGAGTATCATTTATCTCAACCACCCAATCACAAAGGGTTGTGTCTTGGTGAACCCTCTTCCTCTCAACAATCTAATGGATGGGATGTTTGCCCAAAATCGACTAAACCAGTTGTTGGATGGGGGGATGCTGCAAACCCTCCAGTTCAAAATAAACCATTTTTTGGGTGGGGGATTGTTTCATACCCCTCTCCTCAGAATGCTGATGGCTGGGGAGCTACGATTGATGGATCTAGCAGTGGCAGTTGGGATTATCATCCATATATTGACAATTGAGTAAATGATTATAGTTTTCTTTCCTGATATATATTGTATCCTTTTCTTTACTCAGTTTTGATGTAATAATGGCTTGTTGAATCAATCCATGTAATCATAATTTTTTGGGTGTGTGCCATGGGGTGTGTTAATTCCACCCAACCTTTTTTCTGTATGAAAGTTATTTTTTCCATTTAATATAAAGTCCTTTCATTAAAAAAAAAAGAGTCACCTTCATTTTTAATTAATTATAAGTAAATTATTTTATCTTGTGTGCCATAATCAAGATTTAAACATAGGTTCTAGCCATAGTTGATAAAGAGTCACCTTACAAATAAATTATTTTATTTTCAACAAAATTTTATCTTATTTATTGTATTTTAATTATGACAACTTGTAGAAATAATAATTACGCCGAGAGGCATTCCTACAATGGCAGACAGGGGGTGGGATGCAAAGAGGTCATACATGTCATGCCGTAAATAATTTTTTTTATTAAAAAAAACAGACATTAACAAAAACATTTAAAATATTTAAACTAAAATAGTCGACTAACCAACCATTGCAAACATTTAAAATATTTAAACTAAAACACCTGACTAACCAATAGGCGCCTCGATATTGATAACTCTTAGTGTTTTTAGATACATATCATTTATATCTAAGCTAGTTAGATACCTTGTTTAAAGATTTTTTTTGAATGAAAATACTTTATATTAAATTAAAAAATTACTTTCATACAAAAAAGGTTGGGTGGAATTAATACACCTTATGGCACACACCCCAAAAAATCATGATCACATGGATCAATTAAACAAGCCATTATTACATCAAAACTGAGTAGATAAAATGAGACAAAATATATCTAGAGAGACAATTGTAAACATTTACTCAATTATCGATATCTGACTGATACATCCAACTGCCACCACTAGATCCTTAAATTGTAGCTCCCCATACATCAGCATTCAGAGGAGAGGGGGTTTGAAATAGTACCCCACCCAAAAATTGGTTCATTCTAAATCATAGGGTTTATAACATCCCCCCATCCAAAAATTGGTTCAGTCAGTTTCGAGCGAACATCCCATCCACTAGTTTTTCGAGAGGAAGAGGGTTCGCCAAGACACAATTGTTTGCAATTGGGCAATTGAAATCAATGACACTTAGAATTTTTAGCATATGGATGACCGCTATGACCTCGAGTAGGATTCAAGCCTCTACGAGAGGTGGCATGAGATCTGGATACTTAATTTTTAGGAGGAAACCAACTAAAAGAGCAAGGTGCATTATCCCAATGATCCAGAAGTGATCTAAGGTATTGCAACTCCATATTAACTTTCTCCACCTGATTAATGATCTACAACTAACAATCATAGAATATAGCATATCTTTCAGTGATAGAAAAAGATGTATAGGCCTCCTGTCTCCCAAAGATAATATTATTTCTTGTTTACCATAGGTGGTATAAAATACTAAGATGGAAAAGATGCCAAACTTCTTTTAGGGGAAGGTAAAAATTTAGGGGATCCCCAAGTAGTGCATGGACCCAAGAACATTGCTCCAGTAAAAAGGAATTGAAAAAATAAAGAACCCAATCCCAAGCATCTTTAGCTTTTTGACAGGCCCAAAACACATGATTTTTTTTTAGGACCTCTAAAAAAATCACAAACAGGATGAGCAACCCCCATATATTATAACCTATGACCGAGGGGAAGGTCTTTATGTAATAAAATCTAGTTAAAAAAACAAAATAACCTATAATTTTAAATGAGGCTGGAGCCATCAAGATGGTTTATAGGGTGAGGCCCCCCCACCCTTTCTTCCCAAAGGGGAGCCCAGAAGAGATGCAATGCCATAGAAGAACTTTCCAAATTTCATCACCCTGAATTGCCCTAAGAATTCATTTAGCACATAAAGCAGACCCATTGAAATTGTAGTTAAATAGAACCATACCCTGTGTATTTGTAGTAATACAACAAACTTCCCATGCAACTCTATGAAATCCCTATTTTTTAAAATCTAAATCCCAGAGAAAATCCCATAAGATCTTGTCCAACTTCTGATAATAATTTTTATACGAGACCTAATAAGAATAATAATTGACATGTGTAGAAGCTAGCACCTTAGAGAAAACTTGAAAAGCTTTTTGGTAGACCAGTAGCCCAAATTTTTCTCAATTTTTTGGACAACCATATGCCAAGGCTGAGCAAGAGAAGCCTGGAAGGCAAAAGGAATACCCAAAATTTTGAATATATTTCATAGTTGGGTCTAATGCCAAGAGTAAGAATCTAGCCAATCAAGAATTGACGTTTGTGCTTACCTATAACAAGACATTTTCTTCCACTGAATGTTAGAACCAAAGGCTAAATAGAAAGTCTCAAGGCATTGTAAAGCTGCAATGACTAATTGTCATCTTCATGTAATGTCAAAAAAGAATCATCATCAAAATGCCCATTTACCATTTGAAGAGATGAACCAATAAAATAAATCCCTTTAATAATTCCTTGTGAAGTTTGATGGGCTAAAAGGTAGCCAAAGGCTTCATCAGCTAGAACAAACAGGGAAGGGGCTAATGGGTAACCCTGTCTGACAGAGTGAGCCAACTGAATATCTTTATATTGTTGGCTATTCATCGTGAGGACTGCAGAAGCATCACAGAAAAACATTCTGATAGATTTCACAAAATAGGGGCCAAATTCGATAGCCTGAATCAGAGAAAAAATAAAATTCCATTCAATATGTTCATAGGCTTTCTCAAAGTCGATTTTGATAAATAGAGCATCTTGTACAATGGTTCTAGACCATTCCATTCCTTCCCAAACATCAAGCACATTATCCAAAATATACCTGCCCTTAACAAACCATGTTTTTTCTAGCCAAATTATAATAGGCAAAATAGACCGAAGTTTTAAGGCTAAGGCCTTAGCAATGATCTTGTAACTTACATTCACTAGGGTAATAGGGCACCAATTGGTAATAAGTTTTGGGTCTCCAGACCTGGGGATAAATTTGATATTTTATTTATTTATGAGGTGCCCTAAAGACCTAGACATCATAGCTTGGTTAGACTTGTAACAGATCAAGGCCAAGCATATCCTAAAGATATTCATAAAATTCATAGGGGAAACCATCAATAGCAGGAGCCTTATCATTAGCCATTTAAGATAGGACATTCTTCAAATATTCCAGGGTTAAATGTGCATCACAATAATCCCTCTAAGCTATAGAGATATTCTGAGGTATGACTGCACAATAATCATCAAGATATTTTTTCCTAGCAGAGGTAAGAGGTTAAGAAGCAAAATTTTTTTGATAGTGTAGCACAAAAGTATGAATTATATCAGGTAAAGTAGTGACCTTGAATCCCTCAGACTGAATGGCTTGAAATTGTGTGGCATGAATAGGGTGTTAGAGTCACTTGATGAAATCCTTTGAAACCCTATCACAAAATTTAAGCCAATTCTGCCAAGCTATGAATTAAGCACCTTTAGCTTCATACATCCATGCCTTATGAATTTCATGCTGAAGAGCAACAACATGTGCTTGGTATGCAAAGTTGAAAGTATTAGCTTGTAGATAGAGATTTGCTTTTGCTAACTTGTCCTTCAAAGTTGAATTAGCTTTCCTCCTTAATTTAGCCACATCCTTGCTAGGGATATGAAGAACATTGGTAGTGCGGGTGATAGCATCATTCCACCATTGAATCCAACCAGTAGATCTATAGGGGTGAGGAACTACATTCCAAATTATATGGATATGAGATTTCATGGGCGTATGTTGCAGAAAAGAAGTATTAAAATATAATTGAGACCTAAAAACCCTAGCAAGATCCTGATCTTGGGTGATATCAAACAAAATAGGAGCATAATCATAAAGAGTGGTATCTGTCAGGGTCATGACAAAGGGGTGACCAAAGGATATCTAGTTAAATTGAAAGCTATAACTATCTAAAAGCATGGCATGATCCAAACTTTGCAAAAACCTAGCATCATCAACTTGAAAATTAGACCAAGTATACCATTGAGATTATGAGAAATATTTTGGAGAAAATTGAAGGTTGGGATCATACAGGCTAATTTTATTTTTCATAAAATACCAAGCCTCTCTTTATCCTACACACCAAAACATAGGGGTTTGACTCAACTTATCAGAAGGTTTCTACACTATATTAAAATCCCCGCACAGAACCCAAGTAGAAAAAGGTAGGGATAAAGAAATCCACCACCATAAAGCACATCTCTCTAGAGATTTGTTGGAGGTATAAACATTAATAATGCCAAATGGTTTTCCATACAATTTTTAGACACCAAAATAGCACCAATCCAATTATGTGACTGCAAACACTGATCGCATTGACGCACACAGCCCCAAGGGTAACCCCCAGAGGTTAAACAGTGGTCCTAACCAATCTCACAGTAGTTTTGGAAGGTCAAAGATCAATTTGGCACCTTCAGGCACTTTGCTCAATATCTGTTCTGCCCTAGAATGAATTCAAACTGGGATTCACCCCACCCAAGAATGAATTTTGGATTCGCTTCGGGGTGGGGCGAATTGCAGGTTTGATGGGAAAAAAGTCAAATCTTGACAAATGGCAGCTCAGATCTACCATTAAACGCTTCCTTCATCGCATGGTAGTATGGTTGAGCATTTTTTAGTGTTAGAGGCAATCACAAGGGCAGTCATGAAGTCCCTATTTAGGGATAAATCTCCTTCCCCCTAGGGAGGCATGATCGCCAAGTGGCACCTTTGCATGCCCATTTCAAGAGACCTCCAGGTCTATAAATTGGTGAGTTTCCTCACCCCAAAAGAGATAGAGAGAAAAAACATTTTAGAGCAATGAAGTGTTGTCATTTTATTGTCATACCTCACACCTTTTGGATTTGTGCCTTTCACATCCTTGATCTCCTTTAGAGGGGAGGTCATTGGGTGAGTATTGGGAGGACGAATATTGAGCCCAAAAACTAACATTTGGCCACAATATCCCACCAAATTTTCCAAAAATACCACACAAGAGATTTTGGACCCATCCCAAGTGGATTGGCATCGATATCAGGCCTCAAACGATGGGTGGCCTGCCCCATGGGTGCCCCCTCCCACACTGCTATAGTCCTAATCACCCCCCTTCGGAGTGATGGGAATTCTATGGTAGATTTTATTTCTTTCATTTTTGCATTCAATTCTATGATGCTTAGATAGGTTGTCATTTAAATCTTGTCTCATTTTGAACAATTTTGATCATGTTTCTATCCTTGTTCGCTTCTATTAATCTACAGGTAGCATCATTAAAATTCCTGGTGATGGAGGCCAAATTGGGAAAATCTGACCATCTGGGTCTTCTAAAAATGCCCCCAATTAGCTAACCCCATGTTTGTAGGTCTTTTGGAGCTTCCTAGGTAGGACATTTGGGATAGTACCTTTTTGGTGTTTTGTTGTAGGTGAATTCGTCCCGCCCTAGAGTGAATTAAAATTGGTGAGGAATTTCCTGACTATTCTTTTTGCAAGGCCATCCTAGTGGTGTCTTGATGCCCTTTTAAAAATTTCATAGCATTTGGATCTGTTTTAGTCATAGTTTAATTCATTTTTCTCATTCACTTATCATAGGCTTGGGGATTGCATGCTTTGTTTTATCCGCAGGTGCTACTGACTATTTCTTGTTCCTTTGAACATAGGTTTTGGACATCGTAGGAGTATCAAGGAGTCAAAACTCATCAATTCAAGTGGTGGCGATGGTTGGTCCACCCATTTTACATGTGGGCACGTGGAAGAAGGAAAGGCGCCCATGGATGTGACAAGAATGCATACTTAAACACTCCTAGCCCTTGGAATGGGAGGATGCACATTGTAACTGAATCATGAAACATATAAATAAAAAGGGCTATCTTATTTATTCACATTTGTTTCATTTCGATTCGCTCATGCTTTTCCCTCTTTTCATGCACTTTCAAATTCCTAGGATTTAGCGCTGAGTTCGGTTCTGTTGGCATCTCATCTTCGCTTTCCTTTTTGTTTATATATCCTCATGCTTTCATTGGTGATCATGGTGGGACCTTGTCCTCTATTTTTAAGATAATATATCTGATCAAAACTTGGTCGTTTTTGCTTGCAGGTACCACATTTTCATACACTGACTGTTGTTCGTTCCATCAGAGGGTGAATACAGAGCTGTAATTCATCTCACCCAGGGACGAATGGGAATTCACCCCACCCTATGATGAATACATTCTTGTAATTCATTCCTACCTGGGACGAATTCTAGTCTATGAAGTTTCTGGGTAGAAACTCAGAATCGACATATTCGGGCAGAGAAGAGGTAAGAGTCCTGAACTTTTCCTGTTATTTCTTGTTATTATTTTTTTGTTTTTTTGGTTTCTTTTTGCATGCTTAGGAAAGGTTTGCTGCATGTTTATTTTGTTTCATGCAAAATAAAAATAACCCCACACACCACATGGCAAATTAAACACCAAGGAGCTGGTCGTAAAACCCCAACCCTTGATCAAGACCAACAATGGATTTCATCACCACCTTGGCTTGAATTTTACATTCATAAACCCCGATCGCTACTATTGCTAGACATAAATCCTGACGAAAGCTGACCAAGTGTATCTGGGGTGATTCCTAGTGCACGAGGATAAGTCTTCTATGGTAGGTGTCATAAACAAGGTGATTCCCATTTCGTACCACCTATGTTCCATGTACCATATACTCTCATGTACCTATAGTTTCCCTCACATAAGGGTGGGTATATAGAGAGGTTGGTATATCAGCCTGGCAATGGTATATCGAAGGGGCGACCAATTTTGGGAGTCATAAGAGCCCTCATTTTGCATTTAAACGTTCTTTACAAAAACATTCAAAAACCAAAAAAAAAAAAACAAAACACACTAAACCAGGTTTAGGACATACTTTTAATCTTTAAATGAGATAATCACTACTTTGTGTGTGTGTGTGCTCTTTTCTGTTTAGTGTAGCATAAAAAAATCATAAAAAGAGAAAAAAATCTACTTAGCTTGTAGAAAAACAACACCATGGTGTACACCTATAGCCAAGACCAATCAAGGGCAGAAGCTGCAAAAAGTATACAAGGGGGCACAAGTCACCTCCGCTACAGCCCTAAGGACTTGGTCATACCACCTTGGTGGCCTGACCCACAAGAGAGTCCGCATCATTCTAGGTCAAGATGGGACTATAGAGACACCCCTTTAGGGGACATGCCCATTCATCATAGCCCATTTTAGGAGGAGTCCTTACACATGGCACTCAACATAGACAAGAAAGCTCCCTTAGAAGCTCGATATGAGTGGCCATAGCACGATGAAGCACTAGAGCGACATAGTGTCCATGAGGAGAGGCCACAGGATTATGGAATCCCTCCTTTGCCCCCCATCACTGTTAGAACCAATAGACAAACCCCAGAGCGCAGGGATCTTCAATTGGGGCGAGCCAACTCTACCCACCCCTTTCACACATACAAAAGGGAGCACGAGGAAGACCATTACTTTCCTCAAGATCAATGTACAGCGTGATATCCATGAGCTTCTGCACCTGCTATGTACCATGATCACCCATGGAGGCCAGAGCCTCAAGTAAATGCCACCAATCTCGACAGAGGGAAGCGACCTATTGAGATATCAGATCATCGTGATCGAGGTAAATGCATAGGAGAGGCATCTAGGCCTCCAAGGCTCAAGATAGCAAAAAAAATTGACTTGGCAGTTGCCAGACACATCGACCACCAAGCGTAGATCACGTGGCTTGAGCAAGACCAGCAATAGCTAGAGCGTCTATACCACCTTAGTGAGGAGCACATTCAATAGAAAATAGATGAGCTGCTTCATAACCCAGTGCCTAAGATGGTTCCAACCCCTCACACCCAAAGAGCGGAACCATATGAGAGGCATAATACCTTGGTGTGAGATAGGTCTCCATGACCTTATGAAGTGTTGCCTCTGAGACCCCCTAGACCTGAGCAGGAGGCAACTCCCCAGAACAACAATGGGTACCCTCTGTGGGGACCCACCCAAGGTCATAGGTCTCACCCAGAGACTCCTCAGGAAGCTTATGAGAAGTATGAACAAGAAGAAGAGTGGGCTGAAACGCCCTACCAAGGCGGAGGGGTTGCTATCCGGCCACCCCCCCATAGGCCTCAAGTCTCCCACAATCCACAATGGGAGCAAACTAAATAGGAAGAGATTAAATCTTTTGATGCATACAAAGCGCTGCTAGAGCATTTGGAGTCTATGGAAACCAAAGCTTTTGGGCCCCAAAAGTCCACATTATGCCAACTCCGTAGTCATCCTGTGCATCCATCAGTGCCTGCACCCCCTTACCCCGAACACTTTAAACTACCTTAGTTGGCAATCTTTAAGGGTGAGGAGGATGCCCAAGAGCATGTGACCAGATTCCTAAGCCAATGTTTTGGCATTCAGCACAATGATGCATTTTTGCTAAGGACATTTATAACCACATTCACGGGCCCTGCCTCGGATTGGTTCGCTCAATTGTCGAAGCACAGTATCAATAACTTGGATCATTTAGTGGATGCGTTCCTTGAATGCTTCACCTTTAACACCAAGAATAAGGCATCACTAAGTGACCTGGCCAACCTCAGGAAGTATGAGGAAGAGACCATGGCGGCCTACGGGAATCGATGGAGGACTCTACTTTCCAAGCTACCCTACGTCCCTCCTATGTCCGACCTTACATAAATGTTCTCATGAAGTTGTTTGAGATTGATCTCTGTGTTATTGTAGCTACATCAATATGCCACCTTAGAGGAAGATCTGGCGCAAGCCAGAATTATTGAAGAGATCAAGATACAGGATGGCGAGATTGCAAAATCTAAGAAGAAAGAATGGAACAAGAACACAAAAATAGGGACTACGCAACAAAAACCCGCAATGGTAAATCAAGTTGCTATAAATGGCCCTAAGCCTACACAAGAAATATAGCCTCAAAATGCTAACTATTAGGCCGTGCCTCCTAATAATTATGAAAGACAAAACCAAAAATAGGAGAAAAATCAACAGCGTCACCCTAGGTGACAGTACACACCTTATACAGAGTCTAGAGACTCCCTATTTGACCGCTTGTCAGCGGCAAACTTGATCAACCTTCCAGAGATCCCAATGCTCCCAAGTCTAAAGGATACCAGGAGGACTTGTATTGTAGGTTCCATAGGTGGAGGAGACATGACCTGAATGCATGTTGGAAGTTCAAAGGTTTGATACAAGACCTGATTGAAAATAAGATGTTGGCAGTGGACAACCCCATACCACCAAACAACTAGAAGATGGGAGTTTTCAAAGACCCCTTGCCTGCCCATGAGGCACAGGAAAAACCCCTTCAATTCAATGAGGTGCAACAGAATTTCCCCATGCAATGGTATGTAGGAATGATAAGCATAGTGACTAGGAACAAGAGATACCCAAGAGTTCCCCCCAAGGTAGCCATAAGAGAGGTTCCATCGACGTCACAACCTCAACAACACCCTATGCAGCTACCTCTGCCTAGACCCATGGCCACGATTCGAACCAAACTCATGTAGAGTTTGAGGACCACGTCGGCTAGGCTCTCCATATACGATATTATACAGTAATCAACACCCCATCGGGAGGCTCTAATGGAGATATTGAAAGCCATTGAGTTGCAGCCCCATGAAGTGAATTCATTCAACAACTTTGTGGGACATGTCAAATGATGCACGAAGCCAGTCATCACATTTTGAGAGGATGAAGTTAAATCAATGTCTGATGACATGGCAGATCCATCCCTGCATGTTATCGTATGGGTCAACAGGATCCCATATAAGAGATTGTTGTTAGACACTGGCTCATCCAATAACATCATTACCACATCAACATTGAAATATCTGAAGTTGCCAGCCTCTCACATCACGGCTTCCACCTATACACTGTGAGTATTCAATGATGCGATATGCTTGATAGTTAGCACAATTTTCCTACCCATTCAAGTAGGACAAAATATGATACCTACATTGTGCCATATTTTGGGAGGCGAGATGGCTTATAACATCTTCCTAGGGCAGCCATGGATCAGGGATATGAAGTGTGTGCCTTCGATAGCTCATCAGTGGTTGAAGTATAAATTTGAAGGGGAAGTACATGTAGTCTCAATAGACTTGGAACCCTTCAAATATTGCAATGCGGTGTAGTTGATGTCGCAATCGACCCTTCCATCAACGCACTTGGATTTTCAGTTAAATCCATCTAGACAAGGTCCGATTCCGCAAACATCCCTAGTGATAAATCCATCAAAACCCCATCCTGATACATCTTCATCGTCTGGTCCTTCACCAACAATGCCACCTATCATGGCCAAACAAAAGGACAAAGGGAAGCAAACCCTGGAAGAGGCTCAACCCCTAGAAGAGGTGCTGCCAATAGTATCAACCATCTCTACCGAAGAGATGCCTAGCATAATGGAAGTTGAGGCTCCTAGTTCACCCAAAATGGAGTGGACTCAGGAAGAGCTTTCGTTCCTTCCCTCTCAATCACCAACAATCACTGTTGAAATGGTCAGTATGGGCCTAGGGGAGTATCTAGTGCGGAATGTTGTAGCAACGACTACGCTAGAGTCCATGCAAGACATGGGGAGACCTCGCCTCCCCATCGGTAAAATTGTTCCTTTAGGCTACCCACCAAACCAGACAAAATTTGTGTACGGGGGCCTTGATCATGGTACTGGGCCATGCATCCAAAAGGATGAATATGAAGAGCCCTTTGCAGAAGATGTCAACTATCTGTCTAACCTAAACTTCGATCTGAGATATCTTGGCCAATGCAATTGGCATGGATATGGGCTAGGTAGGTATGAGCAAGGAGTGCATGTCCTTTTCCAGTCAAGATAACAAATGCCATATGACAAGTCAGGTGTGGGGTTCAACCACCCCCTGCACTTGGACATCTTGTGGAAAACATGCAAGGCTTACGAATAGGCAACAAGGGTGGATTGGCATCAGATCCTTATGCCAACCCAAACACAATGTATACATTGGGATATTACCTCCCATGGTTAAAAACCACCCTTGTTAACATCAATAACCCTTCCCCTTTGCTAGAGATAGGTGAAAGTTTAGGGACTCACTTTAAAGGAAGATATAAATAGTGTCAAGAGGGATATTCGAAGGATGAATGAAAATATGAAACATCATCATATGATCCCTTTGAATTTGATAGTGATCACTCACAAGTGATCCCCATGAATGACTGTCAAGAGAGCCTCTTGAAAATGTTCCCTCTAGAGGCTCCAATCAATCCAGTGCTGCATCAAGAGAATCAGGTCCCCCCACGAAGAGTGGAACAACCATAATGGGGCCAGATTAATTTTCTTGAGCAGGACGAGCCTGTAATACCTCAAATAGTTGTCGGAGCCAATGAGGGCTTTTGGATCTCCGATAGTGATTACGAAGATGAAACATAAATGACATATCTTAATCACATGCGGTAGATGCCGCAACCATACCCCTTGGATATTAATGATATATTTGAATAGATGGGCATAGTGCCAGGGCACAAGTGGTATGTAGATCCAGCGGGGTGGGACCAAGTGTTGGATCCGCCGCTCGAGGTATACAAAGAGCACGTTCCACTCTGAGACCCTAGGGTAATATCAGTTCCGAGGGCAGACCTTGTCCTCCTATCAACACATAGGGCCAATCCATTCATGCCAATACGTCTAGAGACAGATCCAAAGCACAGAGAACATCTAGAGTGTTCAAGTCATCACACCCATGATAATGGAGACCAAAATCATTTCATCAACATGATCTCCATTGAATTAACCGCCCCCATCCACAATCTGACCGATCCAACATGGTCATTGCATCTAGACATAGATGCCATAGACTGGGATCACATCAATTCACCTCCATCCTCATCAGAGTACTTGCCTTTTGATAAAATGCTTCATTTTACCTAGGGACAACTCAGGATATCTTTCATGCCGAAGAGGAACCTGAGGTTCCCAATGCAGATTTAAACTTAGTAAATGATATCCATTTGATCCCAACTCCACATCAGTTGGAGGACAGATCCCACATGTCAGTTGAAGATATGACTGACGTAGACATTGGCTTGGATCCAACAAATCCATAGATCATCAAGTTGGGGGTAAGCTTATCCCTTGAAGAGCAAGCTGACTACATTACCCTTATCAAGGAGAAGGAGGTTTTTGCATGGTCATACAGAGACATGTCGAGGCTAGATCTGCAGCTAGTCACGCATAATCTAACGCTTGATCCGACAGTCAAGCTAGTTAAGAAAAAACTACATAAGATGCACCCAATAGTGGCCTTGATGGTCAAAGACAAATTGCAAAAGTTGTTGGATGCATAGTTTGTCATCTACGTGGATTATCCACCATGGTTGTCCAACATGGTGCCCGTCAAAAATCTCGATGGGAGGATTTGCATATGCACTAATTTTTGAGACCTAAACAAAGCGAGTCCTAAGGATGATTTCCCCTTGCCAAGCATTGACACATTGGTAGACGCTACAGTAGGTCACAAAATGCTATCCCTCATGGATGGTTTCTTGGGATACAATCAAATTCATATCAATCTTGAAGACCAACTAAAAATAGCATTCACAACACCTTGGGGGACATTTTGTTATAAGGTCATGCCCTTTGGCCTTAAAAATGCTAGCGCCACCTACCAACGTGCCATGACGTACATCTTCCATGATTACATGCATAAAACTTTGGAATATTACATGGATGATTTACTGGCCAAATCTCTTTTGCACTCAGATCATCTCGATGACTTAAGCAAGATCCTTGATCGCCTCATGGAACATAAAGTCATACTGAATCCCAAGAAGTGCGTATTTGGCATCACATCTGGAAAAATCTTGGGTTTCATATTCTCAAAGTGAGGCATCGAGGTGGATCCAAACAAAGTCAAGGCAATCCTTGAAATGGTTCCCCTAACTACCATTAAATAGCTTAGAAGTCTGTAGGGAAAGGTCGCTTCAATCAAGCACTTCATAGCACAACTATCTGACAAGTGCTGACCCATGAACAAACTATTGCACAAGGGGGTAGCATTTCATTGGGATGATGAGTGCTAGTCAGCCTTTGATGACATTAAACGATACTTGGCTTCACCACCAGTATTGGCACCACCTAGACCAAGAGTGCCATTCTACTTATACATCTCAGCTACTGAGGTGGCACTAGGCACCATGCTAGCCTAGAAGAATGAACTTCACAAATAATAGGCTACTTACTACCTTAGTCGCACCCTGGTCAGTTATGAACTTAACTATGCATACATCGAGAAAATCTACTTGGCATTGGTGTTTGCTACCAAAAAGCTACGCCACTACATGCTGAGCAACACTACGTACGTTGTGTCTAAGTAGAATCCATTGTGGTACATGATAAGTCATACTTATCATAGTAGTCACATGACGAAACTGATCATGTTGTTGATGGAATTTAACATAGAGTTTATTGGAAAAAAATCCATCAAAGGATAGGTCATAGCCGATCAACTAGCAGAGGCTCCTCTCGAAGATTATCAGCCTCTGGTCATAGAACTACCCGATGATGGGGTCTTCCATGTCTCAAAATCATTAGATTCTGATGAGCCTGAGTCACAGGCCGACATAACCCTATTTTTTGATGGTTCTAAATGTGAGCAAGGTGGTGGTGCGGGAATAGTATTATTCACACCGCAAGGGGCTCCAATGCCTCTGTCCTTTAAATTAGACTTCCCGTGCACCAAAAATAATGTAGAGTATGAAGCCTTGCTCATAGGTCTTCAGACAACAATCACCATGAACATCAAATGACTAAACATCTTTGGTGATTCGTTGTTAATTGTCAATCAAGTCAGAGGGGTATTCCAATGCAAATGCCTAATTCTACAGGCCTACAAAGCCCTTGTGGACAAATTTCTAGCAAAGCTTGAGTGGTACGACATTGAGGCACTCCCTCGGTCATCGAATCATTTTGTGGACACTATGGCCTCCTTGGGGTCACTAATCCCACAAGACCTTTTCGATGATATGACAACCATTCAAGTCAAAACACTATCACAATCCGTGATGGACCGTGCAAGTTCTAACTTGACACCAGGAATCCACATGATCCAGATTGAACCATCCTCGGATAAGTTCTCTCAAATCCATGATCATCTAAAACATGCCAACTGGGGGTCCTTGTTCTCCCCTACTCCCATTAATAGCAACACAATGCTATTCTTACAAGTTATCTCCCGCTCAGCATTTTCTAGGGATGAACTTCAAGAGGGATTGGCTGTTCATACCGTCGAGGCTTCCGATCAGTAGGATTGGTATTTACCCATAAGGGACTACCTCAAGTTAGGTAACCTCTCGCTTGGATTGATGCATGCCACAAAATGAGCATTCAAGCAAAAAGTGGCAAAGTATGTCTTGTTAGGAGACATTTTGTACTGTCGTAGCTATGAAGGAATCCTCCTTCGTTGCTTGGACCAGCAAGAGTCCACTTGGGCAATCGCCCAAGTGCACGATGGTACGTGTGGTGGCCACTTTAGTGGTATGGCCATCACAAAGTGCATTCTTTGCATGGGCTATTATTGGCCATATTTAGAGCAAGATTGTTGCGCATATGTCAGGAAGTGCGTGAAGTGTCAACATCATGCCAATTTGATGTACGTATCTTCCCAGGACTTGCAAACAATCCAGTCAGCTTGGCCATTTTTGTAGTGGGGCTAAGATCTAATCGAAAAGATCTCCCCTGTGTCATCAGGTCATCACACATTTATCATAATGGCCATAGAGTATTTCACCAAGTGGGTGGAAGCAGTTTCGCTTACCTCTACGACAAGACCACGCATTGTGGAGTTTATTTTACATAACATCATATGTCATTTTGGTATTCCATCCAAAATAATCTCGGATAATGGGACGTCATTCAAGAACAAAGACGTGCATGCTTTGACCACAAAGTACAAAATTCAGCACAATTTTTTGACACCCTATTATCCACAGGAAAATGGGCAAGTAGAGGCATCAAACAAAATGCTAGTTGCCATCCTCAAAAAGATCATCACAGATAGTCATAAGGATTGGCACATCCAAATCCCACTTGCCCTGTGGGCTTATCGCACTAGCATTCGGACACCCACTAGGGCAACTCCATTTTCGCTTGTGTATGGCTCCAAGGTAGTCATGCCTCTCGAGTTGGAAATTCCTTCCTTGTGCATATCAATGCAAGAGTTCATCAATGATGACACTGCACGACAGGCCCGGTTAGACCAGCTTATGTTGCTTGATGAATGACTCGTTAATGCCCTCGAGCATTTATGTATCTATCAAGAGTGACTTAAGAAATCTTACAACATGAAAGTTCACTTGAGGGATTTTTAGGTTGGTGACTTGGTCTTAAAAGAGAACCAACAAAACTCTAGTTTGTCGTCCCATCTAAGGGACAAGTTCACAAAAAATTGGTTAGGTCCATATGTAATTGATAGCAAAATAGGACCTAGAACATACCAGCTAGCCTCTCTTGATGGAATCAAGGAACTAGAACCCTTGAACATCAGTCATTTGCGACCATTCCATATCTAAGAGAGTCGTATCCCAAACAAAATGCTCCAAGGATTCCCACAATCACTTTGTCAATCCCAAAATGCTCCAAGGATTCCCACAATCGCTTGGTCAATCCCAAAATGCTCCAAGGATTCCCATAATCACTTGGTCAATCCCAAAATGCTCCAAGGATTCCTACAATCACTTGGTCAATCCCAAAATGCTCCAAGGATTCCTACAATCGCTTGGTCAATCCCAAAATGCTCCAAGGATTCCTACAATCACTTGGTCAATCCCAAAATGCTCCAAGGATTTTGACAATCGCTTGGTCAATCCCAAAATGCTCCAAGGATTCCTACAATCGCTTGGTCAATCCCAAAATGCTCCAAGTATTCCTACAATCACTTGGTCAATCCCAAAATACTCCAAGGATTCCCACAATCGCTTGGTCAAAAATAAGAAAATTCAAAAACAGTAAAATCATAAAAAATAACAAAAATTTGCATCTCATTTCCAGGCATACTCCAACTCATCACAACAATAAAGAGCTATTTTCGCATCTCATCTTCATATTCACAAAAAAATCAATCCATAAAAAACACAAAAATATGTAGTTGCATTAAGCATCACATCCATACATTGCATATTTGTGGTCATACAGGTCAAAGGCACCATAGACTGTAATTACTCCGCCAATCCATCTTGTTCCACATTTCTCCATTCTATAAATAGTCCATCAAAAATAAATGCCATTCACTTCTTTTTACCATACCCGAGTCAGTGGTCTTCTAATGTATCAAGAGTTTTTTCCCTTCAGTCGTCATTTGCTTTCTAGCCATGTACTGTACCAAGTCAGATAGATTTTACAAAGGTAGAGTTCTACTTGGATCACACCTTGTTACGTAGCATCCCAACACAAATTAAAACACATAAAAATTCCCGAGTTGTGTGAATGAAAGATGAAACCTACACAACAATCCAGGTCACCATAAGCGAAATGGTTATCTTGCTCATCCCCCTGTGTGAATGACCCCAAGAATGCTGAGAGTTGGCAAAAGGACAAGCATCCTCCCTACCCAATTCCCCAAGAATCCCAAGTTCTCAAAAAGTTGCAAACATCATAAAATTTTGCAAAAAGTCAAAAATCCAAAAATTTGACATCACCACCAAAGTGCATACATCAAAAGGCACATACAATAGTGATTCTCATCACTCAAAATTCAAATCCCTTGCTCAAAAGAAAAATAAAAAAACAATAAACAGTGATTTTTATCACTACAAACGAGCAAGTATCCCAATACAATTGAAGAAAAGAAGGGAGTCAAACTTGAATCCCTGGAACTCTCAGCATTCCGATAGGTCATGAGGCAAACCTCGCATCTTGGTTTGGTGGATAGCCTATCGGTCATCGGTGGTAAACCTCCCGCATGATGATATATCTATCACATTAACTCGTGTACAAATCAATGTTTGCATGTGGATGAGCTAGCTTATGGTATCCTAGATAGCACCACAGATTAATCTAACTAAATACAACAAAGGATTTAGTGGAGCTAATTAGGTGATCCTCAGTACAGGTTTGGTTGACAGCCTATCTGGCATTGGCGGTATCCTGACAAATACCACATAAACGAACTCAATTGCACACACAAGGATGTGAAATAACTTGGTCAAAGACAAGTCCGATTCATACCTTGTCCAAAAGTCTTGTAAGATAAAGTACAATCATGGCTAGTTAGTTAAAACCGTCTAAGTCTCAGAAAACCTTAGCTACATTCTAAACCAACTGCGCTATCTTTCATCCTTGCATTGCCATCAACAATCGCCAAAAAAACCATAAAGGTCTAAATAGTCTATGGTGCTCTCGCCAAACAACACAAAATTCAATTCATCCATTACATTTGCATATCCTAAAATTTAGAAACATTTGCATTTATCATAACATATGCATCCGTCAAAATAAATTAACATGCATACATCCATACTCATCACTCATCGTGCATAAAATCACCAAACCCAAATGAGTCCAAACCCTAGTTTTGGCCTTTAAATAGGCTTTTTGAGCTTATATTCATTCCCCCATGGGACAAGCACTCTGGTTAGCACTTGTACCACCCTAGGATGAATACTAAACTACTATTCGTCCCACCCTAGAATGAATTCAGGGCAAAAATTGCAAAAACAACAAAAATTGAACAAAAATGCACCAAAATAGCTAATAAGCTTGCTCGATGAAAGTGCTTTTGCACTTGACATCTCGGGCATGCAAAACAGATGTTGAGGCCACAAATCCTCACTATCCTACTCCCTAAGAAGGCTACCATAGCCGGACCGCTCCACGGGAAGACGGATCTTCGAGAATTTCATCCCCAAAATGGCGTCGCCAAAAGGGTCAAAACCCACCCAAAAATAGCAATAACATTGCCGAACGAAGGCGCCTTCATGCCTAACATTCTTGGCATCCAAAATAGACGTTGGGGCTACAAATTGTCACTATCCTACTCCCTAAGAAGGCCACCATGGCCAGACCGCTCCATGGGAAGATGGATTTTCAACAATTCCAGCTCCAAAAAGGGTCACCAAAAGGGTTAACACCCACCAAAAATAGGTCTAAATGTCAGAAAACTGCACACACTTAATGATAAACATCTAAAGGCACCCTCACACAAGTCATCTTGGGTCAAGAGACTCGTCGCTTTTCTCATGAAGGTCATTCCCTCATCGATTTGTCGCTTGAGGGGGTAGTCACACTTAGTCACCAATCAACAAATACACACCCAATTAAGGAAAATGACATGCATTCAAAGGATCATTGACAAAGACAATTACGCTCCTGCTTGGGGTAGTAAACAAGCAATAATCACAAGTTGATCAAATCACTTGGCATTTCGTGAATCATGAACTCAAGGTTCTCACAGACAAAAGGTTGCACCCTTTGCCTATTCATGACTGATCAATGTCCAAGATCAAGTAACACCTCACCGAAAAAGGTTAACACTTGAATTAAGTTCCTTCACTCGTTAGAAGCAAGGATTCAAGAATGCATGCCCTTTCCATACTTGGGGCATCAAAAGTTGGTTAGGTTACTGAGAAACCCTAATCATTAGTGCTTTGGTTATCTATTTTTGCTCCACGCTGCACCATGCACAATGCATCCCAAAAAGGGGCATCTGTAGACACCAAAACAACACCAATCCAATTATGTGACTGCAAACACTAATTGCATTGACACACACAGCCCCAAGGGCAGCCCCTAGAGGTTAAACAATGGTCCTAACCACTCTCACAGTAGTTTTGGAAGGTCAAAGATCAATTTGGCACCTTCAGGCACTTTTCTCAATATCCGTTCCACCCTGGAACAAATTCAAACTGGGATTCGCCCCACCCAGGGACGAATTATGGATTCGCTCCAAGGTGGGGCAAATTGCAGGTTTGACGGGCAAAAAGTCAAATCTTGAAAAATGGCAGCTCAGATCCACCACTCAACGCTTCCTTCATCACATGGGAGTATGGGTGAGCATTTTCGAGCGTTAGAGGCAATTACAAGGGCAATCATGAAGTCCCTATTCAGGGAGGAATCTCCTTCCCCCTAGGGAGGCATGATTGCCAAGTGGTGCCTCTGCATGCCCATTTCAAGAGACCTCCAGGTCTATAAATTGGTGAGTTTCCTCACCCCAAAAGATATAGAGAGAAGGAGCATTTTAGAGCAATGAAGTGCTTTCGTTTTATTGTCATACCTCACACCTTTTGGATTTGCGCCTTTCACATCCTTGATCTCCTTTAGAGGGGAGGTCATTGGGTGACTATTGGGAGGACGAATATTGAGCCCAAAACCCGACATTTGGCCACAATATCCCACCAAATTTTCCAACAATACCACACAAGAGGTTTTGGACCCATCCCAAGTGGATTGGTGCCGAAATCAGGCCTCAAACGACGGGCGGCCTACCCCATGGGCGTCCCCTCCCACACCGCTACAGTCCTAATCACCCCCTTCGGAGCGATGGGAATTTTGTGGTAGACTTTCTTTCTTTCATTTTTGCATTCAATTCTATGATGCTTAGATAGGTTGTCATTTAAATTTTGTCTCGTTTTGAACAATTTTGATCATGTTTCTATCTCTGTTCGCTTCTACTAATCTACAGGTAGCATCATAAAATTCCCATTTATGGAGGCCAAATTGGGAAAATCTGACCATCTGGGTCTTCCCAAAATGCCCCCAATTAGCTAACCCCAAGTTTGCAGGTCTTTTGGAGCTTCCTAGGTAGGACATTTGGGACAGTACCTTTTCGGCATTTTATTGCAAGTGAATTCGTCCCGCCCGGAGTGAATTCAAATCGGTGAGGAATTTCTTGACTATTCTTTTTGCAGGGCCTTCCTGGTGGTGTCTTGATGCCCCTATCAAAATTTTAGAGCATTTGGATCTGTTTTAGTCATAGTTTAATTCATTTTTCTCATTCACTTATCGTAGGCTTGGGGATTGCATGCTTTGTTTTATCCGCAGGTGCTACTGACCATTTCTTGTTCCTTTGAACATTGGGTTTGGAAATTGAAGGAGCAACAAGGATTCAAGACTCATCAACACAAGCGACGACGATGGTTGGTCCACCCATTTTACATGTGGGCATGTGGAAGAAGGAAAGGCACCCATGGATGTAATAGGAATGCATACTTAAACGCTCCTAGCCCTTGGAAGGGGAGGATGCGCATTGTAATCGAGTTGTGAAACATATCAATAAAAAAGGTTGTCTTCTTTATTCACATTTGTTTCATTTTTATTCACTCATGCTTTTCCCTCTTTTCATGCACTTTCAAATTCCTAGGATTTAGCGTTGAGTTCGGTTCTATTTGCATCGCATCTTCACTTTCCTTTTTGCTTTCATATCCTTGTGCTTTCACAATTCTAGCAACACTAAAATAGCTTGATTATAAGGGTCAAATCCCCAAGACACCATATGCAAGTGCCAGGTGGGGGAAATGAAAATGACAACACCATATTTTCCAGGTTCATGATTAGTATGAAAAAAAGGACCACACGACCAAAGACAATTATAAGTACATTCTAAAATGAAATCAACGATATTGACTTATTACAAATTGAAAAAGTCAAATTTTCCATATAAGTGAGTAGTGTTAGCGAGCTCACCCCATACCGTGTATTTTTAGACTGGTTTTGTCAGCCCTATGACATTCTAGGAAAAAATGATCATGCCATGATAACCTTTGAATACCCCAAATCTTTGAGGGATCCAAAAGAATTACCATCCTCAAAAAGATCAACCAGAAGATTCCCATCAATATGATGTCATTTCTCTGAAGGACCATCAATCAAACCTCTTCTTGGGCTACGAGATTAGAATATTTTAGCATTGTTAGACTCCTCTACTAGCCATTGTAGTGGTGAATAAGATACAATGGAAGCAAATGGTCGACATATAGCCTAGGGAGAAATCACATGGGTACCAGAGGAGGGATCTAGGGTTTTAGAGGGTTGCTAAGTGGAAAGACTATTAGAATAGGAAGGATGAGGGATAGAGTGTTGTTGGGGCTACTGATGGGGTTGTTGTTGGGTTTTCTGATGGGGTGGCTATTGAGGTTGTTGTTGGGGTTGTTGATGGGGATTATGATTGTGAATATTGGAAACCACATGCCAATATTCCTCACCACTATTACCAGAATTGCTAGGGTTACCCAGGTTTGTAGAGGTAGATAGATTGGTTGAGGGAAAAACAGATTTATGTTGGAAATAGCTAGCCATAAGTGAGCATTCACAAATTTTATGCTGATATTATTGGCACCTATAAAAAGTATTCAAGAGGTTAATGTACATAATACTCTGAGTAAAATTAGTATCCCCAATATGGATATCTATTTCTTCATCAAGATATTGGTAAGGTCAACCTTGACACATACCCGCTTGGTGGGATGGGACTTAAACCATTTTTTAGGCTCAAAACAAACAAAGGTGCCTATGTTCTCTGCTAGGGTACGTAGATGCTTCCATAAGGGAATGGGGAGGCCAAGAAATTCAATCCAAACTGGGACATCAAAGGCTCCCTCCTCATCAACAAAAAAATCTTTGTTATAAGCTTGCAGAACTAACAAAGAATTTTGAATAGTCCAAGGACCCCTATTAAGCACTTTTTGAGCATGAGCAGGATCATAAAATTAGAAAAGGAAATACCCTTTGGTGAGATTGGACACAGAGTCAATATTAACACCATGAGGGTGCCAAAATTGACTTACCCAGGACCGCAACAAAGTGTCATTAGGAATTCTACCCAGAAAATATCCTATTAGGGTATGACTCTCAAACCATTGACAGGAATCAACAAATTCATTCACATGAATACAAGCATTGGGTTTGTATTGTTTACCTCATGATCGACCTTGGATAGGAACTTCCTAGGATGATTTTTAAGCGCCATCATGTTCTCCAACCACTGCAAGTGCAAGTGAGTTTGGAAGATTGAGCATGGTCAGCCATTAAAAGAGGATGGACCGTCGACCAAGGCAACATAAATGCAAGAGGTCAAATCATATCAAACCAAAAAAAAAATCTAACTTTGAACTATGTGACATGCAAGGTTCACAATGGTTGTAGCGTGTTAGAAAGAACATTCGATGAGAAATAGACATGTAGAAAATCTTGCTATATCGAAGGTGACTCTTTCTCAAATAAAACCTATGTTTAAACCCTTGACTATCTTGTTTAAAGATTTTTTTACAATATTTTTATAATTACCTTAAAGATACAATAGAGTATATATGATTTTCTCAAGGTTCCACGAACCTGGGGGATGGGGGGACACATTTTAGGGATGGTGGAGGATGGCAGGCCAATTTTAGGGTACCGACTGGGGGACAGATAGAGGGACGGCTGGTATAATACTATGAAATTTTTTAGAAATTTTGAATAATCTACAAATTCTACACACAACAAAAATGAAAAATACTAAAAAGTAAAAACTTAATAAGTATGCATGTTAAAACTTATAAACATATTTCAATCTGAAATGAACTCAGCTATTAGCCTATTACTAAGTGCAACCATTTCAACAAATGTAACTTGAAGGTTTAGCCAAAGATATCAAGTGCAATCTCTAATAGTGAAGACTATTTTTTCATTTTTGTTTTTCAACCATCAATGGTCAATCAAGACAGTCATCAGTTTACAACTTTACAACCAAATAGTGAAATCATAAATTCAAATACTCATAGTCTCAATGCTCATTCACAAATTACAACAAAAAGAGTTTACATCATAAAATAAAATAGTAAATACTTTCATTCCTTTGGAACTTTTGCTGGGACATCACTATTATAATATGTATCTAATGAGCTACCCTAATCATCTGATTGAATATCCTCCAATAGAATTCCAACCAACCCCCCTTGATCCTCATCCTCATCTATCTGTCCTAGATCCTTTGGATCAAAATCCCATCATGTACCTGGAGATTGCCTATATTCTAGCCTAACTCTCTCACAAAGGCGAAGAGAGCTATGCATTGCAACTAGCTTCTCTGCTCTGTGAGAGGTAAGCTTGTTCCTCCTCACACTATGGATGAAGTTATATGTGGACCAATTTCTCTCAACAGTAGGTGAACTAGCAACCTATGAAAGAACCCTAATTCCAAAATATTGCAAGTTAGGTACATCATCCCCATATAATGTCCACCATCCAATGGGAGAATTTTAGGCAATGGTAGCCCTATCCTCTTACATTTTGGGCAATGGTAAATAATGTGCAAGTTATCTAGCTATTGCATGCATTGTAATAAATGGACAAGTGTCCATGTGCAAGTTGTACATGTGCAAGGTATCCTATGCCCAACTAGATAGAATGTTGGGCAAGCATCCTATTTTACATATATAAGGATGGCCTCTTAGATAGATAGAGGGGGTAGTTATGAGATATTATTCGATAGCGTAGGTTAGTGGATTGTATTTCATGCCATTTACTGGTGATGGATATGATGTAGATCTATAACTTTGTTAATGGAGTGCTCACTTCCTCCATAGCTACATTATAATATTTTTTATGGTTTACATTTTAGCATACTTCAATCATCTAACATATTTACTTTCATGTATGTTATTTTTTATCTTTTGATTGTTATATCTAATAGCTCATTCATCAAAAAATAATAGTTCTATTAGAGCTATAGTAGATCTAGTCTATGCAGGTCAATAAGGAAACCACAATTTTTGGTTTGCTTGATGTTTTGTCAAACTAATGCACCATTGGACTGGCCATTGGCCAAATATATTAGGATTATCTAGGTGGTATATTTTGGGAGAGTCACAAATATAGGACTGAAATGATTCTTAATTTTAGAAAATACTGAGATCAATTTTGTCCAGAGTATTTTCGATAGAGTTGTTATAAAAACTAGTGAATACTAGGACTCAACATTTCAATCCACTAGATTTATGGATCATCTAGTGAATATCATCCAAATCATCTGGAATTTTTTAACTAGTGCCTAAAGTTTCTTTTGTTGCAATAAATTAATCATAAGAGTATTCACACTCCTCCTATGATAGAAATTTAGGAGACTACAATTTAATTACCCAAAGATCGATGTACCCTCATAGTGTAGAGGTTATTTCATTATGTGAGAGAAGAATAATGTGGAAGAATAATTGTAGTGAAGGATCCTGGTGAATATAGGAGACTAAAGATATCCATTGTTGTATTGTAGAAATCTATACTTGAAGAACAAGCCAAAATAGCCTTGATATAGAAAGGCCATAGAATCCTTGCAGAAGAAGCCATACAAGTCTTATATTGAAAAGACCTCAAAAGCCTTGATATTGAAAAGGCCATAGTAGCCTTGATACTAAAAAATGCCATAAAAGATTTTGTACTAAAAAAGGCCACAGAAGCCTTGATCCTGAAGAAGAATTTGAGAAGAATATCTGATTCAGAAGTAGACTGAATATTTTAGTACTAATATTATTGTTGTAAGAATAGAAGATTCAGTGAGTTGGGATAATTTCTACAATAAATTTATGAATAGCATCTTCTTTAGAATTAGCTTCATTTTGAATCAAAAAAGAAGAGATCAGGAGAAGATATCATTGAAGAACTTCCAATATTGGAAGAAGGATAAGAAGGACTAGGAGAGTCCTAATTGAAGCTAGAAGTAGTAGAATAAAAATATCCAAGAGAAGATCTCACCACCAACACTTCTAGAAGTAGAAAGTTGAAGAAAAATCTAAAGGAATACCATTGGAAGCTACCAAATAAAAGACCCTAAGAAGGTCTCATTGAGCATATAGTAAAGTCTAGGAGATATTTTTTGAAGATCAAGAGAGTTATTTGAGAACTCATTGGAGAAATACATTATCTAGGTGAAGTCCTTGATAGGGAAGGACTTGGGAAAACTGTCACCATTGAACAACAAGTCCAAGGGAGAATTTTGCAAGGATTTCAAAATACTAGAAGAAGATCCTACTTGAAGTTAGAACTCATTAAGAAGACTTGAAGATAGAATAAGCTCACCAAATATTTTATATTTAAATATTATCCCTCATGGTGAGGAGGCACCACCATAGAGACATATTATTATCCAAATGTATAGCAGAAGGAAGAGAACACAAGAGGAGAAAATCCTAGTCTCATAAAAGAAACTTCAAGACCATGATTTTTTGAAGAAATATCAGTGCAATACATCCTACTGGAAGCAACAACTTCATGTTTTTAGACACCAAGGTCTACATCCTCTACAAAGGTGGGAGAAGAGCTACATAAAAGGTATGCAACTTATGGTGCAAAAATATTCATTAAATTGAATTACTTATTAAATTTATTGGAGCACCTAAAATTGGATTAAAATTGCAAAAATATAATTATATTTTAGTCTTATTAAGTGTAAATAAAAGCATATTATTTTTAAGGATTCAATTGCACATTTATTAGGAGTTAATTAGATTCCAAATTAGTTTCTATCAATTACCTATTATCTATTATTGGAAAAGAAGACTAAGTCCTACAACATTGATTGCAGTGAAATTGTATAATAACTCCTAAATATTCATTTTATGTTATTTTGATTAGTTGTAGTAGATTATTAGTGCATTTATTTGAGATTTGATTAGAGTGATAAGGTGTAATATTAGTGCATTAAAAGCAAAGAGCTTGTACTATTAAACCACTCTCAAAAAGAAAATTAGTTTTGTGTTTCTCAAAAGGTACAAAGTATGATTTGTATCAAGTGTCTAAAGACACCATTGAAGCACAAAAATATGCAACTTGGTGTGGCCAATAGAAGCCACCAAAAAGGGTTAGAATCCTCTACATTTTGATAATAACCTAACTAACAAAAAATAGATATAGAAGCTTATGAAAGTGAGTCTTGGTGAGTCTAAAAATCAAAAGCATTACAAGTGAATGCAAAAGAAAAAAAATGTAGGAAATTTGAATCAATTAAAAGAACTTATATCTACTATTATTGAAACTTGGACTTGTTATCAAAATTTTCCAAGTAAAAATGGAAAGGTGTTTCTATTGTTAAAGACAACCTCAAACCCTTGTATTGCAAGAAATTTAGCACAAAAGCAGAATTTAACAATATGGAATAGAGTGCAAAAGAAGAAATATTAAAAATTGTATTATACAAAATATAATACATTATCTTGCACTACTCTAATATGGTTTTTGACAGCATAAGTGCATATTTGAAAGTGCCATATTAGGGTACATTTTCTTATAGGGAAAAGAAAAACCAACAAAGGATGGACATTAGCACTGTTCCTCCCAATCTAGAAGGATTCCTTAAAGGGATCATCTTGGATGTGTGCACCAGTAGAATCAAAGCTCATTTCAGATCATCCATGAGCCACATTTACATAGATAAGTGAGTGAAAATAAATCTAAAAAAGGATGTCAAAACAATAATAGGAAAAACAAAACATTTGGAGGTATAAAATAAAGGGAGAAAGGTTTTACATTTGTGGTCCCAATCTTGGAGAAGACCACTCAACAAAGGAAGTATTGAACTCTCATCCAAGATCCATAATGCATCGCCCATACACCTATGAAAAATAAAGCTTGCTTGCTACCCAAGAAACATTGCAAAGCAATAAAGTTATGGAGTTAAAATCTCCATCTTCAAATGTGTTACAAGAATGGTCTCCATGCAGAAAAGATATTTGAAATTCTAGTCATCATTCCTCTCACTTTTTTAGATACTTATATGAAGGAGTTACAAGCAAAGACGTGCCACTTGGTATTCTTGACCAACTTCTCACAAGGGTCTATACATTTTCAAGAAGCGTTGGAAAAATATTTTGGAGTGTTACATAAATAAGGAAGTGCTCATTTGCAATGGATGTGACACTTTTCATATATCTATGATCAACATTGCCTAAAAGACATCATTTAGTCCAATACCAACATGTAAGTGTGAAGCACAATCAATATGTTTGAAGGAAGAACATAGAAGAGTCAAGGCATGAGAGAAGCAACATAAACAATTGAACTACAGTGTGGAAGAAAAATGGGAAGGAGCATTAAAATCTCCCTATTTTTGGAAGGTCAACAACTCAGTGCCTACGTATAATATTTACATCTAGCCTGCCATCAAATATCCATTAAATAGGCACTCGAGGTACATTTTTAGCTATGGAAAGCACCAAACATTAGGGATATATTATGTATAAGGTAATGCCTAAATCCCATTAATTATTGCTTTCATAAGTTGGAGTTATAAGTATTATAAACTAAGGTTAAAAATTAGGGTTTTGAAATCTAAAGGGGTGAATTATCTAATTATTTTAATATTTTCAATATTACTTAGGGGGGATAAGGAATTTAACTTGAATTAAACTATATTGCAAATATTATTATCATTTCCCTAATTTTACAAACTTGGGAGTCATAAGGGTTACTCCATTAAATTTATTTTATTTGGAAATTAGAAATAATGCAAGGGATATAAAAGTGATTATTAAGGGATTTAATTAAGGTTGGATAAATTTATTTTTACTTGTCTAAAATCTCTCAAAGAGGTAAAAATATTTCCAACATCAAAACCTCTTCAAAACTGAAATAGTACTTAGTTCAATTGGGAATAATAAGGTGTTAAAAGTTGTTTTTTGATTCTTTCAAAACTTGTAAAAAATTAACCAAATTTGAACTATATTATCATAAAAGCACTATAACATACTTTAAATAATTAGGGAGTCATAAGGCATTCTACAAAACTTGATAATACTAATATTTGTTTAAGATTATCAATTTAGGAAGATATAAAATTAATTCAAAACATAAAGTTATGTGGGAGTTACAAGGTAGTCCACAAATATAAGTATCTATAAAGGTTTATTTTATAAAATCGAGATTATATACTTCAATCAAGGATCTCATATCTTAAAATCATGGGACTATAAAAATTCAGGTCATACAAATGTTTACTAGCATACCTGGTAATACTCTTAGAGGTGGAATAGGAAAAATACCAATGTGTATCAAGAACCTGATAGACTCTAGTAATGAAAAGAGGAAACGAAAGGAGGAACCCCTACAATATAACATAATTTTTTAAAGTCAAAAACTATGCAAAGGAAGATTCATCTAATGAATCAAATGAACAAAAATAGGGAATATTGATCAACAAGATTTTATGCAAAATGAAATAGCTTCAATTATGCACATATGGTCTATAGAGCTTTTTAAAGAAGAAAAAATGATATTCCTAACAATGATCACAAAATTACTAGATCATCTCTATTGTGTACCCATTACAATAAATATGGTCATGAAAAATCAAATCGTTGGAGTTTACATCCATGCAAATATTATGATGGAACAAATCACTCATATTTATCCTATCACTTCAAATATAAATATTATACAGACTATGAAAGAATATTTCTTCAAAGGTTAAACTATTATCTTCAGAAATTTATTTCAGATAAATCTATTAACATTGAGCTCAAGGTTGGTACTTATGAAGGAAAAAGAACCAGGTCATACCAAGGGATAAAATAAGGGAAAAAGGTCAATTCATATCCACTCAATACATGCACCATCATGAGATATATGAATTATCAAATATGCTTGAGATCAAGGAGAAAATAATTAACAAAGATAAGAAGAATTGAAATAAAGAGTATAGCAACAAAACAAAAACCATATAAAGCAGAAGTAGATGAAGAGAATACATATTTAAGACTAAATTCTTCAATACACAAATAATATAATATAGGGGGTGTTTGAAATAATATATATTCCATAATTTGGGTTATGTAATGTATCCTCCAAGATACATACATATATTAATTCCTATCCAAGTTATCTAGTGACTACATGCATTGTAATAAATGGATTATTATCCATGTGCAAGTTGTACATGTGCAAGGTGTACTATGCACAACTAGATAGAGTGTTGGAAAGCATCATATTTTGCATATATAACGATGGCATCTTAGATAGATATAGGGGGTAGTAGGAAGACATTGTTCGATAGTGTAGGTTAGTGGATTGTATTCCACACCATTATTGGTGATGAATATTATGTAGATATGTATATTTTTTAATGGAGTTCTCACTTAATCCATAGCTACATTGTAATATTTTATATGTTTTATATTTTAGTATACTTCTATCATCTAGTAGATTTACTTTATTGCATGTTATTCTGCATCTTGTGATTATTATCTCTCATGGCTCATTCATCAAAATCTAACACAAATTTTGTCCAACACACTCCTCACTTCCCAATATTCTTCAAAATCCTAACTTACATAGATTTTCACCTAACTAAATGAAAAATCTATGACATTTTAGTAGAAACTCTACCTTCAATCAACAAACCCTATCCATATCATAGATCTACAATTTTTGTTATCACATTCTTATTAAAAACCCTAGTTGTATCATAGATACATAATTTTAGCTATTTTACTCTAATATTTAAACTCTAGCCATCTGATGGATTTGTTAATAATTTTGATTTAAAAGCATGGGTTTTAATGAAGGGTCTCAATACCCTTGTATTGGTGTTTGAAATTGTGTCTTCTAAATGATAACTTAAAGACATACAACTAAGGTATCCCTCATGGGACCATATAGAATCTATATGTTAGTTTCTAAAATTTAAGTTTAGCCAATATGGCCAATGTCATATTTGGATAAATTATCTATTACCCTATTTAATTCTCTATAGATATACTAACATTTGCAAGATATTACATCTATCAATATTTTCAACATATTGCATCTACAAATAATTGATAAAAATATAATGACAATTTTTATATAATACCTAAATCCATCTTGTCATTTATGAATACCATCATTAATATATATCTCCATCATTTTACAAAGGTAATATTGATCCCTATAAGAATACCCCCCACATTTTGCATAGATATTAGTTGAAGGTATATGTGATTATGAGCAAGAACAACTTGTTGGAGTTTGCACTATTATCTAGAAATATACCAAAATATGCTTTCACCATGATATATGTAGAAAAATAAGGGAGAAAAAAATAATAGCATGCATTTGAAAAAGAGAGAGTAATATATTAATTAAAAATATAAAATAATTAATAAGGGGTAGGTTCATGTGGATATGCCCACAATATTTTTTATCTATCCAAATACATTAGAAATGATTCATCCTCAATGGATATTTGTAGTGATATTAAAAATACCAATGAGATATTAAACTCAAGCCAATATAAACTAAACCATGAGGTTTATCGTTAAAATAGAATAAAAATAAATTACCTTTTAAACAAGGTTATCCATAAAGGTGAATTAACCAATACCATTAAGGTCGAATACATGAGAGTGCACTTAGGCTTATATCAAGGTTAAAATAGGCTTTTATAGAAGAATTTTGATAGTCTTCTATAGAAATATGTCCATAGGCTTACACCAAGATTACCAAGGCTTACATAACACTTTACCATAGGTTTACATAAATATACCCATATGTTTACATCAAGATGCTCAAAGAATCAATAAGCACATTCCCATAGGCCTACGTTAAAAACACCCATGTATATTTCACCAATGTTCACCTTAGCCTAATAAGGTCATATTATAGTTATTCCAACACCATCTATAATCTTAAATGAGGGGAAAAGGAGAGAGAACATTAGAGATGATACATATACCCTCATAATTAATGCTCATGTGGGCCATTAAATATTCTTATCTTCCCTTCACAAAGGTGCATAAATTGGAACAATATCTCTTAAACATAAATTTGTATCTTCACTTTCTACATCAAGATATTGAGCTTCCCATGAGAATGTCTTCAACATGTATTATGTGGACACCAATCTATCCCAAAATATCAATATAATGCAACTAAATCTTGGAAAAATAGGTAAGTATCTAAATAATCAACCCAAAGAGTTAGAAAAAGTTCATAGAAATAAGGTATATCTTAATCTAATAATCTAAAACCTACTCAAGTTATAGTGTAAAATATTATTAATCACTATTTTAAGGGTTATTAGAGTTAGAGCAAACATTCAATATTATAAAAGTAAAATATTACACATGATATTGATATGAATAACTTGCATAGTAAAATTCACATTTAAAATAGTAACAACCACTAGAACTAATACCACCAATATGCAGAGTTTGAAAAACTATGCAATTTGAAAAAATGATCCTAAAATGCTTCTATATGTAAAAGTTATGGCCTCCAAAATTTTGGACATATTAATGCTCAAATGAGAGCAAAAGTTAAATGATAACCCTTAGGATAAATTTCACATGTGAAATTTCCACTTGTCTTGTCCAAGCACTAGGATAAATGCACCCCTAAAGATGTGTTATTTTTTATTTTTATGTAGGTCCTTCAACAACTTATATGTATGCAAGGAAGATTACAACCCATGTAAATTGGAGAGTGTACATCACTTTATTTTTTCTTATGTGAGACCCTCAATGACTAGAATGCACATAGGAACAAGCACATACTATGCACTATGGTGAGTGTGCCTCACATGGAAGTAGCAAACACATCATCCAAATAGTAGCAAACATGCCTCACTTGAAACAACTAGTATGCCTTGCATTTAGTAGTGAGTGTGAATGCACCAAAAAGGTTACCATCAAATTTTGTAAATATCCCTAAAATATTATTGTTTAATTTATAACCAAAAAATAAGCTTGCTACCCTATAATATTAACAACCAAAACCACATACACTACCCTCCATTTTCCCACCACATTCATAATATTCATAGAATATTTCAATTTCAAACATAAAATTAAAAGGGAAGGATAAAATTTTTGGATGTAGAAACAAACATCAAAATTAAAAAATCTACAAAATTTTTGAAGTAGGAACCTCCTAAATTTTACAAGGAATCGAAAATAATTGATAGTACATCCATATATACAACAATTTTACATGTACAATTTGTATATTAGAGAATAAATTTACTTTGATTTTTCTTTGATACCATATTAAAATTTTTAATATTATCTATAAATATCCCAAAACATCCATTCATCATAGTCGTATGTAGTAAAAGGAAGAAAACAAAACAAAAGAGTGTATTGACATAAAATAGATATAAACATATAAATGATGATATGTGAAAGAAGTAATAAGGAATGGGTGTATGTGGACATCCCAAAAATATTTTTCATGTATCATAATATGTTATAAAATATTGATCATTGAGGGGTATTCAAAGTGATACAAATAACCCTAATGATAGGTTAACATTAGGCTAACATAAAATTTACCTTGATGTTAACCATACAATAAAATAATAATAAATTACCCTTTAAGTAAGGTATCCATAAATATGGATTAAATAATAGTACTAAGGGTGAATACATGAGAGTGTCCTTCGACTTACATGAAGATTCTTGTAGGATCACATGTAGATTACCCTAGGATTATATTAAAAAATGCCCATAGGCTTACAAATAAAAATGTCCATAGTATTTCATGATGATATCCATAGGCTTATGTCAAGGTGCTTGAATTATTACATAGCATCTTTCCCATAGCCTTATGTTAAGATACTTGAAATATTTTGTAGCATTTTTCCATGGTCTTACATCAAGAGCACCGACAAGTACTTAATCACTGTTGGATTTTGCCTAATAATTTTTTTTTTCTTGATAATAAGGGGTTGTACTTGTGTCCCCCACCCTTGAAAAATTATATCTCTCTTATTTAGATCTTGAGATTTTAAAAATAGATACACTTCTCATATCAATTGAGATGCTATAGCTAGAAACCTACATCATTTTATATAAAATGTCTAAATTCTTTATTTTTATTTTTTAGATCTTTTTAAATCTCTATTTGAATACAATTACTCCATAATTTAGAATATTTCTTGACATTTTCCTATAGCAACCTTCACAAAGCTAAAAATTCATATCTACTATCTATGCCTTGCATCTTAGTAGAGTAATATTTCTGAAACATTGCACTATCATAGTTTGCTTTACCAAATCTAGATTTTTAGTTTCCTTTCTAAAACACAAGTGCAAAAAAAAAATATATAATAAATAGTCTAAATAAAAATACATTAATGTTACAAAATAAAATAGATATTACTAATGGAAAATATTAAAGTAAAACTTAATCATTAATTGATTTAGGCAATCAACATTTTTTTTCAGCTTAAACTAAACTTTCTACTTCCTCTAGCCATGGAGAGGATAATTTAACTTCATGATCTTTAATAAAAACCCCTTAATTGCCTATCTTATCAACATTTTTTTCCTTTCCTTAATATATGTGTAAACTTGATTTCTTCAAACTCTTTAGCAAGATCTTGAATTTCCACAATTATATCTTATATGTTCCATGGAGTCTCTTCTTTCCTCAAAATTGCATTTATTACTATGAGATAATCACCTTCATCCATACCCTATACCATTTAATTTTTTTACATATTTTAAGCCCTTCTAAATATTCCCAAACTTCAACTTAATTATTTGTCTTAAATCCACTATTGAAAGCATAATGAGACAAAATATATCCTCTATTATTTCTAATTATTTCTTCTTCTCATGTTGGTCCTCGATTTATTTTAGACGCTCAATAAAAATTTAACTTAACCCACTCCATATCTAGTGGTTTCCACTTTATATTATTTATCTTATTTTTGCTACTCTTGTACCCAACATCATAATTCCATTTAATGACTTGAATCCATCTATCAAGGCTCTTTCCTTCCAAATTAGGAATTGGCTGAGTTGATAGGGTTGGTTTAGACTGCTCTATGGCTAAACATGTCTTGTTTTACATTACCTCTAAAAATTTTTCTTTTCTTTAAATACTCTTCTATTCCTTTCTAGCCATACAGTCCAAAGTATTGTATCTTTTGATATATCCTATATTTTCTATAAAGCCTCACATTTATAAGTGCTCTACCATTGCTTTAACCAATATTTAGTTCTTCTATTCATCGCCATGCTTTTACCAAACATATTAAGAATTCATTGCTATAGATTCCATACTATTTAGCAATATCCCAAGAGATGGTCAATACTCTCCTCCTCATTACTAAACACATTGAGAGGGGAAATGAAAACCCCTTTCCATAAGGTTATCCTAGGATACAATTCTTCTATGACCTACTAGCCATACCAACATTTTAACTTTAGGAATGCTTGGGATATCCCAAATATCTCTTCATATTATAATAATAATATTATTATGTTGGTGTTGAAAATTATCTCAACTTCCTGTTGTGTATTATCCCAATATATTCAACTCCCAAATCAATTTATTTTTGTAACCCCTCAATATAATCACAATTGTTATATTTCTACTCAATTACCTACTAGCATCAATGTCTTGTATACGTATAATAATATATTCTTTCCAATTTTATCTTCCTTGTTGATATTTGTACAAAATATTTTAAACTCTATAATCATATTTATGTTGAAGCAATCTCATTCAAGGTTTTAAAACTAGATCTAAATTGAGTGTTTTTTATCTCACCAAGTATCCATCCAAATAGATTTTTTTCTCTAGTTCCCACTACCCATATTAAACCTTTAATCATAAGATCAATATATTTTTTAAAACCATTCTAAAGAGTAGAACCATTTGGAAGAGAGAATGCAATAGATATTAAACTTGGGTCATTAGGATAAACATACCTAATTAGAATAATTATTTTCCATTGTCTTTAACTCTCTTTTTACAATATCCAGATACATTTTCCCCTAAAAGCTAAGTTTTCATCTATAATAGCTCTTAAACCAAGACCTCCCCTAGTTTTTCATCATACAAATTGCTCCATTTCACCAAATAAAATTTCCTTTTATCATGTAATCCTAACCATAAAAAGGATCACATAATAAATATTAAACTTTTTTCAACCGATTTTGGTATAGAATACAATGACATATAATATATTGGAATGGCTTGTAAGATTGACTTAACTAACTGCACTCTTACTACTAATGATAACCATCTACCTTTCCAATCTAGAAGTATATTTTAAACTTTACTAATAACTAGATTCCATAAATCTATCCTCATTCTCCCCTAAAATAAAGGCATCCCTAGATAAGTTTTTGGTAAATTTGCCTCCTCCATTTGAAGCAGCATACAAATTCTAACTTTGATATTAGGAGTGTTAAGAAAGTAAATTTTGGATTTAGTCCTATTTATTTTTTTCCCTGAAGCTCTTTCATACACTTTTAAAAATTTATTCAAAGCTCTGGCCTCATTTATACTTGAATTTACAAAAAGGGTTGCATCATTTACAAACTATTGATGGGTAATGTTATCGATGTTATTACTAACCTTAAGTCTATTTATAAACCCATATTTGTAAGCATATTTTAAGCTCTTACTCAAAAAATCTGCCATAATAATGAACAAATAAGGAGATAGAGGATCTCCTTGTCGAAGGTCTGTCTTGGCTTTAAAATATTATGTCATTAACCCATTGGCCAACACTAAATAAGAAACTATAAAGACACAAGCTTTAATCCATCTAACCAATTTCTTCCTAAAATCAAACTTATCTAAAACTATAAAAAGAAAATCCCATTTAACCCTATCATAGGCTTTACTCATATCAAGTTTTAAGATCATAACTTTCTCTTTTATTGAAGTTGTTGAATGTATAACTTCATGAGCTACTATGATCCCATCCAAAAATTTTCTCCCTTTCACAAATCCTCCTTGGTCTTCTAAAATGGTTTTGTCTAAAAATGACCTTAATCTATTTTTCATCACTTTTGAAATAATCTTATATGCCATATTACATAGGATTATGGGTCTAAACGAATCAAACAATTCAACATCCTTCTTTTTTGGAATTAGGGTAAGATAAGTTGCATTTATTTTATAAGGAATGCATTGTTTTACCCTAGACTATTACACAACCACCAATAAATAATCCTTCACTATATCCCAATTATGTTGTTAAAAAGTTGTAAAGAGTCTATATGGACCTGGGAATTTACCCTTATTAAAAGAGAAAAGAGCTAAATGAACTTCTTCTAGAGTAATAGGCTCCATCAGTGTCCTATCATATTCATTTGTTATAACTGAAGGAACATCTTGAAGAATTTTATCAGTAAGAAATTCAGTTTGCTCTGAACCTAGAATATTTTGATAAAATGAATTTACCTATTTTATAATTTCACTATGATATTAAATTCAAACCCCTTATATTGATTTAATTATATTAATTCTAGAAGATGATCTATGTACTATAACCATCCTATGAAAAACTTTGTATTCTTATCTCCTTATTTTAACCAATTCTATCTTGATTTAAATCTCCAAAATTTCTCTTCCTTACTCAAAATATTATGATTTTCTCTAAGAAACTCCCTTTCCTCTGAGATTGTATCATTTTCATCACCTTTTTGGAATTTTCAAAGTTTATCTTTTAGTTCTTCTTTCTTCTCAAAAATATTTCCAAAGGTGTACTTTTTACATTCTTTTAATCTAGATGACATAGCTTTAATTTGGTTTGGAAGAGCATACAACCCATCATTACCTAAATAAATCCATGTTTGAGCTATCATATGAACAAATTTATGATGATCTTCCCACATCTACTCATATTTAAAATATGATCTTTTTTTGAAATCACTTACCATCATTTTAACTCTTATTGGGGAATGATCTGAAACAATCCTTGTTAAGGTATTAATTTTATGACAAGTTCTATCATCAATACAATGATATGAGAGAATGCATATATCTAATTTTTCTAATTTTAGGTTATGACCTCTCTTCTTGTTGGTCCAATTATAGTTGTCTTCTTCAAACTCAATCTCCCATAGATTGTTGTTTTGAATAAAATCTAAGAAATATTTCATACTTTGGATTCATTTTCTAATTCCCCCAAATTTTTTGTTCAGTATGGTTATGGAATTAAAATCTCCAATGATCATGAATCATATTTCTTGGTATTTACTTCTAATAAAGGCTTCAATCCCACTCTAAAATTCTAATATACCTGATTGAGTTGTAGGTCCATAGACATTGATAAGGATGAAGTGAATATCTGCAAGGTAGCAAGTGACTAGAGAGGCTATCGAATTCCTAGTTTTATGAATGATCCAACAAGATGTTCTAGAATTATTCCAACAAATTAGAATTCCCCATGTTGCTACTTCAAAATCCATAGCATCTTATTCACATATTTTCCAAACTACTTTCATAGTTTTGTAAAAAAATTCTTTTATCATTTTACTTTCCTAGATAAAGATAATATTAGGTTTATTACTTAAACATAGGTCCCTAATACACCTATGCTTTGAGGGGGAATTGGCAACCCTTATATTCCATGAGATGATAATCATGTCTCATTAGGGACTTTTACCCCTCTTTCGTATTACCAATATCATTTTTTTTTGTAAAGAGAAGTTCAACCAACTTAGTTTGTGTTCATTTCTCTATGTTAGTTTCTGCTTTCCTAGATCTTGCTTGATAATTTTAGGGTTTTCCTCGTTTTACCTTGCCTATATCAGAAGTAGGTCTTATTATTCTATTTCTCAATATTATTTTACAATTTTGTTTTTAACATATTTATCCTCTCCTTGCTCTATTATAGAAGCTTTTTACTTGTCCTGCTCATTTTATGGAATCTTATTATTAATGGCATAGGTATTAACTTATAAAACTGCATTTTATTTACCAATTATTTTCTCCTGAATGATGCATGGTACTTGAAGAAAGTCTTCAAATATGATAAGACACATTCCTTAGGTTCATTGAGAATATTACTCCTTAAATTAGGATCATAATGAATAGATGGTTCCTTGCTAATATGTTGAAATTTTTGTACTATGTCCTCTAAGTTTTGATCTACATTTTCTTCATCGGCTAAAGCCACAAAAGAATTGTAATTTCTTCCAATATCCTTCCTTACTAGTCTCCATTGTCCATTTTATTTTATTTTTCTAGATCTATTTTTTGGAAGTTTAAAACCATATTTATCCATACCCATTTGTAAATTTATCTTACAATTTTCTACAAATGATTATGCTAGGCTCTTATTAGGGCATAATATCTCAATATGTCCCTCCTTATGACATATTCTACATATAAAATATATGTTTTCATAATTTATAGTTTGGATACACATCCTATCCCCATACTTAAGAATGATTAATTCTGGTAAAACTTTACTTATATCAATCATGATCAGTAGTCAAGAATAAATAGCAAAAAATCCATTTTTTGTTGTATCTAAAATCTCAAGGAATTATACTAGAGTGTTTTCTATTGCCTTATAGGTATCTATTTCCTAAAATTCAATGAGTAACCCAAAAATACTAAACCATATTGTACTAGGGATAGATTAACATTTTTAGATGAAAAGCCTTCATACCAGCAGGTATGGAGGAGCTATGTTCTTTCCATAAACCAAGGACCCCCTTTTAGGATTATTTCTCTTTCTTTACTAGAACAAAAAATGGCTAGTAAGAAACCATTGGGAAGAAATGATAGAATCACTCCTAGAGACTTCCAAATTCTATCAATCCATTTTCTCAAGGTTGAAGCCCTGGCCAATACCCATTAAATTTATCAAAAAATACCCTATCTTGGAGCAATGACGATCTATCTAAGGTGCACTTACTAACTTCTATGACTAGGGATGATTCTAAGAATTTAACTATAAATTGATCCATGGAAAGGAAACTAAAACTCAAAATCTAATGAAATTTATCTAAAATTTCTATAGCAAATATAATATTTGATAAAAACTTTATAAATTTTTCATGCACAATTTCTAAGATAAAGAAAGGGAAAAAGAACGCAGCTAAAAAATTATTTGTCTAGATAGAATATCTTGCCTCATTGAAGTCCTAGTCCTTAATTGTTATTCCCATTATTCGAACCCTAATTGGCAAATATTTACAATTTTATTTTTCATGACTTCAAGAATCGTCACTGCCCTTGTTACGAATGGTTGAATTCATAGGGTTGTATCTTCATCAATATTACTCTTGGCCTAATAATATTAGATTACAAATATTTCAACATAATTTGTTTCTTGTTATTTACCATATTTATTATATTTTTATCAATATCCTTTAAAATCATGATAAAAAAATGTTTTAGTGAAAATAAATTTATGATATTTTTATTTCACCATATATTGATGCATATATTTTTTGTTTACTATATTGTGATAAACGATATTTTTATGTATATTAAAAAACCTCTAGTCAGTAGTCTAACAACTCTTGCTCTCACATAAGGCTTACCAAGATAAGCATCATGCTCATAAACATTATGTAAAAAAGGAAATACTATAAATTTAAGGCAATGATTATAGGATTTGTTTTTACAAAAATAATTTTATTATAAAAAACAATGGATATGGGTTTGGACAATATAACTAACTATGCTATTTGTAGTCTATAATTTATCAAAATTCAAACTATATAAATAAAATTATCTAATGGATATTTTATCTCTTAATTGAAATGATATCAAATAGTTGCTATAGAAACATAACAAATTAAGGAAATAAAAAATGTGTTATTTTACATCATCTAAAAGTAAATCATAAAACATAATTATTTAAAATTAAATAATTATATATATATATATATATATATATATATATAATTTACTAAAATATAAAACTTTATTATTACTAATATTATTATTATACTTAATAATGTATTTTTTTTTAATACATAGGGGAATTGGCAACTGCCTTTCCTTTCTGAACAGGTGGTCATAGGGTCAAATCATATTGTCTCCATTCGTAGCATCAAATCATGAAGCTACCACTATAACCCCTACCTCACATCGGTAAACATGATCCTGAGTGAGGGAGACCTTTGGTGGCTCAGGGTTGATACTGCCATCATCAAGCTAGCGCACACTCAGCGAATTCTAGTAAGACTACTACTTTACCCTAGAATAGGCATGCCTGCAAGGTCTAAATATATTTTTATATAAGTATATTTTTAACATACATAAACAAACCTTCTACACTATCACCACCCTATAATACATATATACTATAAACAGAGAAAAACTCATTTTGAACTATGAGCATGCAATTATTTTTTGTTGTTATTTCTAAATGGCATGCATATCCTACCCCTTTTAGATCATACCCTTGAAGATGCTACCTATTATATTTGAGCATTTAATATAATCTCAACTCAAACTCACTCTTGTTAGTAAACTACATACAATGAAATGATGGTAAAGTAAAAATCAAGAATAATTTCATAAGTACTATGAAACTTCATTTTTATTTGATTTTATTTCTATTAATCTATCGTGGAGAAATTAAAAAAAAAAAAAAATATATATATATATATATATATATAAAAGTCCATGCCGCAATGAGTGATGAATTGTATACATCATATTAGTGGGGTTAGGTCCACTTTGATGCATGTACTTGTTATTTTGGGCTTGCATCAAATAATCATATTTGTAATGAATATATGCCTGTACATAGAATACCCTTAATGATGTATTACATAAAATGTAATTAATATTGTTTTTGAAAATTTTTATTATATAGTTAGTAATTTAGATAAGCGGAGTTTGACCTACCCAAGGTAAAAATAAGTTGCAATGTATAAATAAAGAAATATCTTCTATATTTTGTAGTGTTATTTTAATATTTTTATTGGTTTTTTTTTATATTTACATTCCACCTTGTTTATGTGTACTCCTTTTGATGTGTTATACATTTTTTAAGCATTATTTGTTGTATATAGTGTTTAAATATTTATATACAAACATTTATCTTTATGTTGATACTTGTTATAAAGACATTTGTTTTGAAAATATATGTTTAATTTTATAATATCATGGTAATTAAAAAATAAAGTATAAATATAAACAATAGAAATATTAATTTACATAAAAATCTATGTAATGTTATTTTTTATTTGATTTCTTATCATTTTCATTTATCTTGAAAAGCAATAAAAATGATTGCCTTTCATAATGAGTGATAAATGGTATATTCTATGTTACTAGGGTTGAGTTTTTTCCCTCTTTCACTAGATCTTGGAAGTTTTCTCTGTTTGGTTTTTCTCTGCTGGATCAGTGTCCCAAAGTTTGGAATGTTTGTAGACTCATCCTTCTCAAGAACATTTGGAAGTGCAGATGCAAAAAGGTGTTTATTGGATCTACTCCTCCATGGAATATAGTTTTAGTAGATTTGAAATTTTATCTTGTGTTACATATGGGATCCATTCATTCCCAATTCTATGGAACTTCCAACATACCTCGAGATGTTATTGACATACTTCATCAACTTTATCATATGATTCTAGATCTTCATAAGGTGCAATATGAAACAAAGAAGAAGACAAATTAAAAATGATGAGTAGGTTTAGGATTTGATTACTTCTTTTTGTTATTTGAAGACTTCATAAGACATCCAAAACTTCTCCTTATAACAAATTCTCCCATATATGAGTGTTGATATCTGGTGTATTGCAACAAGATATAGCTATATTCTTTTTTTTGATATTAGCTTTTATTATTATGTATATTTAGTTATGGAGGCTTTACTCATGATCCACCTCATTTTGTTTTTTAGTTGGTGGAGAATGCTAGCACCAAAAACGTTCTAGTTAATGGATTAATAAAATCTAGATTTTTCTAAAAAAAAATCATTAAAATAAATATGGATGCATGTACTTATCATTTTGATCTTGAATCAAGTAATCATTCTTAAATGTAGGCACATAAAGTCATGACGGTCTTTTGGTAATGTATAAATTCTTTGAAAATTTATCCTAATACCTTATACACCCTTCATTCTTACAAATATGTACCACAATTATGCTATATTGAATAACTATAACGCACACATACACATCAATACAACCTTATTTGGTGCACTAATTAATAATAAAACCAATATATGTATATGGTAAAATGGATCACATAAAATGCAACTAATGTCACCTTTGAAAAGTTTTATAATATCAATTCATAGTTCATAAAGTTAAATCTAGGATCAAATGTACTCCAAGGTTTGAGAAGGATAAACATAAGTTGTATATAAAACCTATCCCCGTGGAATGAAAAGTCCTGACCTCCAAGGGATACAAGGAATAATTTTTCTTAATTAAGGTTTTATACCTCTTGCTCCAACTTCAACACTTTGAAACCTTCTCAGTGGGAGGCTTCCTATTTCATCTACTGGACCTAGCTATTTTTTATGGTCTTTATGCTCTGCATTGGTTGGATGAGTCAATTACCAAGGTTTTTTTTGGTTGAGGGGTCTTGTTGGTTCACTCTATATTTATTTTTGGTTTAGTTTTCCATTTAATATCTAGCCAAGGTTCCTAATGAGGATAGGGCTAAATGCTAATGCAACCTATGGGGGGTGATCTTGGGATTTGCTACATAAAGTTTTGGCTATTGACCCCTTGGTTGGATCTATCTCATTGTTACTTTAGTTGGTTTTTTGGTGATGTTGTTACTAAGATTGGTTACCAGTTGAGGGCCCTTGGTTAGATTAATATATTTTCTTATGGCTATAGAAACTGAGGGGGATAGGGCCAAAAACTAACCCAAACCCATTGGGGTGATATTAGGATTTTTTACTACGATAATGTTTGGCTATTATTCCTTCAAGTACTATCATATCTGGTTTCTCTATTACTTTGGTTATCTTTAGTGATTTGCAGAGTTTTTATCTCAATTTTAGAACTAGTGGTTGTGTTTGATCATAGGGATGCATGACATATATTTTTGGTATTTTTTTAGTAGATTTAAGCAATTGGATTTGGGTTTATCTCTAGCTCAAGATTTGATGCTCTAAAACCATTTAAGTTGGAGGGCTCCTATTTTCCCTACTGGACCTGGCTGTTTATTATGGTATTTATGCTCTACATTGGTTGGATGCCTCTATGACCAAGGTTTTTGTTGGTTCCCTCCATATTTATTTTGGGTTTGATTTGTGATTAAATATTTGGTCGAGGTTCCTTATAGGGATATGACCAAATGCCTATCCAAACTTGTGAGGTGATCTTAAGCTATTTGTATCACTATAAAAAGTTTTTTTTTTTGACCCCTTGGTTGGCTTTGGCTCTGTGTTACTTTTGTTGGTTTTTGGGAGATGATGTTACTAGGGTCGATTGCCATTTTATGGCCCTTGGTTAGATTTCTATGCTTTCATATGGGTTCAATTTATTATTGAAAATCTAGTTGAGGTCCCAAAAGGGGATAGGGCCAAACATCGATCCTAACCCATTGACGGTGATATTTGCCTATTATTGCTATGGTAATATTAAGATGTTATTGCTATGATAATATCTGGCTGTTGTGACTTTGGTTAACATTGGATATGGTTTTTCTATTACTCTGGTTAGCTTTGGTGGTTTATAGAGTTTTTATATCTAGTTATAGCACTGGTGGTTGTGTTTGATCCTAGGGTTACATGGCTATAGTTTTGGGATTTTTTTATTTCACCTTGTTTTTGGGGTGTTTGGGTTGATTCAAGAAAGACCTTTCTTCCAAAAGAGATCCAAATTATCTCTTATGGTGAGGGTAGAATGGCCTCTATGCAGTTTGCCGATTTGGGCACAAAACCAGTGTGTTATTTTTAGTTTAATATTTTTAGTGGTTTTTGGTACCTGGATCTTGTTTATATGGGTGATATGCTAATTTGCTCTTGTTTCAATTATTATGTTGGATTCTATCTTGACTAGTCAAAAATCTGTGATTAATGTTTAAAATTTTATATTGTTGTAAGTACCCCTAGTAGTTTATTTTTTGTTTGAAGTGTATTTTCACTTTTTAGGCTAATAGCTGCACTTTGGAAAAAATTTTGGAGGTCCTTTAAAAACTCCTTCTTCCATCAAATAAAAAATAATAATATTATAAATCAATCAATATCTCCAAGGCTTTTATTGTTATCTATATTTCACCTTTTTGATGTGTTTTTATTTATGTATTACAAAGTAGTCTTATTTATCGTTTAAGTATATTCAATCATTTTTTTTATGTTGTGCATATGTTAGAAAGTAACTATTAATTTATATATATATATATAGAAAGATTTCACATTACACTACCATGAAAATTAAAAATTCAAAGCATAAAATAAAATATTCATACAAAGAAAACATAATATATGTACATAATACTCTTAATTTTAATCAATATTATTATAGTAGAGCTTATAATTTATATCATGAATATATCTAATGGCATTTAAAAAGAAATTTATTTCTAGGGATAACACAATTGTTTAAAATTTAAGACAACATTTTAAACTTTAGCTTTTCTTCATGAGGTCCAAACCACATTGTGGGAAAGTGTGTGAAGTGTGTGACGAGGTATGTGTATGACTATATGTTTGTTCTAATGATAGGCTTAGATCTTCCCTTTGTGAAATATCATGTTAGTATGGGGATGATCAATGTATAACTTTTTCACATTAACCAAACCTTAAAAAATATTTTAAAATAAATATAAGTATTCAAAATTTAAAAATACATAGTCCTAGGAATGCAAAGGTTGAGCTTTGGATCTTCTTAGGAATATCCAAGGTTCAAATCGTGGTGTGGGTGAGTGTAAGGGGGTGGGTGTGTATTAAATTCTCTATTGATAAGCATAGTTCTCAATTTTATGAGGGGTCATGGGGTCATGGTTGGGAGAATATTGGTCAACCATCTGCATTGCAGGGGTTTATCATACTAACAAAATAAAAATTAAAAAAATATAAATATTTATATCGTTAATAGATGGGTTTTAATACCCTAAAAAGCTAGGTGGATTGGTAATTATATATCTAACTATATATTTACCAAGAAGAGACCTAGATTCAAACCTCAACGCATACATATTTTAAAGGTAATAATCTAGAACAACCATGATAATATGATTAATGTGCAACCAATGGTCTTCATCATGCCAGGTTAATGATAATATGATTTATGTGTAACCAATGGTCTTCTTCATGCCAGGTCAATAATAACGAGGTGGTACAGGTTTTTTTGGAGCAGCCCATGTGGTTTGAATGCTCCACTTTGGAAGTTACTAAGAAGTTACTAAAAATAGTGTGGATGTAACCAACTCGCCTATGTATCATTAAAAAAATAAAGTTTAATATTAAAAAAAATACACATCACATTTATGTATTAAATTAAAATAAAAAATAAAAGGTTGTGTATTTAATTTCTAGTAGATAGCTATATATTGGTAATTAAAGAATTGATTTTATATAAAATTCAAATAACATTTAGTTATAAAAATCAATTTCAAAATATTTTTGTCTTAAATTTAATTGTAATGTTGATAAACCATTTCATTTTCAATTTTTTTATTAATTTTTTTGAGAAATAATTGTTTAATATATACCTTTATATTTGATAATAAAATAAAATAAAATAATATATCATTTTATTAAATTAATTATTTTATGTTAATATATTAAAAATTACTTTTTGGATACATAGACAATAGACAAGTTGGTTACATCCACACTATTTTTAGTAATTGGTAAGTGCAGGGTTCAAACCGCATGGGTTACTCCAAACAAGCCTATACCACATTCTTGTTGATGATTCGATGTGAGGGACACCTTCAGTCACTCTAAATTTGTATTGTTATTATTGGTGTGGCATGCACTCACGTGATTTATATTAGACTACTACCTTTGCAATAAGAAAGGCCCCAATGTTTTAACCTAAGTCTCTTCTTGGTAAGTTCCTAGATAAACAAAAAATTCCCCATCCACCTAGCCCTTGGGGGTAAAAATTTTAGGTTAGAAATAAATATCTAGAGCCACTCTTAGGTGATAGATAGTATACTACTATCTAGAGAGAAGCCATAGGATATTTTTTGTGTCTCCCTTCACATCATATAGGTTTGAAACATAGATCTCCCATTCAATGGAGCTAGGCTTATCTCTTTACTTATGCTACAAAGGTAGACAAACTTTTAGGTTAGAAAGAAACCTTGAGAATCGCTCATTCGAGTATACCACTATCTAGAGGAAATCCACAAAAGAATTTTTGTGTCCCTCTTCACATCATAGAGTTTCGAACTATTGGACCTTGCATTCAAAGGGGCTTCACGTTGTAGACACCAAAACAGCACCAATCCGATTATGTGACTGCAAAAACTGATCGCTTTGACAAACACAGCCCCCAGGGCAGCCCTCAGAGGTCAAACAATGGTCTTAACCACTTTCATAGCAGTTTTGTAAGGTCAAGGAGCAATTTGGCACACTTGGGCACTTTGCCCAGTATTCGTCTCACCCAGAGACGAATTCAAAATAGAATCCGTCCCACCCGGGACGGAGTTCTGAATCCGTCCCCGGGTGGGACGAATTCTAAGCTTAACGGGAAAAAGGGCAAATGGTGCCAAGTGGCAGCCCGGAACGATCGATTAAGGGCTCCTACCTTGCACGCATGTGTAAGTGGACGGAGGGGCCGTTAGAGGACTGTTATAAGAAGCATTTATCAAAGTTCAAGTCAGTGAAGGACTCCCCTCCCTCATGGGAAGACAAGACCGCCACATGGCGCCCATGGTCAACACTTGGCTTTTGTGCTTCCCTCCCAAAAGAGACCCCTTGGGTCTATAAAATGTGGGAATTTTCTCACCCAAAATATGCAGGTAGAAGGAGTGTTCAAGCAACGAAGTGCTGCCGAATCGAAGACTCATTTGCATCCCCCTTTGTTCACCTTCCTACATCCATCAATATATTTTGCAAGGGAGGTTGTTGGGTGGCCTTTGGAAGCTCGAACCTTACTCAAATCCGACGCATGGACATCTGAACCCATCAATTTTCCGACCCCCCAATCCTAAAAGGTTTTGGGCCCATCCTTGGTGGATTGGCTCCAAAATCGAGGGCCAACGGTGGGAGGCCCACTTGGGCACCCCCGCACCCCCAAGTTCTAATTTCAGTTTTTGAGCACTTTAGATTAATTTTTAGATTGCATTCTGTGTTACTAGGTCTGATTAGTCTATAATTACAATTTTGTAGCTTTTGGTCAGAGTTTAGGGTGTTTTGTATTGCTTTATCGTTTCGCTAACTTGCAGGTGTCAAGGTTAAATTCCTGAGGGAGGAGGCCAAATTGGGAAAATCCGACCATATGGGTCGTCCAAAAATGGCCCCAATTACCTAACACCCTTGTTTCCAGGAGTTTTTTAGGTCCCGGTATCCGAAATTGGAGCAGTAGCAGGTCGATTTCTCCTATTCAGAAGAATTCGTCCCACCCAGGGACGAATTACAGTCAGAATTCATCCTGCCCAGGGACGAATTCTAGTTTAAGGTGAATTGGCCAGCTGCCTCAGTGGCAGTGGCCTTCCGGTGACTGTTCTTACCTTCTGTCAGATTTTGAAGCAATTTGGATTCATTGTTTTCATGGTTTCGAGCAAATATTCGTATGCATATTTTGTTAGTTTTAGAGAGAGAATGCTTTTCATTTGCAACGGGTGCTACTAACGTCTTGATCATTTCTTTGTTTGCAGGAGAAGCATCAGAGGTGAATAACCCATCAACATCAGCGGCGGCATCATCTTGGCCCACCCAGTGCAATCGTGGGCACGCGGAAGGAGGAACCATTCAGCGATTGTAATCAAACCTTATTTGCGCTCCTAGCCCCTGAAAAGGGAGGAGGCATTATTGTAACAGAGATCGAAAGAAATTAATGAAAGGGCTATTTTTTTCTTTATCTGATTGCGTCTCTTACAACATGTCTCTTTTCTTTTCATGTAATGTACATTCCTAGGACTTAAGCGTGATTAATTTTGAATGCAATTGCACTTGGTGTTTCTTTTGATCGAAATCTCGTGCTTTCAGTGGCGATCACGGTGGGACCCTGTTCCCTGGTTTTTGAAATCACAAAAAACTGATTAAATTTTTGTGTTTGTGCTTGACAGGTACACTTTTTTGTTGCAGACTGCTATTCGTCTCTGACAAGGACGAATCCTTTTCTGCAATTCGTCTGACCCTGAGACGAATTCAAATTCATCTCTAGGTGGGACGAATTCTGTTCTGCAATTCGTCTCCTAGAGGGACGAATTCCTATCTGTGGATTTTTAGAGTAGAAATTCAGAGATAACAGGAGCAGGCAGAGAAGAGGTAGGGATTTTCATGATCTCTGTTATAATTTTTTGTTTCTGTTTCTATTTCTGCTTCGTTAATTGTTTTCATTTAATCTTGCATTGCATTAGGAAAAGTCATGTATGCTAGTTTCATTTTATTGGATAAAGCGAATCCCACACACATCACGAGACAACTTTAAACCAAGGAGCTGGTCTTAAGACCCCGACCCTTGATCAAGACCATTGGTGGATTTAATCACCGCCTTGGCTTGATTTGCATCCATTTCCCGATTGTCAAATGTTGTTAGGCGTAAATCCTGACGAAGACAGACCGAGCGTAGCTGGGGTGATTCCCATGCGCGCGAGGATAAGTTTTCTATGGTAGGTGTCATTAACAGGACAATCTCCCTTCCATACCGCCTATGTACCATGTACCTTCTACTCTCACGTACCTATAGTCTCCCTCTCGTAAGGGCGGGTATATAGAGAGGTTGGTATATCGGCCTGGTTGGTATATTGAAGGGGCGACCTTTTTGGAGTTATAAGAGCCTACATGATGCATTTAAACGTTCTACAAAGTCTACAAAAACAAAACAAAACATCAAAATGCACTAAACCAGTCTAGGGCACACCAAGAATCCTTAAAAGAGATAATCACGGTCTTGTGAATGTGTGTGTTTAATTCTGCTTAGTGTAGACAAAAAAAAAAAAAAAAAGAGAAAATCATAAAACGAGATAAAAACTTATTTAGATAGCATAGAAGCACCGCAATGGTGTACACCCGTAGTCAAGCCCAATCAAGGGCAGAAGCTCCGAGAGGTACACAAAAAGCAGGCACAAGTTGCCTTCACTTCAGTCCTGAGGATTTGGTTATACCGCCTTATCGGTCTAACCTACAAAAGAATCCAATTCAGAATCCTCGGTGGGGTATGCCTATTCAAAGCAGCCCCTTTCGGGAAGATGCCTTACATGTAGACCTTGACATAAATAGAGAATCACCTCTTGAAGGTAGGCATGAGTGGCCACCGTGCAATGAAGCGCTAAATAGGCACACTGTCCATTTAGAGGGGCAACATGGATATGGCGTCCCTTCTTTACCTATCATCAGAATAGAAAGACCACATCCGGAGCGCAGGGCTCCTTACATAGGGCGACCTAACTCCGCCCATCCCATTTACACTCATGAAAGGGAGTATGAGGAAAACCATCACATTCCTCGAGAGCAACAAACAATGCGGGAACCTTGCATTTCCGCACCAGCAGGATATCATGATCACCCCTTGAGGCCAGAACCTCGAGCACATACCACCTACCTCGACGAGAGGGAAGCGACCCATTGAAACCTTAGAGCATCAAAATCAAGGTAGACCCATAGGAGGAACATTTGAACCTCCCGAACAAAATAGGGTAGAACAAATTGATCCGGCTGTCGCCAGATATACCACCCATCAAGCCCAAATCATGCGGCTTAAACAAAGTCAACAAGAGATAGAGTATCAATACCGCTTGGATAAAGAACGCATGCAACATGAAGCGAATGAGTTACGCTATGAAATACCTGAGAGGGGGCCAACCCCTTGCATCCAAAGACCTGAAACAGTATGAGAGGCGTAATCCGTTGGCGCAAGACAGGTCTCCACGACCTCGTCAAACTCTGCCTCCAAGACCCCATAGATTTGAAAGGGAGGCAACTCCCCGAAACAATGATGGGTACCTTCAGCAAGAACTTGATCAGGGTCATAGGTTTCGCCCTGAGACTCCTCAAGAATTTTACGAGGAGTATGAACCAGAAGAGGAGTATATCGAAACTCCCCATCAAGGGAGGAAGGATGCCATTCGGCCACCCCTCCATAGGCCTCCGGTTTACCGTAACTTGCAACAAGAGCGAACAAGAGAGGAAGAAATAAAATCTTCCGATGCATACCAAGCGCTATTGGAGCGTTTAGAGTCGGTGGAGACAAAAGCTGCTGGGCATCAAAAACCCACATTACGTCTACTCCGCAATAATCCGGTGCATCCCTCAGTGCCTACACCTCTCTACCCCGAACACTTTAAGTTGCCTCAATTGGCGGTTTTTAAAGGTGAAGAGGACGCACAGGAACATGTTACACGGTTTCTAAGCCAATGCTTCGGAATTCAAGATAATGACACGTTATTGCTTAGAACATTCATAACCACATTCGCAGGCCCCACCTCGGATTGGTTCACACAGCTTCCCAAACACAGCATAAGCAGCTTAGATCAGCTGGTAGATGCGTTTCTTGAACGCTTCGCCTTCAACACAAGGAAGAAGGCATCACTTAGTGATCTTGCTAGCCTTAAACAATTTGAGGAGGAAACAATGGCAGCGTACGGGAACCGATGGAGAGCTTTGCTTTCTAAGTTACCCTACCGTCCTCCCATGTCGGACCTCACGCAAATGTTCGTGAAAAGTTGTTTAAAATCAATCTCTGGTCTATTGTTGCTACGACAATACGACAGCTTAGAAGAAGCTTTGGCGCAAGCCAGAGTCATAGAAGAGATTAAGATAGGCGAAGGCGCAATTGCCAAGCCTAAGAAGAAAGAGTGGAATAAAACCACTAAAACGGGACAATGCAACCACAACACGCTGCAATCAACCAAGTTGCGATAAATGTCCCAGTGCTCGTGCAAGAAACGCAGCCTCAAAAGGCTAACTACCAGGCAGTGCCTCCTGCTTACGAAAGAGATAACAGGAGACAATAACAGTATCAGCAGCATCGCCCTAGGCGACAATTCACCCCATATGCGGAGTCTAGGGACTCCTTATTTGACCGCTTGTCAGCGACGAATCTAGTTACTCTGCCAGAAATCCAAATTTTTGACCCTAGCGTTCCTAAGCCTAAGGGGTATAGGGAGGAATTGTATTGCAGATTTCATAGACGCAGAGGACATGACCTAAATGGGTGTTGGAAATTCAAAGAACTAGTCCAGGATTTGATCGACAATCGAACATTGGTCGTGGACAACCCCATCGCACCTAACAACCAACAAATGGGGGTATTCAAGGACCCCTTGCCTGCCCACGAGGCGCAGACAAAACCGCTCCAAATAAACGAGGTGCGACAAGATCTTCCCGCACAAGGATTTGTGGGAATGATTAGCATTGTAACAAGGAACAGAAAATACCCAGAAGTTGCCCCCGAGGTACCTGCGAGGGAAGTTCCGTCGACATCGCAGCCTCAACAACGCCCACTGCAGTTACCTCCGCCTAGACACGAGGTCACGATACGAACCAAACTCACGCAGAGTTTGCGGACCACGTCAGCTAGGCTGTCCATCTACGAGCTTATTCAACAATCAGCTCCACATAGAGAAGCTCTTATGGACATCTTAAAAGCCATTGAAGTTCAACCCCACGAAGCTAATTCTTTCAACGCTTTCGTGGGACATGTGAAACAATGTACGGAGCCTGTCATCACATTCAAAGAAAATGAGGTCAAAACAATATCGAATGACATGCCGGATCCACCCCTGCATGTTATCGTGCGGGTCAACGGGATCCCGTACAAGAGAGTGCTAATAGATACTGGCTCGTCCAGTAACATTATAACCACTGCTGCGTTAAAGCATTTAAAACTGCCAGCCTCTCACATCACAGCTTCCACGTACACACTGCGAGCTTTTAACGATGCAATTTGCTCGACAGTCGGCACGGTTGTTTTGCCTATACAGGTAGGACAAAAGTCAATACCCACACTATGCCATGTGTTGGAAGGCGAAATGGCTTATAACATACTACTGGGGCGGCCTTGGATCAGGGACATGAAGTGTGTCCCCTCGATCGCACACCGGTGATTGAAGTATGCCTATGAAGGGCAAATACATGTAGTCCCAATGGACTTAGAGCCCTTCAAGTATTGCAATGCGGTACAATTCATACCTCAATCGACCCTACCATCAACGCATTTGGATTTTCAATTAAATCCATCTAAACACGGTCCGATACCGCAGGCACAACTGGTGGCCAATAAGGTAAAATCCCAGCCAGGTGAGATGTCATCATTGGCTCCTTCATCATCAGCGCCACCTATCGTGGCCCAACAAAAGGACAAGGGAAAGCAAATCATGGAGGAGGTTAAGCCTCTAGAAGAGGGGTTGCCCACGATCTCAACAATATCAACAGAGGAAGCGCCCAACGCAACGAAAACCAAGATTCCTGAACAACCAAACATGGAATGGACTCAGGAAGGACTACCGTTTCCTCCTACCCAATCATCAACAATCATTGTTGAGATGGCCAGTACAGGCCTGGGAGAGTACATAGTGCAAAATGTTGTGGCAACCCCCACCTCGGAGTCGAGTACAAGACATGGGAAGACCTCGCATTCCCATTGGAACAATCGTCCCTTTAGGCTACCCACCGAACCAAACGAATTTTGTGTATGGGGGCCTTGATCATGGTTTCGAACCATGCGAACAAAAGGAAACAGATGAAGAACCTTTTGTCGAAAACATCAATTATCTGTCGAACCCAGAATTTGCCCTAAAATATCTCGAACAATGCAATTGGCATGGGTATGGGCTAGGCAGATACGAGCAAGGGATGCGGATCCTTTGTCAACCAAGATATCAGATGCCATACGACAAGTCGGGGGTAGGGTTCAACCATCCCCTGCCATTAGACATCTTGGTTGAAAACATGCAAGGCCTAGAAATAGGCAACAGGGGGGGATTGGCACAAGACCCATACGCCAATCCAAACACAGAATACACATTGGGGGATTATCTCCCATGGTCTACAAACACCCCAGGTAACAACAATAATCCCTCTCCTTTGCTAGAGAGAGGTGAAAGTTCGAAGAGCGAGTCCTCGAAAAGAACAACAACGGCTTCCAGATATTTTTCGAAGCTGTTCCCCTTAGAGGTTCCGGACGAAATAACGTAGTCTCAAAAGAATCAGGTACCTCCATTAAGAGTGGAACAACCGTAATGGGATCAGATTAATTCATTGGAACAAGAAGAGTCCTCAATGTCGGAAGCAACGAGATGCTGAAGAGGATGAGCAATTTTGGATCTATGAAAGCGATTCAGAAGACGAGACGAGATGGACTATCTCAGACATGCGCGACGACATCACCACGCTCTAACCCATGAAGATCTAATGGGACAAATGGGTATACGGTTGGGACATGAATGGCACTTAGACCCAACGAGGTGGGACCAAGTGCTAGGCCTATGGCTCCAAATTCAAGTTGAGCATCGTCCACCTCAAGATCCCATCAGGACAACAGTACCAAGGGAAGACCCCGCCTTCCTTTCCGCACTTAGAGACGAATTTGCACCTAGAGAGGATCCATTCGTGCCTGTTCCCATAGAGCCAGACCCAGAATATAGGGAACATCTGAAAGAATCAAGTCGTCACACCCGTGGTTCTGGAGACCAAATTCATTCCATCCACATGATCTCCATTGATTTGACCACACCCATCCGCAATCCGACCGATCCATCACGGTCATTACATCTAAACACGGATGCCATTGGTCGGGATCGCGTCAACTCACCATTGTCACCATCGAGTATTGGCCTTTCGGTAAAATGCTTCATTTTACCCCAAGGACAACTCAAGATATTTTTCAAGCTGAAGAGGGACCCAAAGTCCCCAACGCAGATCTTAACTCAGCTGATGATATCCATTTAATCCCAACTCCACATCAGTTGGAGGACGGATCTCACATGTCGATCGAAGAGACGAGCGACGTGAGACATCGGCACAGATCCAATGAATCCATGGATTCTCAAGTTGGGGGTAAGCCTTTCCCCCGAAGAGAAAGCCGATTACATTGCCCTTCTTAAAGAAAAGAAGGAGGTTTTTGCATGGTCATACAAAGATATACCGGGACTCGACCCTGACTAGTCATGCACAATTTAACGCTTGATCCGAAAATCAAGCCAGTAAAGCAAAAACTAAGAAAGATGCACCCAACAGTGGCCTTGATGGTCAAAGACGAATTACAAAAGTTGTTGGATGCACAATTTGTCATCTGCGTGGATTATCCGCCATGGTTGTCCAACATGGTTCCCGTCAAGAAGCCCGATGGGAGGATTCGCATATGCACCGACTTTCGAGACTTAAACAAAGCGAGTCCTAAGGATGATTTCCCCTTGCCAAGCATCGACGCATTGGTAGACGCTACAGCAGGTCACGAAATGCTCTCCCTAATGGACGGTTTCTCAGGATACAATCAAATTCGTATCAATCCTGAAGACCAACTCAAAACGGCATTCACAACGCCTTGGGGGACATTTTGTTATAAGGTCATGCCTTTTGGCCTTAAAAACGCTGGCGCTACATACCAACGTGCTATGACGTATATCTTCCACGATTACATGCACAAAACTTTGGAAGATTACATGGATGATTTGTTAGCCAAGTCTAAATTGCGCTCAGATCATCTCGGTGACTTAAGCAAGATCCTCGATCGCCTCATAGAGCATAAGGTCAGAGCTGAATCCCAAGAAGTGCGTGTTCGGCGTCACATCCGGAAAACTCTTGGGTTTTATAGTCTCCAAAAGAGGCATCGAAGTGGACCCAAACAAAGTCAAGGCAATCCTTGAAATGGCTCCCCCAACCACTATCAAGCGGCTCGAAGTCTACAAGGAAAGGTCGCGTCGATTAAACGCTTCATAGCGCAATTATCCGACAAATGCCGACCAATGAACAAATTATTGCACAAAGGGGTCACATTTCATTGGGATGACGAGTGCCGATCGACCTTTGACGAAATCAAACAATACTTGGCTTCGCCGCCAGTATTGGTATCGCCTAGACCAGGTGTGCCGTTCTACTTGTACATCTCAGCTACTGAGGTGGCACTGGGCGTAATGCTAGCCCAGAAGAATGAACTTCACAAAGAACGAGGCTACTTACTATCTTAGCCGCACCACAGTCGATTACGAACTTAACTATGCATACGTTGAGAAACTCTGCTTGGCAGTGGTGTTTGCCACCAAAAGGCTACGCCACTATATTTTGAGCAACACGACGTATGTTGTGTCTAAGGAGAATCCATTGCGATACATGATGAGTCGTACTTATCATAGTAGCCGCACGGCGAAATGGATCATGTTGTTGACGGAATTTGACATTGAGTTTATTGGACAAAAATCTATAAAAGGACAAGTCATAGCCGATCAACTAGCAGAGGCTCCTCTTGAAGACGATCAGCCTCCGGTCATAGAACTACCCGATGATGAGGTCTTCCATGTCTCGAGAATCGCCAGATTCGAAGAGCTGAGTCTCGGGCCGACATAACCTTATTTTTTGATGGTTCTAAATGCGAGCAAGGTGGTGGCGCGGGAATTGTATTCTTCACACCGCAGGGCGCTCCAATGCCCCTGTCATTTAAATTAAACTTCCGTTGCACCAACAACAATGCGAGAATATGAAGCCTTGCTCCTAGGTCTTCGAGACGGCAATCGCCATGAACATCAAAAGATTGAACATCTTTGGCGATTCACTGTTAATCGTCAATCAAGTCAAAGGGGTATATCAATGCAAATGCCCGAGTTACGAAGGCCTATAAAGCCCTCGTGGATAAATTCTTGGCAAAATTTGAGTGGTATGACATCGAGGCACTCCCTCGATCATCGAATCATTTTGCGGACACAATGGCCTCCTTGGGGTCACTAATCCCGCAAGACCTTTCCGGTGATATAACAACCATTCAGGTCAAAACCTTATCGCAACCCGCGATGGAGCGCGCAAGCTCGGACTTGGCGCCCAGGAATCCACATGATCCAGATCAAACCATCTTCGGATAAGTTCTTTCGAATCCGAGACTATTTGAAACACGCCAACTGGGGGTCTTTGTTCTCCCCCATTCCCATTAATAGCAACACAACGCTATTTTTACAAGTTTTATCCCAATCAGCATTTGTTAGGGAAGAACTCCAAAAGGGATTGGCTGTTCAAACTGTCGAGGTATCTGATCAACAGGACTGGTATTTACCCATAAGAGATTACCTCAAGTTAGGTAATCTACCCCTTGGATTGACGCAAGCCGCAAAACGAACATTCAAACAACAAGCGGCAAAATATGTCTTGATAGGAGACATTTTGTATCGTCGCAGCTACGACGGAATTCTTCTTCGTTGCTTGGACCAACAAGAGTCCACTTGGGCAGTCACCCAAGTGCATGACGGTACATGTGGCGGCCACTTTAGTGGTATGGCCATTGCAAAGCGCATTCTTCGCATGGGCTATTATTGGCCATCTTTAGAGCGAGATTGTTGCGCATATGTCAAGAGGTGTGTGAAATGTCAACATCATGCCAATCTGATGCACGCACCTTCCCAGGCCCTACAGATAGTCCAGTCTGCTTGGCCATTTTTGCGGTGGGGCCTCGATCTAATTGGAAAGATCTCCCCCTGCATCGTCGAGGCCGTCACACGTTTATCATAACGGCCACGAGAATATTTTACCAAATGGGTGGAAGCAATTCCGTTAACCTCTACGACAGGACCCCGCATTGCGGAGTTCATTTTGCATTACATCATATGTCGTTTTGGTATTCCATCCAAAATAATCTCGGATAATGGGCCATCATTCAAGAACAAAGACGTGCGTGCTTTAACCACAAAGTACAAAATTCAGCACGGCTTTTCAACACCATATTATCCGCAAGCAAATGGGCAAGCGGAGGCGTCAAACAAAACGCTAGTCGCCATCCTTAAAAAGACCGTCGCCAGACAGTCATAAGGATTGGCACATACAAATCCCACTTGCCCTTTGGGCCTATCGCACTAGCATTCGGACGCCCACTGGGGCAACTCCGTTTTCACTAGTGTATGGCTCAGAGGCAGTAATGCCTCTCGAGTTGGAAATTCCTTCCCTCCGCATATCAATGCGAGAATTCATCGATGATGACAACTGCGCGGCGAGCCCGGTTAGACCAGACTTACGTTGCTTGATGAAAGACGCGTTAATGCTCTCGAGCACTTACGTATCTATCAAGAGCGGCTTAAGAGAGCTTACAACATGAAAGTTCACCTAAGAGAATTTCGGGTTGGTGATGCGGTTACGAAGGAAAACCAACAAAACTCTAATTTGCCGTCCCATATGAGGGACAAATTTGCGGCAAATTGGTTAGGTCCGTATGTCATTGATAGCAAAATAGGACCAGGAACGTACAGGCTAGCTTCTCTTGACGGTATCAAGGAAACGGAACCCTTGAATATCAGTCATTTACGACCATTTCATATCTAAGACAGCCATGTACCAAAAAAAAAAAAAAAAAAAAAATTCAACAAAAACAAACAAACAAAAAGCTCCAAGGATTATCGCAATCTCTTGGTCAACCCAAAAAGCTCCAAGGATTATCGCAATCTCTTGGTCAACCCAAAAAGCTCCAAGGATTATCGCAATCTCTTGGTCAACCCAAAAAGCTCCAAGGATTATCGCAATCTCTTGGTCAACCCAAAAAGCTCCAAGGATTATCGCAATCTCTTGGTCAACCCAAAAAGCTCCAAGGATTATCGCAATCTCTTGGTCAACTCAAAAAGCTCCAAGGATTATCGCAATCTCTTGGTCACTCTAAAAAGCTCCAAGGATTATCGCAATCTCTTGGTCAATACAAAAAGCTCCAAGGATTATCGCAATCTCTTGGTCAACCCAAAAGCTCCAAGGATTATCGCAATCTCTTGGTCAAACAATCAAGAAATTCAACAAAAACAAAACAAAAAAAAATCATCAAAAATAAAAAAGATTTGCATCTCAATTCTAGGCATACTCGAATTCATCAAAACCAACAAAAACACCATGCATAAATCTTACCACACTACAGTCAGTGGTCTGGGAATGTACTAGGAGTTTCAATGAATTCGAGTCATCATTTTCCTCTTTAGCCATGTAGTGTACCAAGTCGAACGGATTTTATAAAGGTAGAGTCATACTCGAAATACACCTTGTTACGTAACATCCCAACACAAATTAAAACACTAAAATTCCCAAAATCGTGTGAACGAAAGATGAAACCTGCAAAATAACTAGGTCACCACAAGCGAAACGGTTATCTTGCTCATCCCCCTGTGCGAATGACCCCTAGAATGCTGAGAGTTGGCAAAAGGACAAGCTTCCTCCCTACCCAATTCCCTAAGAATCCCAAAAGTTCTCAATAGCTGCAAAAACACAAAAATTTGCAAAATGTCAAAACTCAAAAATTTGACAAAATATAGTGCACACATCAAAAGGCACAAACAACAGTGATTTTCGTCACTCCATATCCCCAATCCCTTGCTCAAAAGAAAAATCAATAAAAATAAACAGTGATCTTATCACTACAAAAGAGCAAGTATCCCAATACAATTGAAAAAAAGAAGGGAGTTGACCTTGAATCCCTGGAACTCTCAGCATTCTGTAGGTCATAAGGCAAGCTTCAATACCAACTCGGTAATGAAGTAAACCTCCCGCATGACGATATATCTGTCACATTAACTTGTGTACAGATCAATGTTTGCATGTGGATGAGCTAGCTTATGGCAGCCTGGATTACAACGCCGATTAATCTTAGTACATACAACAAAGGAATTCATGGAGCTAATTAGGTGATCCTCGGTACAGGTTCGGTTGAAAGCCCATCTGCACTTGGCGGTATCCTAACAAATACCACTAAATGAACTCAATTGCACACACAGGGATGTGAAATAGCTCGGTCAAAAACAAGTTTGATTCATACCTTGTTCAAAAGTCTTGTAAGATAAAGTACAGTCGTGGATAGTGAGTTAAAACTGTCTGAATCTCAGAAAATCTTACACTCATCCCGAAAACCATCTGCCCTACTTATCATTCTTATGATACCATCAGAAAATACAAAAACAGCAAAGAAAAACCAGATAAATAAAAATAGCATTCATCCATTTTGCATATCACATAGGCATCTAAAACAATTCAATTCATCTGCATCCATCAAACAAATAAACATGCATAACAAAAATCAATCACATCATCACATGTACAAATCCAAAAATAAAACCGGTATATATATGTATATCGTCAAAAAAAAAGATGCCCGTAGGCTACAAAAACAGGTCCTTAGACCCCGCAATCATATCCAAAACCCAACCTAAGACGTCGGCCACCATGATCACGCAGGATCGGTGCGACGGGAACTACCCCCCGTGGTGTGGGTCCTACGGGACCCTGCAGGGCGACTACTGCTAGCCTCCGCATCATGCCTACTACCACCCCCCTCATCCAACCGCCTGCGGCGAGATGATGCTGACTGCTCAGTCAGACTATCCCTCGTCCGTCGAGAAGATCTGCTGATAGAAGGCTCAGGGAGCCGCCCGCCAAGGCGGATGACCTCCCTCTCCAAGTCTATCCGGTATAGACACCACTCTGCCTCCCGTCGATGATAGATAGACAAGGCATCATCGCGCTGCGCCAAAACGCTATCCCGCTCTGCCAACTGAACCCACAGAAGATCCCTCTCTAGATCCCGCATCCGTAGTAGCTCTGTAAGCCGCGCAACCTCATCGCCTACATCCGACCCCACCCCCTCCCGTATCTGTCGGACGCATAGGACTCCCGGGGACAGTAGCCTACCCAGGCTCCAACTGCTCCTCCACATCCTGCATGTCCGGCTGCTCCGGAACACCCAAGTCCACATCCGCCATGTCTGCATCATCCAACGGCCCTCCCCAATCACCCCCTGTCGCCTCAGCATCCTCCACTGCCGCCTCCGCACCTCCCAGAGGACCCTCACCTCTCCAGCGCCGCAAAACCCACCACGAGTCATACTCAGTGGTAGTACCTACGTCATCCACATCCAACACCTCAATAACGACATCCGACTCCTCGCCCGGTGGCACGAGGACGGGTGGCTCCGGATCCCTCTCATCTCCCCGACGCCGATAGCCTACGGGTTCACCGAGCAACCCACGGCGCACCCCAAGCTATCGTGTAACCCGTGCGGTACGGAAAGAACTCATGCTCCGTCCCGTGCCGCCCGAGTCAACCATCGCTCCCTCCGTACCCGTCGGAGCCACTCTCCGGCCTCGGGCCGAGTGCGGACGGTCCCGATAGGGACGCCAAAACACCTCCCCTGGAGTGAGCCGTGAAAAGGCATCAATGTAGTGCTCAACTGCACCTGCCCATCGCCGACTCTGCCCCTGCTCCGTAGACCGTCGCCACAACGCTGCATAACCAATCTCATCATCCTCCATCGCCACCCGAGTCGTCCACGGTAACCCGGTAGGCCTCTCAACAGCTATGTGCTGCCAACCCCAGCACTGCAACAAAAAGCTACAACTGACACCCTTCCGCTGTCGACAGCGGACCCCGTACAGCTCTCCGTAAAGCTGCGCCAACAAAGTCTGTCCCCATCTCAGGATCAACGGTGCCTCTATCGGGCACTCTGCCAACTGCCACACCAAATCCAGCAGGTTCCACGGGAACCTCGTGCTCGACGAATCAGGGAGAAGAATGTTAGAAATGAGGCCCATCGGGAATGCGTGCCTCACTCCTAACACCCCCCTCTCCTTCCACCAGCCAACCAAAATCCCGCCAGCCTGGAAATCCACCTCGGCTGTCTCCATTGGGTCTGCTACACCCAGCTCCCCCCCATGCCCAAAACATCTCGTGAGTATAGCAGTCCGCTGATCGAACGGAGATGTCCTAATAGGCAGACCATCTATCGGAATCCGAAGCAACCGATAGACGTCCTCAAGAGTCACAGTCATCTCCCCTGTCGGGAGATGGAAAGTATTGGTCCTCGGATCCCAAAGCTTGATCAGGGCCGTCGGATAGGCCTGATCCGAAACCACGAGCTCCAGTCGAGCCACCTGCTTAAGCCCAAGGGCATCAAGCCATTCCCAGTCGTCATCAGTCAAGGCCAACCGCGCCTCAGTAAAGGCAGCGGGTACACGGTACCGGCTCCTAACAACCTGCAAGCAAAAAAAAAAATAATAATAATAATAAATAAAATAAAAATAAAAATTTTCAATTCTAAGGTTTCTAACCTTAGTTGTTAAACAAAAAACATTACAAAAAATTCTTAAGGTTTTGAAAAGCGCAACACAAAAACAATGCATTCAGTTAAAGCAAAATAAGCCCTAGGGTCACTTACAGGACTCGCCTCGGCTCCGCCGCTCGAACCGGTTGTGCACTCATGATGGCGAGAGAGAATTCCAGTAGCGCTTCGCTTCGCAGAATTACTTCCTCCTCCCAGAGCTCCAAAATCGCAAGAAAAAAATGACACAAATGAGCCCAAAATCAAGTTTTGGCCCTTAAATAGGCCTTTTGCATTGGAATTCGTCCTTGACTGGGACGAGCGCTCTGATTAGCGCTCGTCCCACCCAGGGACGAATTCTCCAGCTGGAATTCGTCCCACCCAGGGACGAATTCAGGCCAGCACAAAAAAAATTAAGAAAAATGACTAAAAATGCACTAAAAAGACAATAAAACTGCCTGACAGGATTGCAAATGCAACTGACAGCATGGGCATACAAAATCGACATCGGGGTCACAAATTATCAATATCCTACTCCCTAAGAAGGCTACCATAGCCGGACCGCTCCAAGGGAAGACAGATTTTGAAAATTTAATCCCCAAAATAATGTCACAAAAACAACAAAAACAGTACAAAATTTAACAAAAACACAACAAAAGCATTGCCAGGCATAAGTGCTCATGCACTTAACCTCTAGGCAAAGAAAATCGATGTCGAGGTCCAAATTATCGCTCTCCTAGTTCCCCAAGAAGGCTATCATAGCCGGACCGCTCCACGGGAAATAGGTTTTCGGCGATTTCACCTCATTATGACGTCACCAAAAGGGCTAACACCCACCAAAAATAGGTCCATATGTTGGAAAAATTGCACACGCTTAACGGTAAACCCTCTAAAGGCAAACCTTGCACAAGTCATCTTGGGTCAAGCGACTCGTCGCTTCTCTCACGAAGGTCATTCCCTCATCGATTCGTCGCTTGAGGGGGTAGTCACACTTAGTCACCAACCAACAATCACACACCCAATTAAGGAAAACGACATGCATTCAAAGAATCATTGACAAAGACAATCACGCTCCTGCTTGGGGCAATAAACAAGCAACAATCAAATCAATCAAACACTTGGCATTTCGTGAATCATGAACACAAGGTTCCCCCGAGGATAAAAACGCCCTTCACTTGTTCATGACTGATCAATGTCCAAGTTCAAGTCACACCTCACCAAAACAGGTTAATACTTGAAATCAAATTCCTTAGCTCGTCGGAAGCAAGGATTCAAGAATGCATGCCCTTTCCATACTTGGGGCATCAAAAGTTGGTTAGGTTACCAAGAAACCCTAATCATTAGTGCTTTGGTTATCTATTTTTGCTCGACCATCTGCGTCACCCGCGAGCGCTTCCCAAAAAGGGGCATCTGTAGACACCAAAACAGCACCAATCCGATTATGTGATCTGCAAACAACGATCGCTTTGACAAACACGGCCCCAGGGGCAGCCCTCGAGAGGTCAAACGGTGGTCTTAACCACTTTCATAGCAATTTTGTAAGGTCAAGGAGCAATTTGGCACACTTGGGCACTTTGCCCGGTATTCGTCTCACCCGAGGGACGAATTCAAAATAGAATCCGTCCCACCCCGGGACGAATTCTGAATCCGTCCACTGGGTGGGACGAATTCCTAAGCTTAACGGGCAAAAGGGCAAATGGTGCCAAGTGGCAGCCCGAACGATCGGTTAAGGGCTCCTACCTTGCACGCATGTGTAAGTGGACTAGAGGGGCCGTTAGAGGACTGTTACAAGAAGCATTTATCAAAGTTCAAGTCAGTGAAGGACTCCCCTCCCTCATGGGAAGACAAGACCGCCACATGGCGCCCATGGTCAACACTTGGCTTTTGTGCTTCCCTCCCAAAAGAGACCCCTTGGGTCTATAAAAGGTGGGAATTTTCTCACCCAAAATATGCAGGTGGAAGGAGTGTTCAAGCAACGAAGTGCTTGGTCGAATCGAAGACTCATTTGCATCCCCCTTTGTTCACCTTCCTACATCCATCAATCTCTTTTGCAAGGGAGGTTGTTGGGTGGCCTTTGGAAGCTCGAACCTTACTCAAATCCGACGCATGGACATCTGAACCTACCAATTCGCCGACCCCCAATCCTAAAAGGTTTTGGGCCCATCCTTGGTGGATTGGCTCCAAAATCGAGGGCCAACGGTGGGAGGCCCACTTGGGCACCCCCGCACCCCCAAGTTCTAATTTCAGTTTTTGAGCACTTTAGATTAATTTTTAGATTGCATTATGTGTTACTAGGTCCGATTAGTCTATAATTGCAATTTTGTAGCTTTTGGTCGGAGTTTAGGGTGTTTTGTATTGCTTTATCGTTTCGCTAACTTGCAGGTGTCAAGGTTAAATTCCCGAGGGAGGAGGCCAAATTGGGAAAATCCGACCATCTGGGTCGTCCCAAAATGGCCCCAATTACCTAACCCCCCTGTTTGCAGGGAGTTTTGCGGGTCCCGGGATCCGACATTGGAGCAGCGACGGGTCGATTTCTCCTATTCGGAAGAATTCGTCCCACCCGGGGACGAATTACGGTCGAAGTCGTCCTGCCCGGGGACGAATTCCGGTTTAAGGTGAATTGGCCAGCTGCCTCAGTGGCAGTGGCCTTCCGGTGACTGTTCTTACCTTCTGTCAGATTTTGAAGCAATTTGGATTCACTGTTTTCATGGTTTCAGGCAAATATTCGTATGCATATTTTGTTAGTTTTAGAGAGAGAATGATTTTCATTTGCAACGGGTGCTACTAACGTCTTGATCATTTCTTTGTTTGCAGGAGAAGAAGCAGAGGCGAAGAACCCATCAACATCAGCGGCGGCATCATCTTAGCCCGCCCAGTGCAATCGTGGGCACGCGGAAGGAGGAACCATTCAGCGATTGTAATCAAACCTTATTTGCGCTCCTAGCCCCTGAAAAGGGAGGAGGCATTATTGTAAAAGAGATCGAAAGAAATTAATGAAAGGGCTGTTTTTCTTTATCTGATTGCGTCTCTTACAACATGTCTCTTTTCGTTTCATGCAATGTACATTCCTAGGACTTAAGCGTGATTAATTTTGAATGCAATTGCACTTGGTGTTTCTTTTGACCGGAATCTTGTGCTTTCACACGTCATAGAGGTTTGAATCATATACCTCCCATTTAATGGGACTTCACATTATAGAGGTTAAAATCATAGACCTCTCATTCAATAGGGCTAGGCTAGGCTCACCTTCTCTATGCACTACAAACTCTTAAATTTATAATAAATTTGATTTAGAAGTTGAAGGTCTAAAACATACAACAATATTAGGAAATTAATTCACATACAATTTTTTTTTGTAGGTGGTCAAATAGATATGCACATATGTTATCAAGAACACAAATTCAATCACTTCATGCACAAACAAATATATGGATCTTCTGAGTTCATAAAGACTTCATAGACAAAGTCATATGTAGCTTGTCTTCCATGCCTTTCTAGTCCTTTGGTCCATATTATTAATAAGCATAGGTGGTTCTGTTATAACCTCTAAATGAATTGATGTTCTCCCTATGTAATTTCATGCAATTATTGGTACCCTTCTAACCTATATAAAAAAAAAAAATCTCCTATATAAATAATCTCTTATAAATATAAGAACAAAAGAAATCCCATGTACATGTAAATCCAAAATAATAACATTTGGCTATGTTTTTTTTAATATTTCATCCCTAAAGATAATGTGAGTTATTTTAGGTCCAAAGGGTTATGCATGTGATTTTAAGCTATTGCTTATCACAGATCTTGTCCTTTAAGCTAGTATTTTAAAAGCGTAAATATTATTGATGTTAGGACATCATTACATGATTTTAGATAAAGTATAAGTGGTATTAACTACCTTCTATTTTTAATATATTCTTATCTATAAGATATGGTTTTGATTTTATGGTATTGATCATCCATAAATGTTATTAGTATTGCCATATTATTACATTATTTTAGATAAATCATAAGTGGCATTACTCACCTTTAACCATTTAATATAGTCTTATCTGTAAGACATGATTATGATATTGATTATTCATTGATGTTGGTGTTAAGATATTATAACATTATTAAAGATAAAATAAAAGGGTCATTAACCAACTCTCAACATTTAATATTATTTTATCTTCTTATTTGTAAGCCATGGTTTTGAGCCTCTGGTATTGGCAAGCCATGGTATGTGAACATGGTTTTGAACCTACCATATTTAATATATTCTTATCTCAACACACGATTTTGAGCTTATAATATTTTATCTTCTCATCTTCAAGACATAATTTTGAGTTTAAGATATTGATCATCTATTAACATTGTTGGTGTTGAATATTTTTACATTATTTATTATTCTAGATAAAATGTATGTGTCATTAGCCACGTATGCATTTAATATAATCTTTATCTTTTTATTTGCAACGCATGATTTTGATCATATGATAATAATTATTCATGGGATTTAAACAGTTATAAATATACATAAATATTTAATAAAATATTATTAAATGTTTTTTTTATAGTGATATCGGAGCATAAATACCCTAGCATACTCTACACTTGCAGCCCAAGGTGGATTTGATATAGCAGAATGGGTTCTTTTTTCCTGATTACTCACTCCTTCGTTAGGATTTGCTAGCTTGGGTTTAGCGCAGATGCTAAGCCTATTGTTTGTATCTTATTCAAAGACAACCATTTTAAGCTGATTGGTATCTTCTCCTAAGTGCATCTGGCTACTATTTTTTTAGGTGATGAGGGTGCCGTCGCAACTCTCCACCACTCTCTCCACATTGCCCTAACATTGGTGGGTCGTCCATCTCTGTCATCTACCAGGCATCCACACAATTGCAACTAGACCATCTTGTGCATAGACCCATGGACAACAGGATCCTGGTTCGTATCTCAAAATGGGTTGATTTATCCATGCACCATCACAACACACATTTGAATGCCACCTTCTGTGAAAAACCCCCTAGAAGCCATATGGTGCCTTTTGCCCTAGCCCGCTGCCTCTAATATTTCATTCGGTGTTCTGTGTGGTTTCGGAGGGACCTTGGGCTCCAGATAATGACATTTTGATAGTAGTTGAGAAGAGCCAGCCACCAAATCAATGAAAGAAACTGTAGTCTATGTGGGCCCAAGTGAAAGAAACTGCACATCTACGTTTCCGCTCATCATAGCTTCTGATATGTGCTCTCGCTAATCATTTTGGCAGGATATGTCCTACAGATATGTGTATTTTTGTAACAAAAACATATAAATGGGAAGGGGGTTAAAAGTGTTGGAAATATTAAACCAACTTTCACACCGTCTTCAAGCACTTCGCCATGAAGTAGCAAGCTTATACCTCCTGAAGACGCTTCGCTATGAAGCAATGTAAACCTGGTAGTTCGCATTTCAAATTGGCGAAGCAGTTATCAGGCACGAGAAATGAGGTATTAACTTCAAGCGTGCGAGTAGTTGGGGTTGCTCGAAGATTGGTTGAAAACTCACTTCGGCATTTAATTCTTGTCAACTGGTTGGTGGACTACTCCCACCTCTTTTCCTCATCTCTCATCTATAAATACTTGACCATTCATCATTTTTCAAGAGAGGAAAGTTGAGAGCAGCATAGAGAAATTTCCAGTGTAAAGCAGCCGTAGCAGCTAGGGTTTCGAGCACAGAGCAGCAAAACAGTAAATACCCAGAGCAAGGAACAACAGACTCCAAGAAACTATTTATTTTGTGTTTATCCTGCAAATTTATCTTGCAGATGTTTGTAACCGCTTCATTGAAAGAAGCCTTGTAAATCTGGTTATATTTCAATATATAAAATATTTGTCCTGCAAATTTGGGTCCCTTTGTTTTTGTTCTCTGCCTTGAAGTATTTGAAGACAAAATTCAGTGAGGGTTTGCCCTAAAGTGGTAAATCACTCATTTGATTCTGAAGGAAAATTTATTTATTTGCTTGTTGTGTCGAAGAAGCACTTCGGCACTTTATATCCCCGAAGTGGGATTCTGAAGCCACTGCACCTAAAGCTTCCAAATAGCCATGAAATTGTGCTTCATAGTATTCCTTTGAAAAATTGCCACTTCGGCAATAGTTCCTCCGAAGTAGCCACTTTGGAAGTAAACTATGTGAAGCAGCCGCTTCGCTTCAAATTAATGCGATGCACCCTCTCTGAACCTAAAATCTATGAAGCTCAATTTTATGGTTGAAGCTTCACTGTCAGGTCCAGCGAAACTCCCTTCCCATAGTCAAATATGTGAATCTCATCTCTTGCACAATAAATCTGTGATGCGTCTTTTCTAGTGACATGATTTGAATTTTAATTTTATTTGTATCCTTCAAATTGGTATCAGATCTATTGTTTTCGTGACGCAGTGATTGAAGCATGGCTTCTGAAAACAATTCCCTACAGTTGTAGATCCCATAATTTAACGGCAAGAACTATGATTACTAGAGTATACAAATGAATATTTTGTTTGAGTCTCAGGAGTTGTGGGACTTGGTGGAGAATGGATACTCGAAACCAGCAGATGCAGCAACACTGGTCACCCTCTCCCAAGCTGAAAAAGACCTTCTGAAGGAGAATACAAAAAAATATCAGAAAGCCCTATTCTATATTATGCAAGCAGTTGAGGAAACCATATTCCCACAGATTGCATCAGCCACCAAGGCCAAGAAGGCCTGGGAAATTTTGGCCATCTCGTACCAAGGCACCAAAAAAGTGAAGTTGGTGAAACTACAGATGCTCAGGTGGGAGTTCGAGAACCTCCAGATGAGTGAGTCAGAAACCATGAGCAATTTTTTCACCCGAATGATAGATGTCATCAACCAGATGCGGTTGAATGGTGAAATTGTGCAGAATCAAAGTATTATGGAGAAAATTTTATGGAGTCTGCTAGAAAAGTTTGACTCTATCGTAATTGCAATAGAGGAGTCAAGGTATTTGATAACCCTCTATGTGGATGAGCTCATGGGTTCCTTAAAAACACATGAGCAGAGGCTGAGACGTTCAACTTATTCTTCTTTGGAGGAAGCCTTCAAGGTGCAAATCTCATTTTGATACAATGGCAGACAAGACTCCCACCATGGTGCCTCTAGTTCTCAAGGTGGAAGAGGCAAAGGTAGACATGGGAGAGGAAACAAACAAGGAGGGAGATCAAACCCTAACAACAGTGAGACCAGCTGTAACTTTCATCAGCAAGGAGGAAGAGGCACTAGCAAAAATCAGCAAAGTGGATCTTATCAGAAGAAAGATAAATCTAAGGTCCAATGCTATTACTACAAAAAGTTTGGCCATTATATCTCATAGTGTAGAAAGAGGATGGTGAACGAGAATTAGCAGCATACCCATTATATGGATGAAGCCAAAAATGCGATAGAAGGAAATGTGCTGCTGACCTACAATGTTGAGGAGGGCAGGAAAAATATTTGGTATCTTGACAGTGGGTGCAGCAACCACATGATTGGGAATAGAGATATGTTCTCACAACTGGATGAAACAGTCCAGTCTGAAGTCAATATGGGGAACAAAAACAAGGTTCCTATGATGGAGAAAGGAAAATTTCTCATTTGTACCCAGTACGATGAAAGAAAACAAATTTGTGATGTTTATTATGTGCTTGGGTTGAAACACAACTTGCTGAGTATTGGATAGATTGTGCAGAAAGGGCACACTGTTCAGTTCAAATATGGTGTTTGTACCATCAGAGACAAAGTGCATGGACAAATTGCAACCGTGTCCATGACGAAAAATAAAATGTTTCCACTACATATTCAAAATTAATCACTAATGTCTCTAAGTGCAGTTGTGAAGGATGCTACCTAGTTGTGGCATCTCAAATTCGGTCACTTGAGTTTTAGTGGCTTGAATTTTTTGCACAAGAAGTAGATGGTGAAAGGTTTATCCCTTATTGAGCAATCGAACCAAGTTTTTAAAGGTTGCCTGGTCGGTAAGCAACATAGGGATGCATTCCCTGTAGGAAAATCTTGGAGAGCATCTCAGCCATTGGAGCTGGTGCACTTAGACATTTGCGGTCCCATGTAGACTAGCTCATATGTCGACAACAAATATTTCTTGACTTTCATTGATGACTTCAACTGGAAGACCTAGATTTATCTCATCATGCTAAATTCAGAAGAATTTATGAAGTTGAAGGATCTCAAGGATCTGGTGGAAAAATAGAGCGACTATCAAGTTAAGACTCTAAAAACTGATGGAGGAGGAGAATACATCTCCAACAAATTCCACAACTTCTATAAGTAGCATGGAATTCAGAAGCAGTTGACTACCAGATACACACCATAGCAGAATGGTGTAGCTGAGAGGAAGAATAGAACTATCATGGAGATGGCACAAAGCATGCTAAAGGTGAAAATTTTGCCACATGATTTCTGGGTAGAAGCTGTGTCATGTGTAGTTTATCTACTGAACTGATGTCCCACCAAGAGTGTGAAGGACAAAATTCTATAGGAATCTTGGAGCAATCTGAAGCCAAGTGTGGCTCATTCATGAGTTTTTTGGTGCATAGCATATGCACATGTTCTAGATGATAAAAGGTAGAAGCTGGATGGCAAAGCTAAAAAATGCATTTTTACAGGGTACAGTGAACAAACAAAGGCATACAGGCTATACAATATGGTGACAATGAAACTTTTCATCAGTCGAGATGTGAAGTTCTTGGAGGATAAAGCCTAGATCTGGAAGTTAAATAATGGTTAGCCTGAACTAGTCATTAGTGAACATGTGAACTTGGAGGAAGATAGTGTGCAACCACCTACACCTTCAAGCAGCAAAAATGGTGCCAGTAGTAGCACAATCTCATCATCCCAATCACCTCCACTTGCAAGCAGAATTCCAAACTTGAGGACACCCGTGAAGACTCGGATCTTGTAAGAAATTTATGAGGTAACCCATAACCAGTCAGATGAAGAATATTCTAACTTTGCTTTATTTACTGAGTGTGATCCAGTGGAGTTTGAAGAGGCAAGTTAGAATCGCAAATGGGTGAATGTGATGGATGAGGAGATAGTAGCCATTGAGAAGTATGAGACATGGCAACTGATAGATCTTCCAGTAGGGAAGAAGACCATTAGGGTCAAGTGGGTGTATAAAACAAAGTTCAATGCCCAAGGAAAATTTGACAGGCATAAATCCAGATTAGTGGTGAAAGGCTACAAGTAAAAGTCAGGAGTTGACTATCATGAGGTGTATGCACCTATAGCATGACTTGACACATTATGATTCTGTCATTGGCAGCTTAGAAAGGCTGGAGTGCGTACCAGATGGATGATAAGTCTGCTTTCCTAAACGATGTTGGAAGAAGAGGTCTACATAGACCAGCCACTCGGATATGAAATACAAGGGCACTAAGGAAAGGTTCTGAAGTTGAAGAAGGCCTTGTATGGGTTGAAGCAAGCACCCCAGGCATGGTATAGTTGGATTGATGGCTAATTTTAGGATAATGGGTTCATTAAATGCCCATATGAGCACACTCTATATCTGAAGATAAACACAAAGGGTGAGATGATAATCATCTATTTGTACATGGATGATCTGATATATATTGGCAATAGCAACAACCTATTTGAGGAGTTCATAATAGCCATGAAGTTTGAGTTTGAAATGATAGACATGGGGCTGATGAAATTATTTCTTGGCATTGAAGTTGACCAATCAGTAGATGGCAGCTTCATTTCTCAGGGCAAGTATTCTAAGGATGTCCTAAAGCATTTCAATATGGAGGACAACAAACATGCCATCACCCCGGTTTCCACTGGTTTGAAGTTAAGCAAGACTAACAACAACAAAAGCGTTGATCCAACTCTCTATAAAAGGTTAGTTGGAAGCCTGATGTACTTGACCGCAACTAGGCTAGATCTAATGTTTATCTTGAGTTTAATCAATAGGTTTATGGAGTCACCCAAAGACACTCACTGGCAAGCAGGAAAGAGAATTTTATGGTATGTCAATGGCACGAGGAACCACGGACTCCACTATGTCAGACAAGACCGGCTTGAGTTAACTAGCTATACTGATAGTGATTGGGCTGGTAGCATAGATGACAGGAAGAGCACTTCTGGATATGCCTTCCATTTTGGATCTGAAGTTATTTATTGATCCTCGAAGAAGCAACCAATTGTTGCTTTATCTACGGTAGATGAAGAGTATGTTGCTACCACCTCAGTCGCCTGCCAAACAGTCTAGTTGAGAAGAGTTTTGAGTGAACTACATCATCCACCAGAAGCAACAACAACAATTTTTTGTGACTAATTCTGCCATCGCCCTCTCGAAGGACCCAGTATTCCATGGTCGGACGAAGCACATATATATGCGATATTATTTCATCAGAGAGCTGATGAAACTCGAAAAAGAAAAGTTGTAGTTTTGCAGGTCCAAGGAGCAGTTAGCTGACATCTTCACAAAACCTTTGAATGAGGAGGACTTCGCCAGGCTACGGGAAATGTTGGGCGCAAAAGAATTTGTGAAATCTAGTTTAAAGGAGGGTGTTGTAAATATTAAACCAACTTTTGCGCCATCCACAAGTGCTTCACCACGAAGCAGTTCAATCCTTCCCTCTAAGGATGCTTCATCACGAAGCAGTAAGCTTATGCCTCCTAAAGACACTTCTCTATGAAGCAATGTAAATCTGGCAGTTCGCATTTCAAATTGGCGAAGCAGTTATCAGGCATGATAAACGAGGTATTAAATTCAAGCGTGCGAGTAGTTGGGGTTGCTCGGTGATTGGTTGAAAACTCACTTCGACATTTAATTCTTGTCAGCCGGTTGGTGGACTACTCCCACCTCTTGTCCTCATCTCTCGTCTATAAATATTGGACCATTTGTCATTTTGCAAGAGAGGAAAGTGCAGAGCAATAGAGAAAAATTGCCAGCGCAAAGCAGCCGTAGCAGCTAGAGTTTCGAGCACAGAGGAGAAAAACAGTAAATACCCGGAGTAAGGAGCAGCAGACTCCAAGAAACTATTTATTTTGTGTTTATCCTGCAAATTTATTTTGCATATGTTTGTAACCGCTTCATTGAAAGAAGCCTTGTCAATACGGTTATATTTTAATATGTAAAATATTCATCCTAAAAATTTGGGTCCCTTTGTTTTTGTTCTCCGCCTCAAAGTATTGCTTAAGTATTGCTTATTTGAAGACGAACTTCAGTGAGGGTTTTCCCCGAAGTGGTAAAACACTCGTTCGATTCTGAAGGAAAATTTATTTATTTGCTTGTTGTGCCGAAGAAGCACTTCGGCACTTTATTTCCCCGAAGTGGGATTCTGAAGCCACTTCGCCCGAAGCTGCCAAATAGCCATGAAATTGTGCTTTGCAGTCTTCCTTTGAAAAATTGCCACTTCGGCAATAGTTCCTCCGAAGCAGCCACTTCGGAAGTAAACTGTGCGAAGCAGCCGCTTCGCTTGAAATTAATGCGAAGCACCCTCTCCGAACCTAAAATTTGTGAAGCTCAATTTTATGGTTGAAGCTTCGCTGTCGGGCCCAGCGAAGCTCCCTCCTCGCAGTCAAATTTGTGAAGCTCCTCCCTCGCACAATAAATCTACGAAGTGTCTTTTCTAGTGACGTGATTTGAATTTTAATTTTATTTGTCTCCTTCAAAAAGTTACTCGAAAGAGTGAACCACGGAACACACGAGGCATGAAATTTTGTGATGATGGCACCCGCTCATCTCGGTATACTCATGAATCTGATCAAAGGAAAATGGGTCAAACTGGGAAGTGCAGCAGAACCATGGTGGTAGCCAAGCAGCGATGGTTGGATTCGAGGAAGCGATCTATTTGTAGCAGCAATCAGGCAGAGTTAGGGTTGCGCTGGTGAAACTACGCGGCCATGACATTCTCGTAAGTAGGAAAGTGGTGTTGAGTCGGGAGGAGCCAGGTCAGCTGTGCAACCCACAAGACACAGGTTAACAAAATTTTAGTTTTTAATTTTTTTAAACATTTTCATTTTTTATTTTTATTTTTAAAAGTTTTTATTTTTATTTTTATGAGCTCTTAGTTTTTTAAAAATATTTTTTTTTAAAAAGGCACATGTGATTTTCAATAGGGCACTATTATTTATTATTTTTATTTATTTTTAAATGAATGCACACTTTTTTTAATAGGTGTCAGCATGAGTTGGGATAAATTTAATTTAATATATAAAGTTAAAAGTTGAATATTTAAAAGAAAATTAACTATGTTTTTCAACTGTATTAATGACTGGTTGTATTTCAATTAATTGACATTTTCATAATACAATAGATGATTTTATGGGTATACTTATGAACCCATAAATAAAGAGAACCTTGTAAGTATGATTTATTCTATTACACTTGTGGTTGTAGCAACTAGTTATCAATGCAGTTTGGTAGGGTAAGAAGATTATAATAAAGACACTTATAATTATTGAAGCAAAATAAAGCTAAATAGGGACAAAAAGTTCCACATAAAATAGTTTTTTTAAGAAGTAGAAGACAACCATGAATAGAAGCACGTAAATCAACATCAATCCCACATTTTCTTAAGTACTCTAAGAATAGTTAATGTACTTAAACACAAGAACTAGAAGCAAAAGAGCAAAAACCTACAGTTATCCCAACTTATCTCAAATAATCTAATAAAGGAGATGTTACTTATTATTACATTATTCTCGATAAAGTATAGATGTTATTAGCCACCTCTTAACATTTAATATACTCTTATCTTCTTATTTGTAACACATAGTTTTGAGTCTATGATATTGACCATCCATCATATAAACTTCTATAAATATGCATTAGTGTTCAATAAAATATTATCTATATTTTCTAATAATTCATTTTTGACCATCTCTTCCATCCTTGAGGATCCTCTACTGTTGAGGATCCTTTACAATTTGCATAGACTACATTCTTAAGCACTTTGCAAAACCCAATGTTGCTAACTTGGACCTTCCATCAAGAAAACCAAATCAACGGTCATAATAAAACCCTTTTACAAATTTTGTAAACAAATGTATTATTGTTTTCTTGTTGGTTTTTGTTAAAACTTTTGGTATTATATTGTTTTGATTTTGTGTATGGAATTGAACATGTCGGTTACATAATAATATTATAAAAATTTAACAATTATACATATTATTGATAAAATTTTATATTTTTTAATGAATAAAGTGAACATGTTAAGCCACTCCTTTTATAAATTAATCTTGAATCTCTATTAAAAAACCAATTTTATAATATCCTAACATTTAAAAACCTCTTTCTTAAAATCTAAAGTCATATCAAAATCGAAATAGTTACCTTTATTTTGTAGATTTTGTAATCGGCATGTGAGTTTAGGGCTTGAAGAAAATAGATGGTTACCTTCATTTTGTAGATTTTGTAATCAGCATGTGAGTTTAAGGATTTTATGACTGAGCATATCTCTTTGTTGCACATTCTAATGTTGGCACACCTGAAACAACCTGCATAATATTTTTTTCAATGGAAAGACACAAAGATGGTACATATCACCTCCATTTTTTGAACATGATGACAAGTGTAAAGACCATATTGTTTTCTAGCTATGCTTTCTTCCTCATTTTCGTTGGGTCTCCTCCTCATCTATGGTATGCTACACCTATTTGCATGCGGCTCTTCCATGTTGTACTGATAAATTGGCTCAAAGTTCTCACACAATACTTTTTCTCATCTTTCAACCAAGATGGCGTTTTATATACTTTCGAATCCTTGCACAATTGGGTGTAGTTGACTTCTTTTTACCTGGATACAATTCAACCCCAATAATGCTCTATGTTAACCAAACTCCTGAGCTAAAACAACAAGAATTACATCGAATGCAGTGTTGACACCCCAGTGTAGCCAGCCTGCAGCTTGATGGAGACGCTGAAGTACCTCGCCTTGTATGCCTGCAGAGATTTGAACCTGCTTTATGTATTCATCCCAATTTTCAACCAAATCATCCACAAAATGTAATCTTTGGATGCCAAAGCAATTAAAGAAAGTTAAAAAGACAACTAAATCTATTTAACAGTCTGAGATAACCATTTAGCTTGACAGCCACTCGTGTATAAATTTAACAGTCTTTTAAACTGTTCTTTAAGTACTTTTGTTTCCAAAGATTACATTGTCGTGGACAGGGATAATTTGGATGGGAATGGGGATGAATATATATGAAGCAGGTTCAAATCTTTGTAGTCATACAAGGCGAGGTACATGAGCGTCTTCATTAAACTGTAGGATGACTACACCGCGGGTGCCAACACTGCGGATGTCAACACTGCATTCCATGTAATTCTTGTTGTTAAAAGGACCTCTTAATTTTAGATATTACATGCAGGAAAATAAGTACCTTAGATTAGATTAGGACATGCAAATTCTTGAAATCTTTACCTCTACTATTCATCACTCCATCAAAACATTGTGATTAAAATGACTTAAAAACAGTCTATTTTAAAACTCTATTGACTAAGATGACATTATTTAAAAGCAATTTACTTCCACATTGTTTAATGAAAAAAAATACCTAGGGAACCTCGGTACTTTGCAATCAATAGAGCATATCTCATTAGTCTGAAAACCATGGTATAAAGAGAAGGATGTTGTGTTTTTCCCAACAACAGCTAATATTGAAAATCATGAAGTTAAACCTTCCTAAATTGAGTAGGAAGAACCACCAACCATTAAAGCAATGGAATATAAATGGTTTATTGACCAGCACCGTTATTATTCTTATGACTGTTTAAAAATTCAAAACAACCTATCTATTTGAAGTATAGTATAAACTTTTAATTGGTGTTAAATTAAAAAGTCAACTTATTAAAATTATCCAAGTACCTTGGAGGGCCTTAAAGCCCTTATAGGAGGATCCAACTAAAAACTATCATATACATAGTAAACGGAATTGCATATTCTATGCCACAATCAAGGGTTTAAACATAGGTTCTAGTTATAGTTGAAAAAGAGGCACCTAACTTTATTTCTTAATTATTTTATTAAATAAGTAAAATGTTTTTATGTGTTATAATCAAAGACTTATATAGGTTTTACCTATAGTTAAGAAAAGTTATCTTGCAAATAAATTATTTTATTAATATTTTTAATCAAATTTTATCTCATACATTATATTATTATATGTGTTTATTAACCTTTAATAAAAATAATAAATGGATAGCTTGTTTTAAGATTTACTACAACAATTTTATAATTATCTTACAGATGGAACGCTACATGCATAAAGAGTATATACGTTTTTTTTATGATTTTAAATTATCTGTAAGATTAATCAAGAGTATAAGTAATAAATAAAAAAAATTATTTATTGAATAGTTAAATTTTAAATTAACAATATCAAATTATTCATAAAAAGTAAATTTTTTATTTTTAAAATAAAGATTAATCAAGAGTATAAGTAATAAATAAAAATAATTATTTATTGAATAGTTAAATTTTAAATTAACAATATGAAATTATTGATATAAATTTAATTTTTTTATTTTTAAAATAAAATAAAAAATTATATACATTATAAATGTTTATTTTTTCTTTTTACGTCTAATTTCTGATTAACATTTTTCATGCTAAGGGAATATAATTTTAGAGGTAATTGCACATTGTAGTCTTTTTCCTTTAATAATTTTTAATTATATGCTTATAAATATAAATAGTTATATAAATTATTTTTTTTAGAAGATTTTATTAAAAAACAAAATAAATGAGACCACAAAAGTTGAATCATTTTTAATTAATTTTATTTTACTATTTTTTTAATATAAATTATATAAACTAAAAATAAATTTTGAAATTTACACTATAACATAAATTATATTGTTTTTTACTTAAAAGTTCATCTTTTATCAAACTACTATGTTTCCACAACTAACTTCTTGGGATCTTTTCTTAATTAAGAGATAAATTTCACTTTGAATATTTGCTTCTAAAAATAGCATTTCATCAAAATAAAAATTTACAACACGATTGGCTAAGTTTTATATCACATAATTTAATTATTTATAGATATGCTAATATTTACAATAAATTATCTCAAATAATAGAATAAGAAACATAAAAAATATGATTGTGATATTTATAATAAATGTACTATGTTAGCTTTAGCAGCATTCAATCACAACAAAGGACAAGGATTAAAGTAATAGAAAATATTATTGATTGAATAGAAGTGATATATTTGAATAGAGATATGAGGCTCTTTATATAGGAAGATAGATTCCTTAGCCAAAACTCTACCTAGATGTACAAGGGACAACTTGCAAATATATAGCTTACATATTGATACTTGTACATTTATTACATTGCATGAAGTTAATAAATAACTTACTCCTGAAGTAATCTAACATAACCAAACAATATAATATATTCTAACACCCCCTTTTATAAAAATATACTTGTTCTTAAAATATTTCCTGATAAAATGACATTGTGCTTCAATGTGTTTTGTTCTTTCATGTATGATTAGATTCTTGATCAGATTCAATACACCTTGATTATCACAAAACATCGTAGTAGGAGTTCATTTGATTTCCATGTAAAATAATATATAATTTAACCATAGAGCTTCACGGGTCCTATCTCTTTCTACTTGATACTCTACTTTAGTTGATGATTGTTCTACTATATGTTGTTTCTTGTTGTTTCATGTATGATTAGATTCTTGATCAGATTCAATACACCTTGATTATCACAAAACATCGTAGTGGGAGTTCATTTGATTTCCATGTCAAATAATATATACTATAACCATAGAGCTTCACAGGTCCGCTTGGGCCGTCAGATGCTGGTAGGGGGTCTACATGGGCCTCCTGCCAACGGGGCCGCATGGCCTACGGGGGAGGGTGCTCCTGCCCTCCTCCAAATCTCCTAACTCTCCTCTCAGAGAGAATTTTTTTTAATAATAATTAAACATTAAAGCAATTTTCAACCTTAGAAACGATCAAACGCATCAAATATTTCCTCGCACAATGGAAGAGGGGCCTCTCGCCTTCTCCAGTGGAATAAGAGTGGCTCTCGTCTTTGCCAGTTGGAATGAGGGTCGCTCTCTCCGCGCTCATAGGAACCAGGTGAAACCTCGTGAATGATACCAATGTTAGTAAACCAAAAGTATACACTAAATTATTAACATTAGTATTAATCAAATGAATGTTTAAATAATACATTGCGCTAAATTTTAGGAGATATCACGAGATATATGCCACTAACCTAGCTAAAAAATGTGCTTTGTGAATAAGCGCTAACAACTAACTACTTAGTCAAATTGACTACAACTAACCTAGGATATTTAGATAAATATCCAAAAGGTAAATAGTAAATAGTAAAAGGTAGCTAACCTAGTAGTAAAAGTAAATACTAGTGGTAAAAAGTAACAAGCTACTTTTTACCATGTAGCAAATAAAATCTACCTAATGTAGGGAAAGGGTAAAATATCCAAATGATTGAATATTTACTCTAACAAGGATGTATACCAGGGGATATCAAGGATGATGAATTAGTGGTAGCAAATATGTTTGCCAAAGATAATTTTAAAATATATGGATATCCTAAAGTGATATTTATGATATTATGTTTTATTTTGTATTTGATGACACTTATTTTCTATGAGGTTAACTCATGATAAGGGTCATCAAGTCATAGGTTGGAACTCCTTTGTGAGATATTTTGATAAACCTAGTTGCATTTAGACTTGTTGTGTCTAAACTATTATGGAAATATGATTTTATATCATCTCTATGAAAAGAAAATAAAATAATGTTTATTAATGTGCCAGCTATGCAAAAATGAGGTTATGAAAAACTATGTTCATGTATGTTTTGTATTGTAGTCAAAAATAGAGGATTGTATTTATTTTAAGGGGGTAGTATGTCATGACCCTTCATTGGAAAGATATTTACATATGATGGATGTATGAATTGTTATGTTGTTTTGAAGATAGATTCAATGGCATTAAATTGATTATTTGAAATGTATGTTTTGTTTATTTAAGAATATGGTACTACTGATAGTGTACATTAGTCTACATGGTTGAACGAATAGGAATACTTTGGATAGAGTGGATGATGGATTCACCATTGAGGATGAGAAAGAAGGAAAATATGGATAAAGATCCCTAATGGTATTAAAGATGATTTAATATCAATTACAACTTTAATTAATTTATTGTGATTAGATTTAATTAGATAATTTTATTATTCACCCTATTTTTGTAAAATTGGAAATTGAGTTGGAATTGGGTGACAAAAATATCTTCCAAACAAAAGGAGGTGAAAGAGCATTTTCCCCTTTGAAAAAAATAATAGTTTACCAAATATACCCCTCCAAATGAACAAAGGAGGATTGGTATCTTTGCTAATGTGAATTTAATATAGATTAGGGAAAAGGGATAAAGAGAGAAAGAGCTAATGGATTAGGACTCATGATGGTGGACCAAAAATTGCACCTTCTCAAATCCAACTTTTCATTCAGAAATCTAAAAACAGTTACAGAAATAGCCCGCAGGCTTTACAATAACCAGCACTCGGCTTGGTTTTCACTATCACACTCTGCATGCAATATCTAATCCACAACCTTGATCTATTACAAACATCAAGTTTTTATCGAGGTCTCGACCCTCTAGGCCATTAATGACCCACCTGGCAAAATTCATTACAAAAACCTGCAAATTTGGCTTCCACGATTGAGTTTTCAATTTTCTTTCCATAAATGGGCAACTGCCCCGATCTGCCATGAATGCATGCATTAAAGAGGCCCTTGACCTGCAACCGTCGTTTTGTCAGACTGTTCTTCTGAACTGTTGCCTCTTTTTCCATGCACGTGGTCGTCCGCATGTTCATTTCTTATTTGCTTTCTTTTGGTCGTGATATCACGACAGGTCACGATATTGCGACCTCCCCGCCTTCGAGCCTTGATTTCAAATTTATGTCATGATTTCACGACATCACGATATCGTGACCTCCCCACTTCCCTGCCTTGACTTCCATTTCATGGCATGGTTTCGTGACGTCGTGATATTGCGACGTCATGATATCGTGACGTCGTGATATCGTGACCTCCCCACTCCCCTGCCTTGACTTCCATTTCATGTCACAATTTCATGACATCACGATATCACGACATCGCGATATCATGACCTCCCCGCTTCCTTGCCTTGACTTCCATTTCATGTCACGATTTCGTGACGTCGTGATATCGCGACCTCTCTGCTCCCCTACCTTGAATTCCATTTCATGTCATGATTTCATGACGTCATGATATCACAACATCGCAATATCACAACCTCCATGCTTCCCTGCCTTGACTTCCATTTCATGTCGTGATTTCACGACGTCGCGATATCGTGACGTCGCGATATCGTGACCTCCCCGCTCCCCTTCCTTGACTTTCATTTCTTATATCGATTTCACGATGTCACGATATCACGACGTCATGATATCACGACCTCCCTGCTTTCCTGCCTTGACATCCATTTCTTGTCACGATTTCGTGATGTCATGATATCGCAATGTCACAATATCACGACCTCATCGCTTCCCTGTCTTGACTTCCATTTCATGTCGTGATTTCGCGACGTCGCGATATTGTGACCAACTTATGCCTTGTCAAAAACAAAACACTTAGAAAAACTCTGGTTGATGTAAGATTGCTCTGTTGCCGCCGGATGCTCCTGCATCAGACACCCGGGGTAAATGGAGAAGTGACCTTCACTTCTATGTTGTTCGGTCTGCATCTTTTGTAACACCTCCAAACGTGCACCCACCTCTGTAGCCCGCTTGAACCCCGTCTCCTGGCAAAAAAAAATTTTGCCTTCTACCAGACAAATTCTGGCACTGCTGCACACCTTCTCGTCCACTGCCTGTAATGGATTTAACTTGTGGTGCACTCCATATTTTGTCAATGAGTACGTATTTGCATGACCATCATGCACTGCACTTTGATCAAACTACCATGGCCTTCCTAACAGCAAATGGCAAGCATCCATGGGGAAAACATCACACAGGACCTCATCCTGGTACTTCCCAATATTGAACGTGACTAAGCACTATTCACGAACCCATGCTCTGTGGTCCTTCTACAACCATGCAATCCGGTATGGATGTGGGTGTCTCCTCCTCTCCAACTGCAACTTAGTGACCATTTACTCAAATACTAAGTTATCAGTGCTGCCATTGTCTATAATCATGCTATAGACTTTACCTGTGCTTTTGCACCTCGTGTGGAATAGGCTTCTCCTCTGCTCTGGTTTGTCTTCCTCAATCAGCATGGCTCTCCTTGTGAACATGACTTCTCTCTTTGCCTCAGAATTTTTTGATCCAGCATCTTCATCTGCTATAGTAGCTCTGGCAGGACCCTCAGGTCTCTTGTTCGTCCTCTCTTGGCGTTCAGGACACTCATACATCATATGTCCTTCTTCGCCATAGTGGAAATAGGTTCCACGAAACACTCCTCCTCTGTTTCCTCATCCAGATCTACCTCTTCCTCTTGGGTAGTTATTCTGGCCACTAGATCTGGGTTCCTCATCTTCCTTCTGATCTCGGCTGCTGCTAACTTCTTCTTTCTTCTCCTCTTTTCCTTCATCTTTTCTTCCACCAGTATTTCCTCCATGACCTCTTCCTCTTTGCTTGCACTCAAACCTTCTGTTCAGTTTCTCTTCAACCTTCAGAGCAAACTGGTATGCATATTCAATGGTGCTCACCTAAACTAGGCTCAAATCTTCCTAGATATTAGGTCTCAACCCATTGATATAACGGGCCACCTTCTCCTTGCTTGCCTCTAAATGGCCAGTTCTAATAGAGATCTTGTAAAACTCCTCGATGTATTCTTGGACAGTTTTGTTCATCTGTCTCAAACTCTACATTTTCCTTAGCAGATCCAATTCATAATCTGCAGGAATAAACTGTCTTTTCAACTTTTCTACCATCCATCCCCATTTTGTTATTCTCTCTTTTCCTCTTCTGTTCCGCTCCAGCTGTACTCCCTTCCACCATATGCTGGAATGACCCTTCAGCTTGGTCTTGGCAAATCTGACCCTCTCAGGATCTTCAACTTATTCATACTTGAATTATTCTTCCAGATCGTTGATCCAGTCGATCAATTCCTCTAGATCTAGATTTCTTGAGTATACAAAAACCTCTATCATCAGATTCTTTCCAATATGAGAGACGTATTTGTACAACCTGGCTTGTGTCGGATCTACAACCTCTTCTTCTTCTTCAAACTAGTTTTCTTCTTCATCCACTTCGTCTTCACTGCCTTCTTCCCTTCTGGGCTCGCGCCCTCTACATAGCTCTTCTTCCAGGGCTTGAACTTTCCTCTGCAAAACTCGTACGTCTTTCGTTGTCGCCATGCCTCTCCCACCAACGGGGTTTCTTCTTGGAGGCATTCTACTCACTCTCTCACAAGCCCTTCCACAGATCCTGGTGTAACTACCTCACGTCCGATGATCTGTTACACACTCAGGAACTTTTGGCTCTGATACCACTGATGGGGGACCAAAAATTACACCTTCTCAAATCCAAATTTTCATTCAAAAATATAAAAATAGCTACAGAAATAGCCCGCAGGCTTTACAATAACTAGCGCTTGGCTTGGTTTTTCACTATCACACTCCGCATGCAATCTCTAATCCACCACCTCGATCTATTACAAACACCAAGTTTTTATCAAGGTCTTGACCCTCTAGGCCATTAATGACCCACCTGGCAGAATTCATTACAAAAACCTGCAAATTCTGCTTCCACGGCCGAGTTTTCAATTTTCTTTCCATAAATAGGAAACTGCCCCGATCCACCATGAATGCATGCATTAAAGAGACCCTTGACCTGCAACCGTCGCTTTTTCGGACTATTCTTATGAACTATTGCCTCTTTTTTCATGCGTGTGGTCGTTCGCATGTTCATTTCTTATTTGCTTTCTTTTGGTCCCGATATCACGATAGGTCACGATATCGCGACCTCCCCACCTTCGAGCCTTGATTTCAAATTCATGTTGCGATATCGCGACCTCCCCGCTTCCCTGCCTTGACTTTAATTTCATGTCGCGATATCATGACGTCATGATATTACGACCTCCCTGCTCCCCTGCCTTGACTTCCATTTCATGTCATGATTTCACGACATCATGATATCGTGACCTCCCTACTTCCCTGCCTTGACTTCCATTTCATGTCACGATATCGCGACGTCGCAATATCGCAACGTCGTGATATCGCGACCTCCCCGCTCCCCTGCCTTGACTTCCATTTCATGTCATGATTTTGCAACATCGTGATATCACGACGTCGCGATATCATGACCTCCCCACTTCCTTTCCTTGACTTCCATTTCATATTGCGATTTCATGACGTCGCAATATCGCGACCTCCCCGCTCCCTTGCCTTGACTTCCATTTCTTGTCACGATTTCACGACGTCATAATATCACGACATCGTGATATCGTGACCTCCCCACTTCCTTGCCTTGACTTCCATTTCTTGTCATGATTTCGCGATGTCGCAATATCGTGACATCATGATATTGTGACCTCCCCGCTTCCCTGCCTTGACTTCCATTTCATGTCGCAATTTCGTGATGTCGCGATATCGTGACCAACTTCTGCCTTGTCAAAAACAAAACACTTAGAAAAACTCTGGTTGATGCAAGATTGCTCTGTTGCCGCCGGATGCTCCTGCATCAACTCACCTCTAAATGGACTGAGGAGGAAGGTCTAAATGGTGGCTAGGAAAAGACCAAATTTAAAAAGATAAAATATTAAAGAAAATATCATTTCTTAAAATAATTTTCAATAAAGGAAATAAAATATTATAATAATATTAATATTGTTATATTAATAATATTATAATAATATATTATATTATATTATTAATATTGTAATATTGTAATGTTGAATTACCTTCATGACTCATAAAGGTAGAGAATTGGCATAATTCGCTTAACTTATTAATTATGTTTAGCATTAATAAGAGGGTTTAATTAATTTTCATAAGGGATTGTGCTATCTCAAAGAACCTAACCATACCTATTAAACCCCTATTTTTTTATTCAATGATAGATAATTGGCATCTTTCCTTAGGAATTAAATAATACTTTTTAAAATAGACCCTCTTTCCAAACCAAGGGTGGGGAAAGGGCATCTTAATTAAAGCATTATTAAAATAGGAGGCATAAACCTTTTTTATGGAAAAATTCTCTAGATTAAGGAATGAGATTAAAAGAGGGCTATAATGGAGGATATTTATATCATTTAATGAAGGTCCTATTTTAAGGTATGACCATTCTTGAATCCCTAGGTTTGAAGAAGGTCATTATCAAGGGGGGATTCCTTAAAATTAATTAACACCCTCAAAGGAACTAGTCCCACTAGCTAGAACATTAGCAACATGATGGATGAAGCTAGAAGAATTCTTAACTCCCTTGAAAGTGTTCAGTGTAGACATATCTTTAGGGAAGGGAATATGACTACCAAGTTTCTTGCCAATATTGGTGTACATAAAGAAAACTTGGCCATTTGGAGGAATTTCGTTTCCTAGGATCTAATTTTTTTGCAAATAACATAGTATGCTCTAAGTATTGAAGTTGTTTAAACCTACTATTTGGTCTCTTAGCATATTTTTTTGAATTACCTTTTTTTGGTAGTTCTTTCAAAATCTTATCTTAAGTTGGTTGTTACCTATTGTAAATGTTGCCTTACTTCTCTGTGGTTTCTAGAAGTGTTTATCATTTTCTAGGGATGTCAAACCTAGCGAGTCTTTATTTTTTATTCTTAGTATTATAGAGTGTGTCTTGGAGTTCTCATCTAGCCTGATCAATCTATGTTGGTTTTGATACCTTGGGATGATGTTTCTCTTATTTAAGTATTTTATTTTTAGTTGTGCTTTTGGGAGGTGGCAAATTATGTATAAGCCTAATGGGTATGGATGCCTTGGACTATTTTCTTGTTCTACCCTATTCAATTTAGGACATCTTTACATGGAAAAACTAGGACCTACTAAAGAATCTTGAGTAGGTAGGTAAAGTTACTGATGATATTCTTGGTTCTCTAACTAGATCAATCATGTTGGTTTCTATTTTTGATAAGGATGTATCTTGGATGGTGAATAAATCTATGGTTAAAAATAATAATTATGAGGATTGAATACCATTTATGTTCTTGTGGGCTTCAGGGTTACTGGGCCCTTTTATGAAGGGTTTACTCTATGGTTGTAAGTGTTGTGACCACTCTTTAGGATTGACCCTCTCTTTTCATTGGATTTATTTTTGGTTTGATTTTTTATCTATTCTTTTTCTTGATTTAGCCTACATGTAATAAGGTTTGGGAATCCTTTCAAAATAACTTTTTTTCCATATTATAAAAGAAATATTAACTCAAATTTATGACTCATAAAGGGATAAATTAAAAGTTTAATAAAGGCATCTTTCAAGAAGACCTTTATATAAGCCTAAGAGGGACTAGTTGGGTTGAAATTAAGCACAAAGAGAAGATTAGGCTAAGCATAGCACATAGAGGACATGGAGGCTAGCATGAGAGGACAAGCATGATGAGGCAATATTGGAAGGTAACCTTAGGAGTATTATAAGTTGCTCTATTAGAGGAGAAGGAGAATTTAGGTGGACTCATTTTATGATTTTAATTTCCTTCTAATTGCTTTCATATCTAAAGAATTATCTTTCCTTCTATGCTCCAAATGTTTCCCATTAATACATGCTTTATCTTTGAGTAACTAGGTGATATAGAATATCTTCTCCTTTAATACATGCTTTGTATGTGATTACTTTCAAAATATTAGTAATGAATTATTTATTTAGAGGATAGATATCATCCATTAATAGTGGCTTTTATGCTCATTTTATGCAATATGAGGTTATAGGAAGTTGTGTAGACACCAAAATGGCACCAATATGATTATGTGATTGCAAACACTGATCGCTTTGACACACACAGCCCCCAGGGCAGTCCTAAGAGGTTAAAAAGTGGTCCTAACCACTTTCATAGCAATTTTGTAAGGTCAAAAGGCAATTTGGCACATTCAGGCACTTTGCTCAGTATTCGTCTCACCCAGGGACGAATTCTAACTGGGATTCGTCTCACCCCGGGATGAATTCTAAATTCATCTTTGGTCAGGATGAATTCCAAGTTTAACAGGAAAAAAGAAGAATGATGCCAAGTGGCAATCGAGGACAGTCAATTATTGCCTCCTACCGTGCATGCACATGTAGGTGGGTAGATTGGTAGTTAGAGGACTGTCACAAAGGTAGTCATGGAAGCCCAAGTCAGGGAGGAGTCTCCTCCCTCTTGGGAAGGCATGGCCGCCACATGGCATCCCTGCATGCCCCTCCAAAGAGACCCCCTGGGTCTATAAAATGGTGGACTTTCCCACCCAAATAAGACAAAAGTTGGAGGCATTTTCAAGCAACGAAGTGCTGCCCAATTGAACACCCTATTGCACCCTTTTTCGATTCACCCTTTCACATCCATTAATCTCTTTTGCAAGAGAGGTTATTGGGTGGCTTTTGGAAGTGTGGATCTGAACCCAAACCCAAAATTTGACCACCTTAATCCACAAATTTGTCGACACCACATTCCAAGAGATTTTGGGCCCTTCCCTAGTGGATTGGCATTGAAATCAAGTTCCAACGGTGGGTGGCCCACTCGGGCACCCCACATATTTTGAGTTTCATTCTAATTCATTTTCTATCATTTATTCATTTCTCATTCCATTCTATGCTGACTAGATAGTTCATGTATTCAATTTCGTAATATTTTAATCAGATTTCATCATATGCTTGTCGCTTTTGTCGCTTTTGTTGTCCCACTAACTTGCAGGTAACAACATCAAAATTCTTGATGATGGAGGTCAAATTGGGAGAATCCGACCATCTGGGTCATTCCAAAATTGCCCCAGTTACTTAACCCCTTTGTCTTTAGGTGTTTTAGAGACCCTGAGGTTCAACATTTAGATGGCATCACTTCGGCTTTCCTAACATAGTCAAATTCGTCCCACTCGGGGATGAATAACAGAAGAATTTGTCCTGCCCAGGGGTGAATTATAGTTAAAAGTAGATTGGCCAACTGTTTCAATGGTAGTGGCCCTCTGGTAATGTCTTCTGACCTCTGTAAGATTTGCAAGTCATTTAGGATCATTTCATGCATCATTTTAGTCAATCTTAGGCATACATCTTTTATTAATTTCAAGGAAAAAAAATTTCCTATTTGCAGCAGGTGCTACTAACTCTTTTTGTTGTTTTTTTGAATGCAGGAGGAGTAGAAAAGATCGAAGACCCATCAACACCAGCGGTGACAATGCCTTGGCCCGCCCATTTTGCATGTGGGCATGTGGAAAGAAGATCACTATTCACTTTTGTAATGGAAACATGCTAACTCTCCTAGCCCCTAAAAGGGAGGAGATGTATTGTAACCGAGTTGGAATCACATTAATAAAAATGGTTGTGCTCCTGCTTTCTCCTTTTACGTTTGGTTTTGATTTGATTATATCCACTTTATTTCGTGCATCAAGCTAGTTAGAGTTAGTTTACATTACAACAATTAGTGTTTCTTTTTATTTTTGAAATCTCGTGCTTTCAGTGGTGATCACGGTGGGACTTTGTCCCCTAGTTTTTAAGATCAAGTAACTGATCCATTTTTGTGTTTGGTGCTTGACAGGTACCAATTTTTTAAAGCAGACTATTATTTGTCTCTAATTGCAATGAATACTTTACTGTAATTTGTCTGACCCTGAGACGAATTCAAATTTGTCTCAGACAGGGACAAATTCTATTTTGTAATTCATCTCAAAGAGGGACGAATTTCTGTCTGTAAATTTTCAGAGCCGAAGATCAGAAACAACAAGTCTATGCAGAGAAAGGTAAGGGTTCCAAAATTGTCTTTGTCATTTTTTGATTTTTTGCTTACTTTTTGTCAATTCTTGCGTGCTTAAGGAAAATAGTGGTTGCTTGCATGTTTCAATTTTAAGTAAAATAAACCACACACACATCACGTGGCACGTTTTTAACCAAGGAGCTAGTCGTAAGACCCCAACCCTTGAGCAAGAACAACGATGGGTTCATCACCACCTTGGCTTGACTTTGCATCCATTTCCCCTGATTGTCACTGTTGTTAGGCGTAAATCCTAATGAAAGTTGATCAAGTTTCGCTGGGGTGATTCCCATGCACGCGAGGATAAGTCTTCTATGGTATGTGTCATTAATAGGACAATCCCCCTTTCGTACCTCCTATGTTCCATGTACCATCTGCTCTCACGTACCTATAGTTTCCCTCTCGCAAGGGCAGGTATATAGAGAGGTTGGTATATCAGTCTGGCAATGGTATATTGAAGGGCATTTATGGGAGTCATATGAGCCAACATTCTACATTTAAACGTTCTTAAAAACTTTAAAAAACAAAAACAAACATCAAAATACACTAAACCAATTTAGGACACACCATTAATCTTTAAAAGAGATAATCACTATTTGTGTATGTGTGTGTTCATTTCTGCTTAGTGTAACAAAAAAAAATCATCATAAATGAGATAAAAATTTGATTAGCTAGTAGAAGAGCACCACAATGGTGTACACCCATAGCCAAGCCCAATCAAGGGCAGATGCTATGGAAGGTGCACAAAGAGAGGGCACTGGTTGCCTTCGCTTTAGCCCTGAGGACTTGGCCATACCGCCTTGGCGGTCTGGCCTACAAGAGAGTCCACATCAGGCCACATCAAGAAGGAATTATTGGGACCCCCCTTTGTGGGGTATGCCCATTCAACACAACCCCTTTCGAAAAGAAGCTTTACATGTAGCACTCGACGTAAATAGAAAACCGCCTTCTAAGGCTAGATATGAGTGGCCACAATGCGATGAAGTGCTAGAGAGGCATAGTGTCCATGAAGAGAGACAGCGTGAATACGGCATCTCTCCTTTGCCTCCCATTAGAATTGAAATACAAAACCTAGAGTGCAGGACTCTCCACAAAGGGTGAGCTAACTTCACCCGCCCCTTTCACAACCATGAAAGGGAGTACGAGGAAGACCATCGCATTCCTCAGGAACAAAATATAGTGCGAGAACCTTGCGTTTCCGCACCTTCTAGATATCATGGTCACCCATCGAGGCCAGAGCCTCAAGTAAATGCCACCAACCTCGATAGAGGGAAGCGACCCATTGAAATTTTAGATCATCAAGACCGAGGCAAATACATAGGAGAAACATTCAAGCCTCCCGAGCAAAATATGGTGGACCAAATTGACCTGGCGAGGGCCCGACATGTCGCCCGCCAAGCCCGCATCATGCAGCTTGAGGAAGGTCATCAGTATTTAGAGCACTTATACCGCCTCAATAAAGAGTGCATGCAGCATGAAATGAATGAGCTATGTTATAAACTACCTGAGAGAGTGCCAACCCCTCACACCCAAAAAACAAAACAATATGAGAGGCATAACCCTTTGGTGTAGGACAGGTCTCCGCGACCTTGTCAAGCTTTGCCTCCGAGACCTCATAGACCCGAGATGGAGGCCAATCCCCGAAACAACGATGGGTACCCTCAGTGAGGACTCACTCAAGGTCATAGGTCTCGCCTAGAGACTCCTCAAGAAGTTTATGAGGAGTATGAACCAGAAATAGAACGGGCCAAAATGCCTTAACAAGGCGAAAGGGCTGCCATTCGGCCACCCCCCATAGGCCTCCAGTCTCCCACCAATCACAGCGGAAGCAAACAAAAGAGGAAGAAATTAAATCTTCCGATGCATACAAAGCGCTATTAGAGCATTTGGAGTCTGTGGAGACCAAAGCTTCTAGGCATCAAAAGCCCATGTTACATCAACTCCGCAGTCATATAGTGCATCATTTGCCTCAATTGGCAGTCTTTAAAGGTGAAGAGGATGCTCAAGAACATGTCACAATATTCTTGAGTCAATGCTTCAACATTCAAGATAATGATGCATTGTTGCTTAGGAAATTCATAACCACATTTGCGGGCCCTGCCTCGGATTGGTTCACACAGTTATTGAAGCATAGCATAAATAACCTAGATCAATTAGTAGATGCGTTCCTTGAACACTTTGACTTCAACACCAAGAAGAAGGCATCACTGAGTGATCTAACCAGCCTCAAGCAATATGAGGAAGAGACAATGGTGGCATACGGGAACCGATGGAGGGCTCTACTTTCTAAGCTACCCTACCTTTCCCCTATGTCTGACCTCACACAGATGTTTGCACAAAGTTGCTTGAAATCGATCTCTAGGCTATTGCAGCTACAGTAGTATGCTAGCCTAGAAGAAGCTTTGGCGCAAGCCAGAGTTATAGAAGAGATAAAAATAGGGGAGGGCGTAATTGCCAAGCCTAAAAAGAAAGAGTGGAACAAAAACACTAAGACCGAGACTACGTAATCACAACCCGCTGTAGTTAATCAAGTTGCGATAAATGTCCCCAAGCCTGTGCAAGAAATACAGCCCCAAAAGGCTAATTATCAGGTAGTGCCTCCTAATTATGAAAGAGAAAATAAAAAATAGGAGCAAAATCAGTAGCGTCGCCCTAGGCGATAATTCACCCCTTATGTAGAGTCTAGGGACTCCCTATTTGACCGCTTGTCAGTGGAAAATTTAATCACCCTTCTAGAAATCCAAACCATAGATCCTAATGCTCCCAAGCCTAAGGGATACAGAGAGGAATTATATTGTAGGTTCCATAGGCGAAGGGGACATGACCTGAATGGATGTTGGAAATTCAAGGGATTAATACAAGATTTTATCGATAATAAAACATTGGCAGTGGACAAACCCATAGCGCCAAATAATCAACAGATGGGGGTTTTTAAGGACCCTTTTCCTGCCCATGAGGCATAGGCAAAACCTCTTCAGGTCAATGAGGTGCGACAAAATCTTCCCATGCAAGGATTTGTGGGAATGATCAACATAGTGACCAAGAACAAAAAGTACCCAGGAGTTGCCCTCGAGGCAGCTACAAAAGAAGTTCCAACAATGTCGCAACCTCAATAATGCCCTGTGCAGTTGCCTCCGCCTAGACCCGAGGTCACGATACGGACCAAACTCACACAGATTTTGTGGACCACATCGGCTAGGCTTTTGATTTATGAGCTTATACAACAGTTAGCACCTCATAGGGAAGCTCTTATGGAAATTTTAAAAGCCATCGAGTTACAACCTCATGAAGCGAATTCCTTCAATAACTTCATGGGACATGTGAAATGGTGTACGGAGCCAGTCATTACCTTCAGAGAGGATGAAGTTAAAATAGTATCGAATGACATGGCAGATCCACCTTTGCACGTTATCGTGCGGGTCAACAGGATCCTGTAAAAGAGAGTGTTGGTAGATACTGGCTCATCCAGTAACATCATTACCACTGTAGCATTAAAACATCTAAAGCTGCCAGCCTCTCATATCATGGCTTCCACATACACACTGTGAGCATTCAATGATGCGATATGCTCGACAGTCGACACAATTGTTCTGCCCGTCCAGGTAGGACAAAATATGATACCAACATTATGCCATGTTTTGGAAGGCGAGATGGCATACAACATACTACTAGGGCAGCCATGGATCAAGGAAATGAAGTGTGTCCCTTAGATAACTCACCAGTGTCTAAAGTATGCATTTGAAGAAGTGCATGTAGTCCCGATGGACTTAGAACCCTTCAAATATTGCAATGCAATGCAATTAATGCCTCAGTTGACCCTCCCATCAATGCACTTGGATTTCTAGTTAAATCCATCTAAATAGGGTCCAATGCCGTGAGCACCACTAGTGACTCAATCATCAAAATCCTAGCTAGGTGAGTCTTCATCATCTGATCCTTCACTACCAATGCCACCTGTCATGGCTAAATAGAAGGACAAAGGAAAATAGATCCTGGAAGAGGCTCAGCCCCTAGAAGAGGTGGTGCCAACAATATCAACTGTATCAGCAGAAGAAATACCTAGCACAATGGAAGCTGAGGCTCCTAATCCACCCAACATGGAATGGACTCAGGAAGGCCTTCCATTTCCTCCCTCCCAATCACCAACAATTATCATTGAAATGGCCAATATGGGCCTGGGGGAGTATCTAGTGCAGAATGTTGTGGTAACACCCGCATTAGAATCAGTATAGGACATGGGGAGACCTCACCTTCCCATAGGGATAGTTGTTCCTCTAGGTTACCCACCAAACCAGAATAATTTTGTGTATGGGGGCCTTGATCATGATATTGAACCATGCAAGCAAAAGGACGAGGACAAAGAGCCTTTTGCCGAAAATGTCAATTATCTGTCAAACTCGGACTTCGCTCTGAGATATCTCAGCCAATGCAATTGGCATGGATACGATCTAGGTAGGTATGAGCAAGGGGTGCGTGTCCTTTCCCATCCAAGATACCAAATGTCGTATGATAAGTCGGGAGTAGGGTTCAACCACCCCCTGCCCTTAGAAATCTTGGTGGAAAACATGCAAGGCCTAGGAATAGGGAACAAGGGTGGATTGGCATCAGATCCTTATGCCAACCCAAATACAAAATATACATTGGGAGATTACCTCCCATGGTCAACGACAACCCTTGGTAACATCAATAATCCCTCTCCTTTGCTAGAAAGAGGTGAAATTTGAGACACTAACTCCCAAGGAGAGCATAAACGGTGTCCAGAGATCTTTCTAAAACTATTCCCTTTAGAGGTTCCAATTGAACCAGTGCAATGTAAAGAGAATCAGGTCCCCCCACCGAGTGTGGAACAACAACAATGGGACTAGATTAATTTGCTCGAACAAGATGAGCATAGTATGTCGCAAACAACTATCGGGGCCAACGAGGGCCTTTGGATCACCAACGATGATTACGAAGATGAAACTGAGATGGACTATATTAATCATGCACGATGACACAATCACCCTGTAACCCATGAAGAACTGATGGCACAACTAGGCATAAGGTTAGGGCATGAATGGTACGTAGACCCAGCAGGGTGGGACCAAGTGTTGAATCTATGGCTCTAGTCTAACGACGAGAACTATCCACCTTGAGACCCTATAATGACATCAGTATCAATGGAAGACCCTGTCTTCCTATCAGCACATAGGGCAGATTCGTTCGTGCCCGTTCCCCTAGAGCCAGATCCAAAGTATAAGGAGCATCCAAAATGTTCGAGTTATCATACCAACGGTAATGGAGACCAAATTCATTCCATCCACATGATCTCCATTGATTTTACCGCACCCATCCGCAATCCGGCCGATCCAGCATGATCATTGCATCTAGACACAGATGTCATCGACTGGGATCGCGTCAACTCACCTTTATCACCAGCAGAGTACTGGCCTTTCGATAAAATGCCTCATTTTATCCCAAGGACAACTCAGGATATTTTTCAAGCTGAAGAGGAACCCGTGGTTCCCAACGTAGATTTAAATTTAGCTGATGATATCCATTTGATCCCGACTCCACATCAGTTGGAGGATGAATCCCACATGTCAATCGAGGAGACGACTGACGTAGATATCTGCTTGGATCCAATGAATCCATAGATTATCAAGTTGGGGGTAAGCTTATCCCCTGAAGAGCAAGCTGACTACATTGCCCTTCTCAAAGAGAAGAAGGAGGTTTTTGCATGTTCATACAAGGATATGCCAGGACTAGACCCGCAGCTACTCATGCATAATTTAATGCTTGATCTAAAAATCAAGTTCGTAAAGCAAAAACCACGTAAGATGCACCCAACAGTGGCATTGATGGTCAAAGACAAACTATAAAAGCTGTTGGATGCATAGTTTGTCATCTATGTGGATTATCTGCTATGGCTGTCCAACATGGTGCTTGTCAAAAAGCCCGATGGGAGGATTCACATATGCACTAATTTTCAATATCTAAACAAAGCAAGTCCTAAGGATGATTTCCCCTTGCTAAGCATCAATGCATTGGTAGACGCTACAACAGGTCATGAAATGCTCTCCCTCATGGATGGTTTCTCAGGATACAATCAGATTCGTATTAATCCTGAAGATCAACTAAAAATGATGTTCACAACGCCTTGGGGGACATTTTGTTATAAGGTCATGCCTTTTGGACTTGAAAATGCTGGTGCCACCTACCAACGTGCCATGACGTACATCTTCCATGACTACATGCATAAAAATTTAGAAGATTACATGGATGATTTGTTAGCCAAGTCTCTGTCCTCGATCGCCTCATGGAGCATATCGATGACTTAAGCAAGATCCTCGATCGCCTCATGGAGCATAAAGTTAGACTAAATCCCAAGAAGTGCGTATTTGGTGTCACATCTAGAAAACTCTTGGGTTTCATAGTCTCAAAGCGAGGCATCAAGGTGGACCCAAAGAAAGTCAAGGCAATCCTTGAAATGGTTCCCCCAACTACCATCAAGCAGCTTAGAATTCTGTAGGGAAAGGTCACATCAATTAAGCGTTTCATAGTGCAATTATCTAAAAAGTTCCGACCCATGAACAAATTATTGCACAAAGGGGTTACATTTCACTAGGATGACGAGTGCCAGTTAGCCTTTGACGACATCAAACAATACCTAGCTTCGCCACTAGTATTGGCACCACCTAGACCAGGAGTGCCGTTCTACTTATACATCTCAGCTACTGAGGTGGAACTGGGTGCCATGCTAGCCTAGAAGAATGAACTTCATAAGGAACAGGCTTCTTACTATCTTAGCCACACCCTGGTCAGTTATGAACTTAACTATGCATACGTCGAGAAACTCTTCTTGGCAGTGGTGTTTGCTACCAAAAAGCTACACCACTACATGTTGAGCAACACTATGTATGTTGTGTCTAAGGAGAATCCATTACGATACATGATGAGTCGTACTTATCATAGTAGTCGCACGGAAAAATGGATCATGTTGTTGACAAAATTTGACATAGAGTTTATTGGACAAAAATATATCAAAGGACAAGTCATAGCCGATCAACTAGCAGAGGCTCCTCTTGAAGACGATCAGCCTCTAGTCATAGAACTACCCGATGATGGGGTCTTCCATGTCTCAGAATCGCCAGATTTTGATGAGCCTGAGTCACAGGCCGACATAACCCTATTTTTTTATGGTTCTAAATGTGAGCAAGGTGGTGGCACGAGAATAGTATTCTTCACATCACAGGGTGCTCCAATTCCCCTGTCATTTAAATTAAACTTCCTATGCACCAACAATAATGCAGAGTATGAAGCCTTGCTCATATGTCTTCAGACAAAGAATCGCCATGAACATCAAATGATTAAATATCTTTGGTGATTCGTTGTTAATTTTCAATCAAGTTAAAGGGGTATATCAATGCAAATGCCTAGTTCTACAGGCTTATAAAGCCCTTATGGACAAATTCCTGGAAAAACTTGAGTGGTATGACATCGAGGCACTCCCTCGGTCATCGAATCATTTTGTGGACACAATGGCCTCCTTGGGGTCACTAATCCTACAAGACCTTTCCGGTGATATGACAACCATTCAAGTCAAAACCCTATCGCAATCTATGATGGAGCGTGCAAGCTCTGACTTGACGCCAGGAATCCACATGATCCAGATTGAACCATCCTCGGATAAGTTCTTTCGAATCCACGATCGTTTGAAACATGCTAATTGGGGATCCTTATTTTCCCCTACTCCCATTAATAGCAATACAATGCTATTCTTACAAGTTCTATCCCGTTCAGCATTTTCTAGGGATGAATTTCAAGAGGGATTGGTTGTTCATACTGTCGAGGTTTTCGATCAACAGGACTGGTATTTACCCATTAGAGGCTACCTCAAGCTAGGTAATCTCCCGCTTGGATTGATGCATGCCGCAAAATGAGCATTCAATCAAAAAGCGGCTAAGTATGTCTTGATAGGAGACATTTTGTACCATCGTAGCTATGAAGGAATCCTCCTTCGTTGCTTGGACCAACAAGAGTCCACTTGGGTAGTCGCCCAAGCGCACGATGGTACATGTGGTGGCCACTTCAGTGGTATGGCCATCGCAAAGTACATTCTTTGCATGGGCTATTATTGGCCATATTTAGAGCGAGATTGTTGCGCATATGTCAAGAAGTGCGTGAAGTGTCAACATCATGCTAATTTGTTGCACGTACCTTCCCAGGCCTTGTAGACAATCTAGTATGCTTGGCCATTTTTGTAGTGGGGCTTCGATCTAATTGGCAAGATCTCCCTTGCATCGTCAGGCCATCACACGTTTATCATAACGGCCACAGAGTATTTTACCAAGTGGGTGGAAGCAATTCCGCTTACCTCTACGATAGGACCCCACATTATGGAGTTCATTTTGCATAACATCATATGTAATTTTGGTATTCCATCCAAAATAGTCTTGGATAATGGGATGCCATTCAAGAACAAAGACATGCATGCTTTGACCATAAAGTACAAAATTTAGCACAGTTTTTTGACACCTTATTATCCACAGGCAAATGGGCAAGCAGAGGCATCAAACAAAATGCTAGTTGCCATCCTTAAAAAGATAGTCACAGACAGTCATAAGGATTAGCACATCCAAATCCCACTTGCCCTGTGGGCCTATCACACTAGCATTAGGATGCCCACTAGGGCCACTCCATTTTTGCTCGTGTATGGCTCCAAGGCAATCATGCCTCTATAGTTGGAGATTCCTTCCTTGTGCATATCAATGCAGGAGTTCATCGATGATGACACTGCGTGGCAGGCCCGGTTAGACCAGCTTACGTTGCTTTATGAACGATGCGTTAATGCTCTCAAGCATTTACATATTTATCAAGAGCGACTTAAGAAAGCTTACAACATGAAAATTCACCTGAGAGACTTTCGGGTTGGTGATTTGGTTTTGAAGGAAAACCAATAGAATTCTAGTTTGCCATCCCACCTAAGGGACAAGTTCATGGCAAATTGGTTAGGTCTGTATTTCATTGATAGCAAAATAGGACCCGAGACATACCGGCTAGCTTCTCTTGATGGAACCAAGGAAATAGAACCCTTGAACATCAGTCATTTGCACCCATTTCATATCTAAGAGAGCCAAATCCCCAAAATGCTCCAAGGATCCCTAAAATCGCTTGGTCAATCCCAAAATGCTCCAAGGATCTCTAAAATCGCTTGGTCAATCCCAAAAATGCTCCAAGGATCCCTAAAATTGCTTTGTCAATCCCAAAAACACTCCAAGGATCCCTAAAATCACTTGGTCAATCCCAAAATGCTCCAAGGATCTCTAAAATCACTTGGTCAATCCCAAAATGCTCCAAGGATCTCTAAAATCACTTGGTCAATCCCAAAAATGCTCCAAGGATCCCTAAAATCGCTTGGTCAATCCCAAAAATGCTCCAAGGATCCCTAAAATCGCTTGGTCAATCCCAAAAATGCTCCAAGGATCTCTAAAATCGCTTGGTCAATCCCAAAATGCTCCAAGGATCTCTAAAATCACTTGGTCAATCCCAAAATTCTCCAAGGATCCCTAAAATCACTTGGTCAATTCCAAAAATGCTCCAAGGATCTCTAAAATCGCTTGGTCAATCCCAAAAATGCTCCAAGGATCACTAAAATCACTTGGTCAATCCCAAAAATGCTCCAAGGATCCCTAAAATCGCTTGGTCAATCCCAAAATTCTCCAAGGATCTCTAAAATCGCTTGGTCAATCCCAAAATGCTCCAAGGATCTCTAAAATCACTTGGTCAATCCCAAAAACACTTCAAATATCCCTAAAATCACTTGGTCAATCCCAAAATGCTCCAAGGATCTCTAAAATCGCTTGGTCAATCCCAAAAATGCTCCAAGTATCCCTAAAATTGCTTGGTCAATTCCAAAAATGCTCCAAGGATCCCTAAAATCGCTTGGTCAATTCCAAAAACACTCCAAGGATCCCTAAAATTGCTTGGTCAATCCCAAAAACGCTCCAAGGATCTCTAAAATCGCTTGGTCAACCCCAAAATGCTCCAAGGATTCTCACAATCACTTGGTCAAAAATAAAGAAATTCAAAATCCAAAAATCATCAAAAACAACAATTTTTTGCATCTCATTTCTAGGCATGCTCAAATTCATCAATAGAGCATCTCATCTTCATATTCACAAAAATCAATCCATCAAAAATACAAAAAAAATACATAGCTGCATTAAGCATTACATCCATACATTGCATATTTGTGGTCGTACAAGTCAAAGGCACCATAGGTTGTAATTGCTCTGCTAGTCCATCTGGTTCCACATTGTTCCATCTTATAAAAAAAAAAAAAACAAATGCCATTTACCGCTTTTTACCACACTAAGAGTCAGTGGTCTTCTAATGTATCAAGAGTTTTCGTCTTTCAGTTGTAATTTTGCTTTCTAGCCATGTACTGTACCAAGTCAGGAAGATTTTACAAAGGTAGAGTTACACTTGAAATACGCCTTGTTACGTAGCATCCCAACACAAATTAAAACACATAAAAATTCCCAAGTTGTGTAAATGAAAGATGAAACCTGCACAGTAATCTAGTTCACCATAAGTGAAATGGCTATCTTGCTCATCCCCCTGTGCGAATGACCCAAAGAATGTTGAGAGTTGGCAAAAGGACAAGAATCTTCCCTACCCAATTCCCTAAGAATCCCAAAGTTCTCAATAGTTGCAAAACATCAAAAATTTGCAAACATCAAAACTCCAAAAAATTTGACACCCCACAGTGCATACATCAAAAAGCACATACAATAGTGATTCTCATCACTCCATATCCAAATACCTTGCTCAAAAGAAAAACAAATAAAAATAAACAGTGATTTTATCACTACAAACGAGCAAGTATCCCAATATAATTGAAGAAAAGAAGGGAGTCAAACTTGAATCCCTGGAACTCTCAGCATTTCGAAAGGTCATGAGGCAAACTTCAGTAACGGTTTGGTTGATAGCCTATCGGTCATTGGCGGTAAACCTCCCGCATGATGATATATTTGTCACATTAACTTGTGTACAGATCAATGTTTGCATGTGGATGAGCTAGCTTATGGTATCCTAGATAGCACCGCAGATTAATCCGATGAAATACAATAAAGGAGTTAGTGGAGCTAGTTAGGTGATCCTCAGTACAGGTTCGGTTGAAAGCCCATCTAGCACTGGCGGTATCCTAACAAATACCACATAAATAAACTCAATTGCACACACAGAGATGTGAAATAGCTTGGTCAAAAATGAGTTCGATTCATACCTTGTCCAAAAGTCTTGTAAGACAAAGTACAGTCGTGGCTAGGAAGTTAAAACCGTCTGAGTCTCATAAAACCTTAGTTACATTTCTAAACCAACTGCGCTACTTTTCATCCTTACAATATCATCAAAAATCACATATATACATACAAAGTCAGTTACCACAGTAATCGCCTAAAAATGAAATAAACAGAGTCTTAAACAGTCTATGGTGCCATAACCAACCATCACAAATTCCATCCATCCATTTCATTTTGCATATCACATATAAATCAAAAAAATTTGCATTCATCATAGCATATGCATCCATCAAAATAAATAAACATGCATACATCAATATTCATAAACCATCATGCATAAGATCAAATCATCACATGTGCATAACCACAATAAAGCCGGTATATATATATATAATCAAAAAAATGCCCATAGGCTACAAAATTGGTCCTCTGACCCCGCAATCATATAACAAAAACCACCCAGCATAAGGCGTCGACCACCATGATCATGCAGGATTGGTGCAACAAGAACTACCCCCCATGGTGTGGGTCCTATGGGACCCCTCAGGACAGCTACTGCTAGCCCCCACATCACGCCTACTACCACCTCCCTCATCCAATCACCTACAACGAGATGATGCTGACTACTCAGTAGCACTATCCCTCATCCGACATGAAGATCCACCTCTCGATGTCTCAGGTAGCTGCCCACCGAGGTGAATGACCTCCCTCTCCAAATCTAGCCGGTGTCAGCACCACTCTTCCTATCGTCGATGGTAGTAAGCTACTACATCATCACGCTGCACCAAAACCCTATCTCGCTCTGCTAGCTGAGCTTGCAAGAGATCCCTCTCCCGTAGTGCGTCCCCAAGCTCCTGATCTCGCATCCTAGACTCCATATCCTCCGTATTCGCCTAAAGCACAAGACTCTCTGGAACAACAGCCTGCTTTGGTTCCCACTGCTCCACCATGTCCTACATGTCTGACTGATCCGGAGCCTCCACATATACATCCTCACCCCCCACCTCAACCATGTCTGCATCCTCCAATGGAGCTCCCCAATCATCCCCTGGTGCCTCAGCACCCTCCGCTGCCACCTCCATGCTTCCTAGTGGCCCCTCTCCTCACCATCGTCATAGTACCCACCATGAGTCATACTCAGTGGTAGTCCCGATGTCATCCACGTCCGGGACGTCGATCACCATGTCTGAATCCTCGCCCAATGGCATGATGATCGATCGATCTAGAGTCATCTCATCTCCCCGATGTCGATAGACCACGGGCTCACCAGGAAACCCCTGGCGCACCCCAAGCCGTCGTGTAACTTGGCTATATGAGAAGAACTCATGCTCGGTCCCATGTCACCCAATAAACCATCGCTCCCTATGTACCCATCGGAGCCACTCTCCAGCCTTCGGCCAAGCTGGACAGTCCCGATAAGGGCACCAAACCATCTCCCCTGGAGTGAGCCGAGAAAAGGCATCAGCATAGTGCCCTACAACATCTGCCCACTTCCGACTCTGCCCCTGCTCTCTGGACCACTGCCACAGAACTGCATACCCTATCTTCTTATCCTCCATCATCGCTCGAGTCATCCATGGTAACTTGGTTGGCCTCTCAACTGCTATGTGCTACCAACCCCAACACTGCAATAGATAACTACAACTGATCCCCTTTAGTTGTTGGCAGCGGACCCCATATAGCTACCCGTAGATTTGTGCCAACAGTGTCTGTCCCCATCCCAGGATCAGTGGTGCCTCTATAGGGCACTCTACCAGCTACCACACCAAATCCAGCAGGTTCCATGGGAACCTTGCACCTGACGAGTTAGGTAATAGCATGTTAGAAATGAGGCCCATAAGGAATGCGTGCCTCACTCCTAACAACCCCCTCTCCTACCACCATCCAACCAAAATATTGCCAACCTGGAAATCCACCTCAGTCGTCTCCACTGGGTTCTCTACACCCAACCACTCCCCATGCCCGAAGCATCTCGTCAGTACAGCAGTCCGTTGATCACACGGTGATGTCTTGATGGGCAGTCCATATATTGGAATCCGTAAAAGCCGATAGATATCCTCCAAAGTGATAGTCATATCCCCTGTCGAGATATGGAAGGTGTTGGTCTGCGGATCCCAAAGTTTTATCACATCTGTCAAATAGGCTTGATCCGCAACCATAGGCTCCAGTCGAGCCACCTGCTTGAGCCCAAGGGCATCAAGCCACTCCCAGTCAGCCTCAGTCAGCGCCCCCGTGCCTCAGTGAAAGTAGTGGGTACATGGTACCGGCTCCTAACAACCTGCAAAAGAAAACACACCAAAAAAATTAATTAAAATCATGGAAAAGAACTGTACAACAATAACATGCATATACAATATTGCCTACCAATGTACAGCAAAAACAAGCACAAAAATTCAAACAAAAATCAAATTTTCAGTTCTAGGGTTTCTAATCCTAACTGATTAATTTACAAACAAAAATTCAAAATTCAAACAATTTTTCAGTTCAAGGGTTCCTAAATCCTAACTAATAAATTTCAAAAAAAATAATAATAATAAAATGAAAAAAATTAATTTTTCAGTCTTAAGGTTTCTAATCTTAACTGATTAATTTAAAAACAACATAAAAAAATTCAAAAACACAAAAATTACGTCTTAGGGTTTTACATTCCGTTATCCTAGGGTTTAATTGTAAAATTATTTACCTAAATTTTACGCTACGTTTAGTTGTAAACTGAGTCTTACTTGTCTTCAATTCAGTTTCAAGGTTTAAGTTTTAAAAATTTTGAAAAACATCATCACAAAAATAATCAAATAAAACAATTGCAATTCTAAACAAAAATAAACTCTAGGGAGCACTTACTGGTCTCGCTTCGGCTCTGCCGCTCGATCTAGTTTGTGTACTCATGATGGCAGGGAAAATCCGGTAGCGCTTCGCGTCGCAGAATCAACCTCCTCCTCCCCAGAGCTCCAAATTGCAAGAAAAATTAGATGCAAATGAGCCCAAACTCAAGTTTTGGCCCTTAAATAGGTCTTTTGAGCTATAATTCGTCCTTCACTGGGATGAGAACTCTAGTTAGCACTCGTCCCACCTAGGGACAAATTCTAAAGCTGGAATTCGTCCCACCCTGGGACGAATTCAGGCCAAAAACTTCAAAAACATCAAAAAATGAACAAAAATGCACTAAAACAGATAATAAATTTGCCCGATGAGAGTGCTGTTGCACTTAACATCTCGGGCATACAAAACAGACGTTGGGGTCACAAATTGTCATTATCCTACTCCCTAAGAAGGCTATCTTAGCTGGACCGCTCCATGGGAAGACGGATTTTCACCAATTTTAGCTCCAAAAAACATCGCAAAAAGGGTTAACACCCACCAAAAATAGGTCTAAATGTTGGAAAAATTGCACATGCTTAATGATAAACCATCTAAAGGCACCCTTGCACAAGTCATCTTGGGTCAAGCGACTCGTCGCTTTTCTCACAAAGGTCATTCCCTCATCGATTCGTCGCTTGAGGGGGTAGTCACAATTAGTCACCAATCAACAAACACACACCCAATCAAGGCAATGACATGCATTCAAAGAATCATTGACAAAGACAATTGATCAAACACTTGGCATTCTCGAATCATTGTAAAAGAATCATTGATCAAACACTTGGAATTCCCGAATCATGAACACAAGGTTTCCCCCTGTGGACAAAAGGTTGCGCCCTTTGCCTATTCATGACTGATCAATGACCAAGCTCAAGTCACACCTCACCAAAATAGGTTAATACTTGAAATCAAATTCCTTAGCTCGTTAGAAGCAGGGATTCAAGAATGCATGCCCTTTCCATGCTTGGGGCATCAAAAGTTGGTTAGGTTACCAAGAAACCCTAATCATTAGTGCTTTGGTTATCTATTTTTGCTCGGCGTTGCGCCATGCACAGCGCATCCCAAAAAGGGTCATCTCGTAGACACCAAAACGGCACCAATCTGATTATGTGACTGCAAACACTGATCGCTTTGACACACAGCCCCCAGGGCAGCCCTCAGAGGTTAAACAGTGGTCCTAACCACTTTCATAGCAATTTTGTAAGGTCAAAAGGCAATTTGGCACATTCAGGAACTTTGCTCAGTATTCGTCTCACCCAGGGACAAATTCTAACTGGGATTCGTCTAACCCAGGGACAAATTCTAAATTTGTCTTTGGTCAAGATGAATTCTAGGTGTAACGGGTAAAAAGAAGAATGCCGCCAAGTGGCAGCTGAGGACAGTCAATTATTGCCTCTTGCCGTGCATGCGCGTGTAGGTGGGTAGATTGGCAGTTAGAGGACTGTCACAAAGGCAGTCATGGAAGCCCAAGTCAAGGAGGAGTCTCCTCCCTCTTGGGAAGGCATGGCCGGCACATGGCATCCCTGCATGCCCCTCCAAAGAGACCCCCTGGGTCCATAAAATGGTGGACTTTCCCACCCAAATAAGACAGAAGTTGGAGGCATTTTCAAACAATGAAGTGTTGCCCAATTGAACACCCTATTGCACCCTTTTTCGATTCACCCTTTCACATCCATTAATCTCTTTCGCAAGAGAGGTTATTGGGTGGCTTTTGGAAGCGTGGATCCGAACCCAAACCCAAAATTTGACCACCTTAATCCACCAATTTTTCGACACCACATTCCAAGAGATTTTGGGCCCTTCCCTAGTGGATTGGCACCGAAATAAAGTTCCAATGGTGGGTGGCCCACTCGGGCACCCCGCATATTTTGAGTTTCATTCTAATTCATTTTCTGTCATTTATTCATTTTTCATTCCATTCTATGCTGACTAGATAGTTCATGTATTCAATTTCGTAATATTTTAATCAGATTTCATCATATGCTTGTCGCTTTTGTCGTTTTTGTTGTCCCACTAACTTGCAGGTAACAACATCAAAATCCTCGATGATGGAGGTCAAATTGGGAGAATCTGACCATCTGGGTCATCCCAAAATGGCCCCAATTACTTAACCCCTTTGTCTGTAAGTGTTTTGGAGACCCCGAGGTTCGACATTTAGACGACATCACTTTGGCTTTCCTAACACAGTCGAATTCGTCCCACCCAGGGACGAATAACAGCAGAATTCGTCCTACCCAGGGACGAATTACAGTTGAAAGAAGATTGGTCGACTGTTTCAATGGCAATGGCCCTATGGTAATGTAATATGACCTCTGTAAGATTTGCAAGTCATTTAGGATCATTTCATGCATCATTTTAGTCAGTCTTAGGCATACATCTTTTATTAATTTCAAGGAACAAACTTTTCCTATTTGCAGCAGGTGCTACTAACTCTTTTTGTTGTTTCTTTGAACGCAGGAGGAGCAGCAAAGATCGAAGACCCATCAACACCAGCGGTGGCAACGCTTTGGCCCGCCCATTTTGCATGTGGGCACGCGGAAAGAAGATCACTATTCACTTTTGTAATGGAAACATGCTAACTCTCCTAGCCCCTAAAAAGGGAGGAGATGTATTGTAACCGAGTTGGAATCACATTAATAAAAAAGGTTGTGCTCCTGCTTTCTCCTTTTACGTTTGGTTTTGATTCGATTATATCTGCTTTATTTCGTGCATCAAGCTAGTTAGTTTACATTGCAGTAGTTAGTGTTTCTTTTTATTTTTGGAATCTCGTGCTTTCAAGTTGTTCATAGAGAAAGGAAAACCCTATTGTTTGAGACTAGTTGATCTCTAAATACAGAAAATTGTTTATAGGGAAAAGAAAATCATATTGTTTGAGACTAGTTGGTCTCTAAATATAAGAAATTATTTATAAGCAAAGGATAACCCTATTTTTTTAGACTAACTGGTCTCTAAATGTAGGAAATTGCTTAGAAGGAAAAGAAAACATTATTGTTTGAAGACTAGTTGGTCTCTAAATATATGGAATTAATTTTAGGGAATGAAAGACCCTATTGTTTAAGATTAGTTGACCTTTGAATTAAAGAAGTTAATCAATTCTTCTTTTGGAATAATTTGAGATTAAATGGATTAATCTCCCCTTTTGGAATAATTAGAGATTAAATGGACTAATCTCTTCTTGTAGAACAATTTGAGATTAAATGGGTTAATATCCCCTTTTGGAATAATTAGATATTAAGTGGATTGATGTCCTATTTTTACTAACCTCCTCTTAGATTTACTAAGAGTAAAAGTGGATTAATCTCCATTTTTATTTAATGAATGCATGTTTTTTGAAAGGTAAATTTTATTGTATTGTAGAAAACGAAACATGGTTTTCCTTACAAATGAGAAGGTCTTGTTTTGTAATAAAAATGGTTAATGAAGATAGATGACTTTGATGAATGTATTTATGTTTCAAAATGATACAATTGAGTTCTTGAATCTATGCTTAAGTTTTGGTTAAGGAAAGATAGATTGTCTAATAAAAGTATAGGTTTCTCTTAGAATGTCCCTTAGAAATTAAATGAATGTCCAAGAGAAGTAGAAGCTTATCATAGTGTGTAATTTAATCATGGTTGTATTATCGAATGGATGTGACCATTCATAGATAGGAATTGGGGAATTTCTAAGTTATTTTTTTTTGGTATAAGGTAGAGGTGGTTATAAGGTCCACAAACCTTTTACAAAGTCAAAATGGGCTGGTTCTAGCATCAAGCCCGTATAATCAAAATACAAAATGGATCTTTCTAAGACTCACATTAAGCCATACTTAGAGTCCACGGTCCTATACTTGTCGCTTGACTATTCAGGATAAAACAAAAACCAAACAACACCTAGCACTTACTAACACTAGGTTGTCTGTATCGTACACTTGTCACCTCCCGGGCCCCGACAAATGGGATGCCTTTTCTCGCCTAATTCCATCTCGTCGGATTACTCATCATCAGCCCCTCCGATCTCCCGATGCTCTAACGGGTTTGATCTTAGCTCTTCTCTAGCAACCAACACCAATAGTTCTTGAGGGAAGTTATCCTTCCAAATTTGCATCTCCCCAACAGAAACCGCAATATTTGCCATTAGATCCGCCGCTCTGGTTCCCTTCTCTGAAGGTGTGTTGGATTCGGGCATTAACCAAATGAGATTTATGAATCTTTGCTTCTAGGATAAGCTCCAATATGGTCCAGATGGGGTCTTTATCCTCCTTAATTGCCTTGATTATATTAAGCGAATCCCCTTCAAAGATAACTTCCTTATAACCCTCAAGTCTGGCAATTCTCATTGCTCGCATGCGAGCTCGGGCTTCGCAAAATGATTTGTTTGAGTTCCCAAAGGCTCTGCAAAGGCAAGGACCACTTTTCCTTCCTCATTTCTCAAAACTCCTCCCGCTCCTGCAGCCCCGGATTTCCTTTAGCTGCCCCGTCAAAATTAAACTTAACCCACTTTTGTGTGGGGGTATCCACTTGACACCATCCCGTGGGTTGGTTGTAATGTCTAGGTCCGGAAGTTCCTCTCCCCGGCTTCGCAAAATCCTCCTTTCCCTTAGAGACATGGTCTCATTTTTGAAGAAGAAAGTTTTCCACTTTTCTTTCAAAGCTCTGATTATTTTATTACCACATAACCTGGGATCTTTCTTACGTCCTTTAAATACTCTCTTATTTCTCTCATTCCATATCCCCCATAAAAAATGGGGTAAGCTGAGCTTCCAGAGCCAAGTCAAAAGCTTTGCCCGGAAGGGGGAAGCCCATTGTATGCAGAAGTCAGACATGCTATTTGGACAGACCCAATCTATATGAAATTTGGACAGGATCATTTGGAAGACTGTACAAGAAAAATCACAAGTTAGAAATATATGACTTACAAATTCTATTGCTTTCTCACACAAGATACATCGATTGATGAATTGGAAACCTCTCCTTTGCAGATTATCTGTTGTCAGGATCTTATTTTGAACTGCCAACTAAAAGAAGAAAGCTATTTTTGGGGTTAAATTATTTAACCAAATAACAGAAGTCGGAGTCCAGCCATTGAATCCTGAGTGGATTAACTTATAGGCGGTTTTACTCGAATAGATCCCACTTGTAGTTTTGCCCCAAATTGCCTTGTCTCTTCCTCCCCCAGGAATGATCGAGAACACCCTTAAAGCATCATTGAGTTTGGTTAGGGCCACCTTCTCTTGCTCTGACAGATTATGAATTGTGATTTTCTTCCAAGAAGAAGTTTCCTGTGCTACAGCAATAAAATCCCCTACTTTTCCTCCCATTTCCTTCGAAAGTTTATGTTGGAGGACCTGAAGGTCTAAGTTATCTTTCAGAGGGGCCTCTTCCAACCACGGGTCTTTCCAAAAGTCCACTTGTCTTCCATTACCAATTCTCCATCCGATGCCTTTCCGACTACCTCCCGACATTCGAGCAAACAATTCCAAAAATAGGATCCTCTAGGAAGATTATCGACTTTCGGGAAGTCCCGATTATTTCGATATATTTTGCCTTAAGAAGTTTTACCCATCCCAATTGATCATTATTGATAAATCTCCATACCTGTTTGCCAATCGGAGCTTGATTCAATTCTTTCATTCTCTTTAACCCCAGGCCCCCCCGATCCTTGCTTGCACACACCCGATTCCATGCTACCAACGAAATTCTCTTTCTCTCCTCCGAACTCGACCACAAGAAGTTGCGTTGAATTAGCTCCAATGTAGCTCGGACCTTTGCAGGCATTCTAAATAGAGACATGCGAGTAAATTGGAATGCTCTCGTAAAGTAGTTTGAACTAATAAGGCTTTTCCTGCGGAGCCGAGAAGGCTGCCCTTCCACCCCGCTAACTTTTTGGAGATCCTGTCAATGAATGAGTTCCACAAAGTAGCCTTCATTCTTCCTTCGAACATAGGCATACCTAGATAAGTTGCTGGTAGAAGCTCCTTTCCACAACCGAAGAGGTTAGCTATTCTTTCCTCCCTCCCACCAGGCGTGTTAAAGAAATAGATGCTACTCTTCTTATAGTTTATGTACTCGTCTCGCTGTCGTCTCATACTTGGTTAGAATTCTCTTCAACTTCCTAGCTTGAGGCACCGAGGCTTTGGACACAATGATTGTATCATCCACAAACCGTTGGTGAAACACTGCCCTCGCTGTTGAGGCTGGTTTAAAACCTTCCAATTGACCATCCGCCACCGCTGCTGAAATGTTCCTACCCAATGCTTCCGCTAAAATAATAAACAAGTATGGAGACAAAGGATCTCCTTGTCGCAACCCCCTTTCACTCTTAAAGTAACCGGAGGGTGACCCATTCACCATGAGAGAAAATCTTGTAGTAGAGATACAACTAAAAATCAACTTAATCCACTGGGGACAGAAACCAAACTTACCCAAAATCTTGGTGAGGAACCGCCATGAGACCCGGTCGTAGGCTTTATTCATATCAAGCTTTAGTAACATACCCGCTTCCTTACTAGTCACCATTGAATGAATAACCTCATGAATTGTGATGATACCATCCAATATTTGTCGCCCTTTCACAAAGCCACCTTGGTTCATATCAATGATGAAAGGAAGGATAACCTTCAGCCTATTGGCGATTGTTTTTGTGAGAATCTTCATCAGAGTGTTACATAAACTGATAGGGCGAAAACTGGAAAATTCCATTGCTCCCACTAGTTTAGGGATGAGAACTAAAAAAGTAGCATTAACTCCTTCTGGGATTTCCATGTCCTTTTGAGCCTCAATTATAGCTTCCACTACATCATTGCCTAGGATATCCCAAAACTTTGGAAGAAAGCTGCAGGGAAGCCATCCGGTCCTGGGGAGCTGTTACCATCCATGTCAAAAACGACCTTCTTGATTTCCTCCTTTGTGAAAGGACTAAGTAAGAATCCATTAAGATTATCAGTTACGAGGGGTGGAATGGCTGCCAACAGAGAGTCCTCTTCTTCAATAGTCGGATTTACATCTTCTAGCAATGATTTAAAGTACTCAACCGCTTCCCTCCTTATGTCTTCCATATCTTTGGTGTTAGACCCATCGGCCATCTTGATCTCCTTAATTTTGTTAGTACTCCTATGGCGAAGAGTAGAGACATGGAAGAACTTTGTATTTCTGTCACCCTCCTTTAACCAACGCAGTCTGGATTTCTGCCTCCAAAAGGTTTCTTCAAATCCTAGCATCGTGTGGTATTCGGCTAATGACTCCCTCTCCTGGTTTCTCGGATCCTCCGTAAGTCGCTCCGACTTCAACTTCTCCCCGTAGTTCATTGATCTTGTCTTTTAGTTCTGCCTTTTTAACAAAAATATTTCCAAAGGAAGTTTTGTTCCACTCCCTAATGTTAGCCTTCACATTCCTTAGTTTACATGCCACTTGGGCCGGTTTCGAACCATTATACTTTTTGTCCCACCATTGGGCAACCGGATCCTTGAGATCCCGATGTTGGAACCACATAAGTTCGAATCGAAAGGGTCCGATGTATCTTTTCTTAGAGTCCTCCCCTGTTTCCCACGGAATTGGGTTGTGATCGGACCCGATTCTTGGGAGTGCCGTTAATGAAGAGTCCCCAAACCTCTCCAGGGCATTCTTGAGAAAGAAGAAACCTATCTAATCTGATCCGAATTTGGTTTTCCTTCAATCCTTTGTTAGACCATGTATAGGAGAATCTACGCAGGTCCACATCCATCGACTCATGTTGCTCAACAAAATCTCTAAACTCGTAGATATCAGCAGTTATTCTTTGAGAGCCCCCCAATTTATCTACAGGATTAAGGTAGCAATTGAAATCCCCCGCCACAATCCAAGGGTAGTTGGGGACCGTCTCCCTCAATTCAGCTAGCTGACTCCAAAGAACCCTTCTCAGTCCCTGTCTAACTGGAGCATATACATTCGTTAAGATCCACTCTTCCTGTGTGGTTTTATCCACACATAAGAGACAAATAAACCAACTAGACATCAGAATCACTCTACTATCAATCACATTTTTGTTCCACATAACCAGGTAACCCTCCTGCTGTTCCAGGTGGCCTCTTGGCCTACTACTTCAACTTCTCGCCAAGTCCTATTCTTAAAAGGAATAACTCTACTCTCCTCCATTTTAGTTTCTTGCAATAAAATCATATCCGGTTTGTGTTCTTGTCTAAGAGCATACAAAGCTCTTATTTTTGTAGGATTACTCCCACGAATATTCCATGAAAGGATCTTCATTTATGGGCTTTGGATCCTCGAGCCTTCGCCCCAAAGAGCAATATTGCTTGAGTGCCATCAACCACTCCTCGCTTCGCTTCTTTCCGCCTTAAGGCAGCATTGCTAGGTTTCCCTCTTCCTACCGAACCATATCCCCATACATCCGCTCTAGGTTGAAGTTCCTTGGGATTCACTTGGCTTCTAGTAACCATCTTGGGTAGGTCAGTCTTGGTATTTGGGGTAACAATCTGGCTTTCCAGGTTAACTGGTCTTTTTGACAGTGGAGATGATTCCGTGCTCTTAGCTTCTTGATTAGTAGATTCTTTTTTCCCTACTTTGGGGTTACACTGATCTTGGTGGTTCACCTCTTCCTCCTGAGTATCCTTGCCCGTATTATTAGTTTCCTGCTCCTTCCTCTGATTTTTCTCCTCTAAATCCTTCTCTTGAGTCTCCTCTACCTCAGATTCCACTTCTTGGTCGTCCATCTGATCTCCCTTCAAATGATTTAATGCATCAAAACTGTTCTCCACTGGGATGTTGATCTCCTTGGAATTTCTTCCCATAAATTCCTCTGCAGTACATGGGACCACTTCCACCGAGCCTCCATAGGCCTCCCGTATCACCCAATCAAACTTACTTGCCCCAGGGCGTTGATCTATGGGGTTCTTTCCTTTGTGATTTGGCTCTGAGGCTTGCCGTAACATCTTAGGAGCAGGTTGAGCTTGAGGGTTCCCATCAAAGGGACCAGCTCCCCTGTGAGAGGGTTTTGGGGCATAGGAATTTTTGGGAGGAGGGTTAAAACGTTGCCTCTTGCTTACAATAGGGCGAACAGGGTCTCTGATATTCAGATTTCGAGCTCCACATCCTTGAGGCCCAGGTTGGGTAGGAATGGAGATCTGTGGGGGAGGGATATTATTCTGGGTTTGAGGATCAGTATTTTGGAGTGGGGGCTGGTTCTTGGAAATGCAGTGGATACCCTGGTGCCCTACCTTCCCACAAACACTACACTTAAAAGACATATTTTCATATTCAAATACCTGAGTATGAAGGCCAAACATAGACGACAAAATAATGGATTTAGGGAGCTCTTTACTCAGGTCCGCCAACACACACATGCGAGCAGACAGGAGTCTTGTTTTGCTCAAGGTTGCAGGATCAATAGCTATTAGTTCTCCAATCTCTGTAGCTATCCCAACCAATATTTGTTCGTTCCAAAAAAGCAGAGGTAATCCTGGCATCTTAACCCAAATAGGAGCCAAATCCAGCACCTGAGTCTAGGGGTTGAAATCGGGGGACCAACGCTTCAGATACAAGCCCCTTTTCCCAAAAAACCAAGGACCTCCTTGGAGAGTCCTTTCCATGTCCTGTTCACATTGAAATGTCACCAAAAGAAAACTCTTGGGTAAAGCCTTAATCATCATACCGGCCCTTGGCTGCCATTTTTGGATGGCCCATCTCCTTATGACTTCCATGTCTGGCCTCACCCCCATAAATTTAGCCACCAAAGATGTTCTGCCCTCCATAGCCACATGCTGAGCTAAGGAATCTGGGACGTGCAACCTACCATTGACAGATTTTAGATTAAAACAAGAGTCGGATAATTTTTGCTTACCGCGAAGAGCATTAAGATATGAAGGTCTCCAGTTGCCAGGTTTCTCTTTGTCTCCTTCTTGGGTCTTCCTTTGATCCTGACGCATAGAGTCCTGGTCCCCCTCAGAGAAATATTCAACCGCATCCACCCAACGCCCTTGGACCGGTTCCAATAGAACTTCCTTGTCCACATCCTCCGCCTGGGGGCCTGCTATCTCGCCAGAGCCCCCACCTGCCGCGTCTGCTGATCTGCCCTTTGAAGTCCCACACCTAGGGTTTGATGCCCCTAGACCTCTCGCTCCTCCTCCTTGCTGCTCCATCCGTCGGTTTGACAAAACGGAATTTCTAAGTTATGATAGGACTATGGAAGTTCTAAAATAAAGATAAAAATGTGGAAGTTCTAATATGGTTATAGAACTATGGAAGTTATAAACTAATGATAGAGTTGTGGAAGTTCTAATATGTAGAACCATGGAAGTTCTTAACTAATGATAGAATAGTGAAAGTTCTAAGATGATGATATAACTATGGAAGTTCTAAATGAATAAAAGAACTATGGAAGTTATAAACTAATGATAGAGTTATGGAAGTTCTATGATGATGATATAATCATGGAAGATCTTAACTAATGATAGAACTATGAAAGTTCTAAGATGTCGATAGAACTATGGAAGTTCCAAACTAATAATAGAACTATGGAAGTTATATGATGATGATAAGACTATGGAAGTTCTACGTTTTTGATAAAACAATCTTTGAGAAAGAATGAATGTGGATTTCACTATTGAAGGGATTATAGTGTCCCTTATTGAAACTTATTTTATACAATATGATATGAACGTGGAAGGGATTATAGGTTCCCTTCTTGAAATTTATTTTATACAATATGATTTTTGAAAACTTGATACCTTTTTTGATGAAATTAGGTTGTTACTAAAAATATTTGGAAATAATGGTGTTCTTATGTAATATATGGATGCTTTTGAAAAATGGAATTGTATAGATTCCTTAAATTGATTGTATTGGAGAAAATTATGATTATATAATGAAAAGATATCTTTGAGGGTAGGTTTTTCCCTTAGGGTTTTTCCTAGGATAAATGTGGTGTTATCTTTGATACTTGCATCTACTATTTTAGTTTATTGTATGCTCTTTAATGAAATATTATTAATATAAAATGTGCATAGTATTTTGCTAATATCGAATATGAATAAATTCATGTCTTGTTTATATGATGTAAATATTATTACTCCTTAAAGATGAATATGGATATCTAATGTAAGGATTTGGAATTATGAAATATTTACTTTGATATTTTTTAAAATTGTAGTTATGTAATGGAACTGGTATATTCTTTATATTTATTATATGAAGAGCCTTTTGAACTTGTGTATATCTATATGATGCAATATTAGTATTACATGCATTGATTAATAATTAAAAAATTTGATAGAATTATCATAAGTTATGTAATTTCCTTGTTCATAATTAGGGATTTTCCTTGAAGGTTATTATTTAAGAATAACATTTATGGGTAGAAATATTAGAGGTTAACAATGAGAGAACATTATCTTAATACTTTATAAAACCTAAAAAATGATATTTTTAATACTTGAGGGTAGTTACAATAGACATCACTCAAGTCTCCTTGTGTTTGATTACTCTAGGTGGAATAGCACAAAGGGTTACCAAAAGTGGGTTAGATTTAGGAAGGTCCTTAGTGGTAAAGATTGGATAAGATATCGTATTGTGGAGGTATGGAGTATCATCATAGGTTTAGTGTTGGCACGTTGAACATGGAGGATTAGGTGGCCAAGCTATTTATCATAGGGAGTGATAAATACCCTAATTAGCTATCTTAGTAATTAAGCACTAGGAACTAGATAGCTCACTATGGAGATGTAGGTATCTAGGATTCAAGGTATTACACTTAGATTCATAAGTTAATATAGGATGTAGCCACATACTAACCACTTAAATGTCATTTGCATGGACTTATCTCAATTTTGGTATGCCTAGGAATAAAAAATAAATTTGAAATACATCCAACAATACTTTGGGTGGTGTAGCCTAGGGTGGATATTTTATACATCTATGTAAACTTTATCTAATAAACTTAACACACATCGTTTAAAATATCTTAGTTTATCAATGGATTTTAGTTAACATTGGGGTTGTTATAATATCTATAGTAGCAAATCTATATAGTAAGAGTGATACTTGGGAAAGTTTATTACTATGGATGGTCATAACTTATTTGAAACATATGGGAATAAATCAAGACCATTCAAAAGGTTTGACTATGCACTTCCATGGTCTATTGTGCATGATTTTAATTTTGCACAAGGAAGTTTCAAATTACTAAATTATTACTCATGGTATGGAGTGGTGCTATACATTAGATATTAACATGATAAAAATAAAAAGTGATAATAGAATTAATTCAAACAAAATCCTAGGAAAAATCCTCATTGATCTCTAAATATGTGATTAAAATTCATTACTATGCAATATAGTAGTACAAAATTATAGAATGCATGTTGGTTATTTTAAGAGACTTGATACTTCACATTCTCTCTAAATTTAGGAATTAACCACATGAAAAAATTCTACAAAAAATTAATGTTTTGTCTTGTTCTAAATTTTACTCTTTTTTTATCCTACATTATTACTGTCTTATGCAATTAAAAATTTCTAACATTATTTATTTTGATATTGAATGGATATTTTTCATTGTACCTCTGAATGATATAAATTTATTTTGTCACTTTGTAAAAAATGTCTACATATTATATTTTGAGTTGTAATTTTTAAAATTCATATTCATTTTTTTAATTGAAAAAATACTTCATATTAAAGAATAATCAAAGAATACATCATCATAGCTACATTACAGTAGTTTGCAAATGAGTAACAAAAAATATGATCTAACACTTTTATCAATTCTAATATAATATTTAATAATCTCATACCTAAACACCTTAAGCTGACTAGAAACAAGTTCAACATCTTTTCTAATAGTAAGAACAACTGACACCTCCTTATTATTAAAAATTAGACTACATCTATCTTTCCAAATACTGAACAAGATAGAGAGTTTGATAATGTGCCAAAATATCCTTTTGTGGCATATTCATTTTTAAAACTATATTTTTTACAAAATCATATCTTTATTTAGTATTCAATGATATTATATGTAAAACATGATTTACACTTGTGCTTTTACAAAAATATGATTGATTGTATTTAAACCAAAGTTTTCTAATAGTTCCCTTAACCATACTTATGTAGGTACTATGTACATTGATTCTATTGTTAAGGGTTTTCCTATTGGTTATTTCTTTAGACTCAAAATTACCAATTCAATTTCTTATGAGAAAATAATATTGATGTGCCCTTCCATTAATCAACTAAGGCTCCATAGTTTTGATTACTATATAAAACTAATACAATATTATTATCTTCTTTTTTGATCGGTTAAAATATTTAGATTAAAAATGGGTTTTAACAGGAATCCCAAAACCTGATTACAAAATGGCTTTGTTAGCCCAAGAACCCAAAAGTTTTGAAGCAGGACACAATCCAAGGATAAAACCGATCAACAAAGAAAGTATTAAGATACTATCCTTAATATAAAATATAAAGGAGGATATCCTTATACAATGCCAAAATAGAGCAACAATCATGAACAAGAAGAAAAAATATGAAACCAAGACCCAAAACCGGTAATCCAGAAGCAACTAGGCTTCCTCATTGAGCACAACACCAACATCTTGATTTTACACATTGGAAGTTTCCACCATGATGCTAATAGTAGTGCCAGGTTCATCCTCAAGAACACCAATATCAAAAAAAATATTGACATTTATAGTAGGAACACTATATTTACCATAAGTGAAGGACTGTTAGAGTTAATGTAATGTGCACTATGCCAGTTTGACACTTGTCAGTTTCATTGACAAGTGTCATGTTTATCATATAGGCTTTCTACCTATATATGTAACCCATTTTTATGAATAATATATCCCCTTCAGTTTTACCTCCTAACATTTGGTATCAGAGCAGGCTTTCCCTACCCTGTGAAAACCCTTGAGGGGGGATTTCCCTCATGGAAATCCTCCCTCCCCCCTCATTTTTTCCCTATTTTTTTAATTTTCTACCGAGGGAGTATGCTCTCCATCGTTTGATGGATCAAAAACCAAATGGTAAAAAAATTTAAAATTTGGGAATTCCTGTTACAAGCTGAAAGAGTATAGTGCCTACACTCCATAAGTCTGCCTTCGCATTATACATTTGACGTCGCAAACTCCCTGGAGCCAATACTGCCTTCACATCTCCTGTGCATCTTGACTCTATAACATTTATGGTTTTGTTAAGCTTGCAGATCGAGGCCACTTTCCAGCGAAGGATTTGCTTTTTCTACTGTTCGTGGAGAGCTGCCAATACTGTGATGAGGAACATTGTAACGATTTGTAGGCATTAATGGATGGCAGTTGGTGCTATGAAAATGCTAGTGACGACACCCCACATGGGTCCGCAATGAGAGTGACACACTGACATAATGCACAGTGGAAAAGCGATCTGATCTTCGCCTGCGAGCTCTCCGAAAGACCAAAAATCTTGCTAAAAGTGCAGTATCCCACAGAATAGACTGCAAGTGGACTGACGATCGCGAGAAGAAGCAATCCAGGGTTAGGCCCGAGCACGCCATGCATCTCATTCCGAGAGTACTCATCCTCTACGTGTTGGTGCTCTGACTTGCAGGCCCAACTCACTAATGCATGGAGATCACTACTTTGGAGACTGTATTGCAGGTTGTTTGTTTGTTCGATCCAGATGTCACAGGTGCCATTTCTATTTTTGTCAGCGAAAAGTGGAGGGCACCACTTTCATGTAATGGGTTGTATTTTTTGCTTTTCAAGGGTATACTTGAATTGTTTTTTCTACTGCGTAGAGAGGCACATTGGTTTTTCAGCATGATGAAGGCCCCTTTGATGGTGGAATATAGGGGTATTTATAGTCGTTGGAAACGGTTTTCCGTGATGGACACAATGGTGGTGTCATATTGAAATTTTGAGGCTGTTTTAGTTGAGTTTTTTAGCCTCAAAGTTTTATACCTTAGAATGCACTCTCGGTTGTACTCGACACTCCCAAGGTAATTTTATTTGTGATCCTTGTACCTAGTGACCTTTTCTATACACTTGGCGAATGCAGTGGCTGGTTACCCATGCATTTTGATGGGATGACATGGTCACCATAAGGACACTTATACTAGGGAATACAGACAAAGACACCCTAGACTCTATCCAAGGTTTTTTTTAGGATCTACTTATGAAGACTACAGACGAAGACACTTCAGAAGATTCTCTTCTTTTCTTCTTCTCTCCTCCTATTTTGATCTATGGCTCATTTTTATTGTATTGAGTGCATTTTCAGCAGAGACCAACACTCTTATATGGCTCATTTTTCCTTTCATTAGGTGCATTTTCGATAGAGACCGACACCTTCTAGATTGATTTCACCATGAGGAGGGATTTCATACTCATGGTGAATCTAGTTAGTGACCTACGAGAGGCAACATCCTCTGAGGATGACCTGTAGAGGCAACAGACCTAGAAGTGGCTGACCCTGAGGCACCCATGATGACCCCGAGGCACTTAGACGGCTGACCCAGTGGCAACAAACCCATGAAGTGGCTGACCCTCAGGCAACAGACCGAGATGTATACACAGTGAATCTAGCATTATTCATAGTTGGAGAGCCAAGCGCAGAGAGCACGAGCCTAGACCAAATCATCAATAAAGGAGGATGTAGGTTTTTGTTCGAGAAGTCAACATTAAGGGGGAATGTTACCTAATGTTGATTTGTTTTTTTTTCTTTAGTTAGGATAGTGCACATTAAGGGGGAATGTTAGAGTTAATGTAATGTGCACTATGCTAGTTTGACACTTGCCAGTTTCATTAACAAGTATCATGTTTATCATATAGGCATTTTGCCTATATATGTAACCCATTTTTATGAATAATATATCCCCTTCAGTTTTACCTCCTAACAAGGACTTCACAAAAAAATATAAGCAAATGCTATTACAAAGGTCAATAAGATGAGTGATACAATTTGAGATGGATTTAATGATAAAAAATTGCATGCACTTATCAGGGGAGTCCTTCTCATCATCCTCAAAGTCAATAACAAAAGACTCCTTCTATTGAGCCAATTTATTAAGGTGAAGTAAGGAATGTACAGGTTTTTGCACAAATTCAAGCTCAAGTTTAGGAGATGCACTCCGAGGTCTCTTTCTCAAGATACTAACATTATCAATTATTCTCTATTTCTTAGTAGAGAACCTAGGGTTACCAAAATACTAAGGTGTAGATTGAGATGAGGGTTTGATAGGGCTTGGCCTAGGTTTAGGAGGTAGAGAAATAGAGATGCCCTGAGGGCAATGCACCAACCAATGCTTATACAACATAGTAAATAGCCCATGATGGGTTGGCAACTCAGACCCTTTTTTATCCCTATAGTGCTCAATTGTGTAATTCATGGAGTTAAACAAGAATTATGGAATATTGACCTGATTGACATCCCAAAAATGGTTATAGAAGGCAAAATGAAAGTTGTAGAGGGGCTTATCTAGGTCGTCAATAGTAATAAATTCCATAATCAACTTCATGAAACTTTCCCATAGAAACATCAGCTCGTCATGATGCATCCCCAAGTGGGATTTCCTGTGAATTTCTTTGTCTTTCACATCCTTTAATTCTGCATCCCAATGGTGCTTCTCTCTCTTGATGGACCTTCCCTCAAGAGGTTGCCTTGTCAAATTGACCAAGAGTTTGATATCCACAATATAGGTCTTCCCACGAATGGTAACACGACCATTATCCTAGGTTTCCATGAAAGCAATAGTGATTTCAGGGTCTTCTCCCTTAAAATTTTTGAAAAAAGGCATGTACCTCTTAGCAGCAAGGATACCTTCAACAATACTATCCATGGAAACCTAATATGGCTCAACAAAAATTTCCATGATGAAACAAAAACAAAACCAAGGCCTTCTTAGTCAGAACAAAATTGATAGAAAACAATGGAAAAAGGTCAAAAAATATAGGTAAAAGAAGGTATGACTGAAGAGGCCAACTCAGACCAAAGCCAATGGCCAAATCAAAGAACGTGCTAAATGGGAATAAGGTTTGAGGGTCTCCACAAATTGATATGATTATTAAGGAAAATGCAGATGAAGGAAATTTATGGAATCGTGTGGATGTCCCAAAAAATCCACATAGAAAAAATAAAAATCAAAACACGAGAGGAGGGAAGGATGAGCACAACGTGGATAGAGGTGATATAGACTTGAAAAAATAGGATGAGTAGAATAGGGTGTAAGGTGGTGCTAAAATATAAAGGAGAGGAGAGGGAGCGAAATATGAAGGGACAATGGAAAGAAAGGTGAGAAGGAAAAATGGTAGAAAATCCCAAAAAAGTGGAAAATTGACACCCAAAAGAGGCAATATCTCAAATAGTGGGTAATCCAAGACCCAAGTGAGCATGAAAACTATCTTTGAGACAAAATCAGATCATGAGCAAATTAGCCATTGACTTGCACCACATCAACAATAGAGATACTAGGTGTCAAAAAATCTTGATTCGTGACCTGGACCAACCCAAAAGGAAAAGCAAAATTCCATGTCATAAAATCAGAGGATTGAGTCCCAATGTTTTCTAGTACATCAACAACATGGTTGCATTCCTAGAAAGTATGCTGGAATATGATATCTTGGAAGGATCGACTAAGAAATCTAGCCTCGTCAATGATATTTCTAATTTTCCATGAGGGCACTTTTGAATTTTTTAAATAATTGATAATGGTAAGAGAATCACCTTCCACCAATAACTTACCAGCATATTCTTTGGCTAAATTCAGACAATGCCACATATTGTGCACCTCTACAACATTATTTGATTGAATTCTTAGAAACTCAACAAACACAAGGATAACCCTGCCTGCACTATCTCTAAGAATGCCACCAACACCTACTTTCCTAGGGTTACCCTTTATTGCACCATCAACATTCAATTTAACCCAACATGGAGGAGGAGGAATCCAGGTGGAAATAGCTCTATTATTGGAAGATCAATACTGGGAATTATCAATTATGGGAAGATTGAGAGATACCCCCAATGACAGTTCAAGCCAAGAAGTAGGGCCAGAAGGGAGAGGACAAAGGGTGGCATTTTCAGTGGTGAAAGATAGAATCTTGTTAAAAATAAATTTAGGTTCTTGCAAAGTATTTGAGAAGACACGATGGTTTCTTTCTAGCCAAATCTACCATAAAAAGTGAAGAAGACAAAAATACCATAAATATTTAAGCCTGAGGTTGCCAAAAGGATTGGGCCATTGAGAAAAAACTTAGGGATAGAGTAGGGAACAACCCAAGAAATATGAAAGAAATCCAGAAGCTTATTGAGGACCAAAGAAGAATAAGGTAGACAATGAACAAGTGGTGAGAGGATTCCTAGTCAGACATACACAAGAAATATCTATTGACTAAATGGAGACCTCTTTTCAACAAATTATCAATCGTGAGGATTTTCTCTTGAATAGCCACCCAAGAAAAAGTAGAAACTTTAGGAATTAGGTGTTTAGGCCAAACAAGACTAAAAGGAAGCAGAGATTCAACATGAGGCATGAGAAGTTTATAAATTGACTTAACAGAAAAATCACCATTTTTAGTAGCTTCCCAAAAAATTTGATCCTGTGGATTTGTAGAAGGAATAATTGAAGAATTAAGGATGGCCTGCAATTCTCTGGATTCCATAGGGTAGTCATGACAACATATAGCTTTCCAAATTTTCCTATTTGTCCGTGTATGGATGAAATTGGACACTTTTGAACCAAAAATAATATCAGTATAATCTTTAAGGATAGAAAAACAGGGATTGTTTATCAGTGGTTGACTAAGAATCCACTTATCATTCTAGAAATTAATTTGCTACCCATTTCCTAGTCTCCATATGAGGCCTTGTAAAAAAAGATATTTGGTATGGAGAATCGATTTCCAAAAACAAGATCCTCTTGGATGTGGAACAACATTAAAAAAATCAGAGTTTTGCAAATACTTACGGTAAATAATGGAGATCCACTCTAAATCAAAATTTGAAATTAATCTCCATGCCTGCTTTGCAAGAAGATCCAGGTTCAGAAGATGAATTCGTCTAAGCCCAAGACCCCCAAATATTTTTGGTAGACAAACCGTGTCCCAAGAAACAAGGTGGAAATAATTCTTATTCTCCACTCCAGACCACAAGAAGTTCTTTTGAATTTGTTCAATTTTGTTGCAGATCCTTATAGGAAATTTTAAAATAGACATAAAGTATATGGGAATGCTTTGAAGAGAGGCATGGGTAAGGATGACCTTGCCAGCTTGCAACAAAATATTACCTTTCCACCCAACCAATTTCTTTTGCATCCTCTCAACCACATTGTTCCACATTGAAGTAGAAGGTTACCCCAAGAATAAAGGGAGTCCCAGATAAGTAGAAGGAAAAGATGAAATAGGACAACCAATAATTTTAGAAATTCTACATTGTATTTCTATGGGGGTATTGATAAAATATATCTTACTTTTGTGAAAATTAATCTTCTATCCTGCAGCCTCTTCATACAAAAGTAAAATGTGCTTGATAACCTTAGCTTCAAAGACAACCACATTAGAAGTAATAATTGTATCAATCACAAACTGCTAATGAAAAACAAGCCTAGTTTGAGAAGCAACTTTAATGCCTAAAATGAGATTTAAATTGCAAGTTGCCTTAATAGTTCTACCTAAAGCCTCAGTAGCTATAATGAAGAGCAAAGGGGATATGGGATCACCTTGATGAATACCCCTCTTGATGGGAAAATAGCCAGCTATAGATCCGTTAACAAGAATAGAGAACCAGGGAGTGGAAATACATCCTTTTATTAGATCAACCCACTTAGGATGAAAGCCAAATTTGAGGAGAATGGAAACAAGGAAATCCCAATTAAGTCTGTCAAAGGCTTTATTCATATCCAACTTTAGGATGAAGGTAGATTTTTTAGAAATCTGGGTAGAATGAAGGGCTTCATGAATGGTGATGACCCCATCAAGGATGGATCTCCCTTGGACAGAACTCCCTTGACAAGGATCAATGATATAAGGAAGGATATCCCTCATTCTAGTAGTAATAGCCTTAGTCAATATTTTATAAACAACATTACACAAGCCTATTGGACGAAATTCAGTCATAGATTTGGCATTCAAGATTTTTGGGATGAGAGCAATGAAGGTTGAATTGATACCACATGGGATATATTTTGTAGATTGAAATTCAAGGACCAAAAAATAAAGATCGGATCCAAAAATGTCCCAAAAGGTTTGAAAAAAATGAGGAGGAAATCCATCGAGACCAAGAGCCTTGTCAGGATGCATAGAAAAAAGGGGTTGATATATCTCATGATCAAAAAAGGGGGCAAAAATTTTTGAGTTTGCTTCTTCAAAAAAAAACTGAGGAATGTAGTGCAACATAGAATTTAAAGCAATATTAGAAGGAGGCTCAGATTCACCCAGAATGCCGATGAAATAGGAAAATTATAATGTCTATAATTTCTATGATAGATGAACCATTGCTCTTGACTAGCATTTTAATTTGATTATGGCTTCTATTCCTCAAAGTGGAAGCATGAAATAACTTTATGTTTAGATATCCTTAATTAAACCAAAGAGGTTTGGATTGTTGTTTCCAAAATATCTCCTCATGGGCTAAAATATTATGATAGTCAGCAAGGATGCATCTTTCTTCAACATGAATTTGATCATCACAATGACCTTCTTGAATTATGTTTTCAATAGAAAGAAGTCTGTCTTCTAAGGACTGTTTAATTTCAAACAGGTTGCCAAAAACTTCCCTATTCCAGATTTTGAGATTTTCTTTAATTAACTTCAACTTCTGAGCAAGATAGAATGAAGGACTCCCTTGACCCCCTTGTTGCCACCATTGAGAAATTTTGGGCCATAAATCAGGATGTTGAATCCACATGGATTCAAATATGAAAGGTATCCTAAAAGGGATATCATTAGGAGTATCCAGTAAGAGAGGGCAATGGTCATAACCAAACTTAGGTAAATAAATAATATTAGCATCATCGAAATCTTGAAAAGCTTCTTTGGATAAAAAAACCTATCCAATTTTACTTAGATAAGTTGGATCTCTGATCTTATGTTGTTCCATGTATACTTAGAATTCTTAAGCTCAACATCCACTAGGTTTTTAAGATTGACAAAGTCCAAAATATCATCCATACTTTTTTTCAGGAATACAAACCCCCCAAACATGTCTGAAGGGTAAAGAGGAGAGTTGAAATACCCTAAAATAACCCAAGGACAATTATGAAAGGAGAGTCTAGTATCACTTAGAGAATTCCAAAATAGAGCTCTTTCAAAAATAGAATTTGGAGCATAGATGTTTGATAGTATCCATGAGAAATTGGAATTATTATCTTGAAACATGATACTAAGGATTCTATCACTAGAATGGATTACTTTCCCTTCAACCTTCCTGGAGTCCCAAAGGTACATAAGGCCTCCTGATGCCCCTCTTGTCGGGCTAAAATCAAACTCACATCTGCTCCAAATTTTGTTAATAGTTGGGAAAATATTAAGTTGATCAAGTTTCATTTCTTGTAAAATAAGAATGGTAGGTCTTATTTCTTTTCTTAATGAGCTAATGAGCCTTTGTCTAGCTAGCCCATTCAAACCTCTCAAATTCCATGAGAGGAGCTTCATTTTGAAGTCTTGGAAGATTTTTTACCTCCCTTGCCAACAACATGGGGAGGTTTGGTGCTTTTTGCATCATCCTTGGCTTGGGAGCTGACAAGGGGAAATAAAGTCTTTTGAATACATACAATATTATTATCTAAATAATATGGAATTTTAAATTATGAAATATATTATAATTTAGATAGATACAATATTATTATTTAAATTATAATATATTTTATAATTTAAAATTCCATTACTATAATTTATAACTATATAATTTGATCTCATATTATCTCTTAATGACACACCCGTGAATCATGAAGCCAAATATAATCCATATATAATATTTGTTCCTATTTTTAAATGCATAAGGTTAGTAGTGAGACTTCTATACTTCCTCCCATAAAATCCATCCTTGTGAATTCTTTTTCCTAGTGCAAGTATGGTGTAAATTTATTTGTAACTTTCCATGTTAAACTTCTTCATCATATCATGTATATATTTGGATTTTCAACTGAATATTCCAATATATATTTGATGTACATCCTTGAGAATAAAATAATTTAAAATTACATTATTTATTTATTTAGTATTCTATTATAGTATATGTAAAACACAGTTTCCACTCATGCTTTTATAAAAATATGATTGTTTGTCTCTCTTTATTTGCACCAAAATTTTCTAATATTTTCCTTAACCATACTTATGTAGCTACTATGTACATTGATTCTATTGTTATATTTTTGCTATAGGTTGTTTCTTTAGACTCAAAATTACCAATTTATTTTCTTGTGAGAAAATAATCTTGATGTGCCCTTCCGATCATCAATTAAGGCTCCCTAGTTTTGGTTTCTATATCAAACTAATACAATATAATTATCTAAATTATAATAGATTTCATAATTTAAAATTCCATTACTATTATTTAAAACTATATAATTTGATCTCACATTATCTTTTAATGGCACACTCATGAATCATGAAGCCAAAGATAATGCATATATAATATTTTTTTCCTATTGTTAAATTCATAAGGTTAGTAGTGAGACTTATATACTTCCTCCCATAAAATCCACTCCCATTATCCTTGTGAATTCTTTTTCCTAGTGCAAGTATGGTGGAAATATATTTGTAACTTTCCATGTTAAATTTCTTCATCATATTGTATATACATTTGGATTTTAAACTGAATATTACAATATATATTTAATGTACGTCCTTGAGAAGCAAATAATTTAAAATTACAATATATATTGATTTAGTAATCTATTATAGTATATATAAAACATTATTTGCACTCATGCTTTTATAAAAATATAATTTCTTGTCTCTCGTTTTTTGCACCAAAGTTTTCTAATACTTTTCTTAACCATACTTATGTAGCTACTACGTACATTGATTCTATTGTTAAGTATTTTGCTATTGGTTATTTATCTAGACTCAAAATTACCAATTCATTTTCTTATGAGAAAATAATCTTGATGTGCCCTTCCTATCATAAATTAAGGCTCCCTAGTTTTTGTTACTATATCAAACAAATACAATATTATTATCTAAATTATAATAGATTTCATAATTTAAAATTCCACTACTATAATTTAAACTATATAATTTGACCTCACATTATCTCTTAATGGCACACTCATGAATCATGAAGTCAAAGATAATGCATATATAATATTTTTTCCTTTTGTTAAATGCATAAGGTTTGTAGGGAGACTTCTATACTTCATTCCATAAACTCCACTCCCATTATACTTGTGAATTCTTTTTCCTATTGCAAGTATGGTGGAAATATATTTGTAACTTTCCATGTTAAACTTATTCATCATATCGTGTATATATTTGGATTGTCAGCTAAAGATTACAATATGTATTTGATATACCTCTTTGAGAAGCAAATAATATCTCAAAATTGAATCACTCATTTATGAATTATTATACCATGGATTATTTAAACTATCTATTCATTCTTGATGAATTATTTAAAAATATTATATCATAAGCATACAAATAAATAATAAAAAAATCACCATCATATTTTTATAGTATAAAATAACCTTAATTTATAAATAATACACAATTTAAAAAGTACACATAAATTTTTTAATCATATATCCTAAGTGCTTGTTTGAGTCCATATAATATTATTTTTTCACTTGTAGATATTTCCTTCTTTACCTTTCACTTAAAATCCTTGTGGCTATACCACATGCATTTCTTATTCAATTGTCCTATTCAAGAATACACTCTTTATATGGAGTTGATATATACTTCATAATTTTTTTACACAACCAATTCTAATAATATTTTTAATGTGTTTTTCCATGTAATAGGTTTACATATAGCATCATAATATATCCTATGTAGTTGTAAATACCCATTTTTCTATAAAATTCTTTTATACCTTTTAATTTATCCACCATAATTGCACATTGTCTTGAACAACCACTTCACTCCAACTATATTATTGTTCTCTAGATAACCAAATTATCATTTTCTTAATTGCATTCAATTCCTCTTTTATGGATTTGGTCCATACCATTTTTGAGATATTTACTCAAAAACTAAGGGCTCTACTTCAATATTGCATAACAAAGAGTGGTTCACCACATTATGTCATTTTTTTTTGAAAGTGTGCTTGGCTTCTTGTGAAATTCCTATGAAAAAAATTACCAATACATAAAAAATTGGATGTCATTATAATGTTCTCTATCCTTTTGTGCTTGTATTTTAAGAAATGCTTTTGTATCCACATGACATGTAACATGCAAATATCTTGAATTATAATTTTATTTTTAGATTGTATTTTTTGGTCCATTTATTATTCTTTCATAAAAATACACATTTGTAGAACAATTTATTACAGATATTTAGAATCATAAAATATCTACATGGTTTACTTTCTTCATAATAATACATAAAAATAATGCTTAACTCTTGGGATCTAACTTCTTTATTTAACTCTTGGGATCTAACTTCTTTATTCAACTCTTGGGATATAATTTCATGTTTTTCCCCTTGGATTTACTAGTGCACATCTAGTGGGACTCATATTTTAAGTTTAAATTTAGTTTGAGAGAGGTTTTTGTGGTTCCCTGCTTAGGGGACCCACTATGTAGTTGTTAGTGGATTTTTTTAATGTGTTTCAACAATTTTAAGTTTTTCTTCAACTTATGGATTGTAGTTTCCAATTTTTTATTGACATTCTATTTGGTACCCTTACACCCCTATTTCAATTTCAAATATTTCCATTTGGTGGTAAATCATAATTCATTTCTCCTAGCTTCTACTTGGGTGGGAACCACTAATTTTTTAGTTCTCACTCATATCCTTGCATTTCAATTTATATCCTATTATTTTGGAGGCTTCTTGGGTAAGATACACATATTCTAGTTCTATTCCTAGATCTCTACCTTCTTTGGTATCCAATCTTGATCTGTTTACATATATTGTTTCTTGTTATTATTTGGAGCTTGGATTATGGGCCATATAGATGGATCTAATCCTATTTGGTTTTTATTAGTTTCTCATTAGATGCTATAGTTTATAGTTGTAAAATTTTTATGGATCCTTTAAAAATCCTTTCTTTTACCTAATAAAAAAACAAACACTAACTACCATAAAATAACTTATCGAAAGTTTTTTTACATACCATAATTCATGTGGAGTCAAATTTATTAGTACAAATATGATATTTATATTAAATGTGTATGCTAATGTTGCACATAACTACTTTTGATTAATTATTACTTAAATATTTTGTTATTATAATCCTTCCTTCCATTCTTGTGATTATCCTACTCTCAACTTATTTATATGAAAAATATATTCTTTCTTCCTCCATATTTACTTTTACTTATTTTAGATTCTCTTTCATGGTGGTCATACCTCTTAAAATAGTTTCACTAATAATTATCTTATCTGCTAATTTACCTCTATCTCTTGTACTGGATCCTCCTCTTCTAATTTTACCTCTTCCCCTTGTAGGATTCTAATTATGTTACTCCTCACTTTATGCTTAGGAACCAAAGCTTGATATTGTCTAATTTTTATTTAAAACTATAGCCTTCAAAGAAAAATATTGCTCCAAGTTATTTTCTTTACTATTTTTAATTATTTCTTCATTTGATATATTCGATCCCACAACTTCATTAAAACTTAGCTTTTTTTAAATATTTACTACCTTCAATAATAATTTCATAATTATTACACTTTGATACCAATGTTCCTAAATTTCTTTGAAAAACATCTCCCTAGATTGGTGCTTCCCCATAAATACTCATATTTAAACAAGATTTCATATACTATTGTAGTATGATGTTCCACATTCCCATTATATTAAATTATTATATTTTCATATACTCTTTTCCACTTATGTAATTTTTTTGATGATTAGACTCTTAATAGGTTCTTTCCAAAGTGTCCAAAGCACCAGTGGTAGTCTTAACGCATATTATTCTCAAAAAATACATGCATTAAGAGTTGATTATATGTGATACGAAGTCAAGATATATTTTATTTGTTCTTTATACATATTACTAATTTAGATGAATCATAAATATACTCCAATCTACTAGTTATTTATATCTATATACCACATCATTTTATATTTCCTTGGCAATCAATAAGAGCGTCATCATTTTGAACCAATAGTTTTAATTTTTAACTTTAAATCCTAGTATTGGTAGTAAATAATTACCATGATTCATGCAAAATAAATTAATAATATACATTGTTCTATGCTAAAAAATTAAAATCTAAATTCTTTAGTTAAAAATAATCCAATCCTTAAGTTGTTATATAGTATCAAAATTTCAAGATCTAAAAATAGTATGTCGGGCATCATGATAATCTAATATATAAATTAGGATATCATAGAAATTAAGTGTGAACATAAAACACATTTACACACCCCAATAGAAAAAATGCAAATTCAAAAAATAATTTACTTCAAAATATCTACATACTACTTCAATAAATGCACTCTAATTAACTTGATTATCATGACATATACTTGAAGATATTATTTTCTCTTTAAATATTCAAGTGAATATTATGTTATTATTAACTCACAACTTCAATTTTTCATGTTGATAATTTTTTCCTATTCTAATTATACTCACATCAACAAAAATGATAATGTATAGAGTGATTTATGATATAATGGTAAGTACCATAAATGGAAAAATTATCTCCAAGATAAGATATCATATATGCACATACTACACTTTACAAAAGTGTCATTTAGTATCCATGACTAATCCTTTTACTATATCTGCAATGTTACACTTAGGATGTATTTTTTCCATCCATATATTGATATATATTTTCTCCAATGGTAACTTGATATATATCCAAGTACCTCTTAGTAAACAATGAACTATTCCTCACAACACATTTAGGTCTTGAGATTTTTCTTTTTTATTGTGCTACATGTTCTACATATATAAAGGTACTCATGATTTCATATATAATTACATTTTTTATCACCTTGTTATATTTTTTTCATATTATCTAGAAAAAAATAAATAATAAAAGTAAATGACAATCTCATTTCTTTGTTCAAGTTTTCATAGGTCTTATTGCATGCACACTAGTATCATATATTCATGTGGGTTCAACTCTTATAGTTTCATATAATAATTTAAAATTATTAGTTATTCATATTCCTCAAATCAATAATGTTAACTATTCAACTTCTTCAAATATAGAAAATAATAATATCATTATTAGCAATTAAATACTTCTTAGTTGATATTATAACACTGAAGTTTGAAAAATATAAAGTTATAGATAAAAATTAAATACTTAGTTCACATTGTGGATAGTATAATTTAATTTTTAAAATGAAATATTACTAAATCCAAGAGTAAAGACACATAATTTATAATCAATATTCATAACAAATATTTCATATTTTATAAAGGAAAAAATAGAATATTAGAAAAAACTAAAAAAAAATTAAGTCAATTAAAATTACTTAATTTATTATATTGCAAGTGTGGCACATTGGTGATTGTGAATAACTCCTTCCATTTGAGAGATCTTGAGTTTGAATCCCTATATAGATGTGAGACCATGTAGACACATAAAAATATCTCATGGATTCCATTTAGATAGTGGTACACCCATATGGGATGGCATTGTTGACCACCTAAGAGTGGCTCAAGAGGTTTCTATTTACCCAAGATTTTGTCCTTGGAAGGACAATGTAAAGGTTTGATCTTTGGCTTTTTTTTTTGAGGTTCAAGTTTCAGATCATGATGTGTGTGTTTGTGTATTAAATACCCTATTTTTAAGATCATATCTCTCCCTTATGGGTGGTCATGGTGGGATGGGGATGCCTAACCTTGAGCATTGGTCATAGGAGTTTCTCACACTAACCAAATCACTCCAAAAAAGAATTCATATAATTATTTCCTTCCAAACCAATGACAAACTAAATATAAATTATTTTAAAATTTTAGGACTAATACATATACATGTAAAAAATAAAAAATAAAACCCCATGGAAATAAAAGATGTTGGAGGTGTTTAAAATATCTATAGGATGTTTAAAAAAAGTAGAGTCAATAGATATTATTAGACAAAAATGAATAATATATTTGCATAAATATATATTTTTGAACTATTTAAATTAATCATAAGTATGCTAGTATGATATATGAGTATTCTAAACAACTTCTTTTGATACTTCATCTTAAAATATTTTCAAAATTTTAAGAACACATTTTAGATAACAAATTTGAAATAAAAGAATTAAAAATATCATTAAAAGCATAAAGAAGAGTTATAACTAATTTCAAATATCAAAAAAATATTTTAGAATAATTAAAATATATCTGAAGAGCCTTTATTTCTTTTTTTTTAATTTTGTGGATGATGGTATTTTGAAAGGGTCCCCAAATATTTTACAAAATGGGTTTTAAAAGGGTCCCCAAACCTTTTACAAATACACCAATATTTTCAACTACAACCCAAATTTGAGTCCAATACAAGATGAATCCATAATTGAAACCAAAGATAATTAAAGATTTCCCATAGAGGGGACCAAATGATAATGAAATAATATTGAACCCAAAATAACAAAAACGAGTTTTGAAAGGAACTCAAAACATTTTACAAATGGATCAAATACAAACATAGAAACCGGGACCACTCCTAAAAAATTCAATAAAAAAATACAATCCCATTTAGAAAAGGCCCAAAAATAGCAAACTTGAAAAGCACAAAACCACCTAGAAAGGGTCTAGGAAATAATTCAACAAAAATATCATTCATCCTTCTCAAAAATGAAAGAGGATTTCCCACAAAAGGAGCATCAATCATTGAGGAAAGGGTACCCATGGAAATTGCACCAATAGACAAAACTAAGGAGAAAAGCTACAACAAAGGGATTTGAAACTAGAAACACCACCAACAACTAGAACTAGAAATCCTAGAAGGTGGATATACAGTAAACAGAGACCTCAACAAGCCACAACGTATCCCTATGAAGAAGCTAGCAGATCAAAAAAGCCCACACTCCTACTAGCCATCACCAACAACATGACTGCACAACTAAAAAGGATCCAACACCAACAAATCAACAATTTTTTGATCTTGAAGAGGGTTAATATTTGGATTGCTTGAAGCCCTCTACATACACCCACAAAAAAATGGACCAAAGAACTCAAAAAAATAAATATTTGGAAGCCCTAGGAGTGCTTTAAAAACCATAAAACCACCCAACCAAAGGATTTGGATCATACTATTGGTCTACCCCCAGCAACCTAAACCACCAGTGAGAATGGCTAAACAAAACTAGCAAGTCTCTACTAACTATAAATACATGAGGTCTCCATTAAAAAGCATTCAAAGAAGAAGCAAAACCAAAGTATATCATGGAGAAGCCCATACATACACCATTGCAACCAGCCACCAAATCATAAGAGGGAAAAACCTGCCAAAATATAGGACTTTGCAACCCATAGTAAAAGAAACTGGAAAGACTTCCCATATTACTAGTAGTTGAGGTGGATCCATCAATTTACCAACCATCCCAAGCTCCCCAAGTAGGGTTCTAGCTAACCCAACCTTATTTATTGCAAACTAAAATGAGAAAACAATCCCATCAACCAGATACCTTCTCTGCCTAAAGGGATCTCCACCAGGTTGCAAATTCCCACTTCTTAAAATCTCAACCTGTGTAAGATCACACAAAGCTGTAAAACCCTATAATTGTAAAGCCTATTTTTATTTTCTTCAAATTATTGTTTTTCCTCATTCAAATCTTCATTTTAATTTTATAATAGATAGAATCTTCATTTTTTAATTGAGTAATGATTGGTTTTTAAAAAGGACTTGTTCCCTTTTTATATTTGGTAAATATGAGGTTTTGAAAGGGACCTATTATCTTTTACAATGCTTTCCCCTATATTACCAATATTTAGCATTTTTACTCTATTTCAGTTATAATTCAAATCATAGTTGATTTATACTCCCTTCTTATCAACATAGCATTTATAGTTATATCCAAAATTGTGTTGAACTCACTTGAACCAACTTAATAGTGTATCTACTATCCATACTATGTATTTCTATACTTCTACTTTTCTTTTAATATCTTATCATATTTTTATTCTACTTGTATACTAATTCAAAATATATATACTTGTAACTAACCATTTCCACCCCTTGTTGATGCTTTCCACTGTTATTTGGTCTTTGGATTTGTCAAATTGTGCCACACACACACACACACACACACACACACACACATATATATATATATATATAACTTCCCAAGCTATGAATAACCCTCCAAATCCCCCCTATACTTCTACCTTAAACCATTGGTGGTTCTTCCATGTTCCTCTGATTATTTTCACTGCTTTTTCACTAGTTAACTTTATTTCCTATAATAGTAAAAAGGTTTGTTTCCTAGTCTGAATAAAATATTTGAGAAATATTTATTTGGTAAGTGTGTTTAGTCCCTTGATGTTCTAAGGGATTATATTCATTTCTTAATGCAAGGTGTGCTAATGCCATCACCAAGTAGTATTGTCATTTGAATTCTATTAGCCACTTCTTTGTTTGTCTCCTTCTTTAGTTTGTTGGATTTGGATAGTCTACCTATTGGAGATTTTTCCTAGCCTAGGTATTGCTTGATATCCTATATTGATATTCTAACTAATGTTATCTCAAATTGAGTCTTTATATTTCTCTCTTATAACACCTCAAATTAATATATTTTTTCTAATTCTACCTCTAGTTGAGATTATTTAACAAAATATACCTTTTCATTTGAACTTGATAATAAATAAATTCTTATATTTTGATTTGTATTAACTCTTTAAACATTAATTTGGTGGTTAACTACAACTCTTGGGTATTCCTTCGCCTTAGTTAAAATATATTTCTCATTAATTCTTATTTTCTCTAAGGCTTGTGTTATAGTGGGCTCTATCTGCAACGTCTCATTTCATCTTTCATTACTAGCCTTGGTCTTTTCTACTTTACAATGTACAAATATTCTACTATCTATTATTATTTTATCCCTATTCTAGCTACTTATTATTTTTTATACTTCCTATTTCTTGTCAAACTTTGAAGATTAAATATTCTTTTCTTTGACCACGCACTTGGAAGGTACTTTATTAGTCTATTCTATCTCCTCCTAGGCATTCCTTATGAATTTTTACATAAATTATTCTAATTTATCATAATGAAATTCTATATGACATATCTTAATATAAGTTTTAAAATAAAAAGGAAGGTTTTCATAATCTATATATTGGAAGTGTGTGTCCACCTTTGGCTCTAGAGTGAGATTTTAGTGAAGCGAGTTACTTACGTCTATCCTAGCACATATTATCTCATAGAACACTTTGGATTGTTGCTTCATCATGGTTTCATAGTTGATAAATTATGCTATGGAGTTTGAGATGGACCTTAGTGCTCCTAGGTTTGAATATTTGATACGTAATATAAACAATCAGATCCAAATAGAGGTAATCCTTATTTTTTTTGTTCAAATCAATTCCCATCACCCACCATCTAAGATGGATTTCTATATTATTATTTAACTGTGCTCTACTAAGGACATGCTACATGTATTCGATGGCTATGAATATAGCTTGTAATAATTCTCTATGAAGTAAATAAATGTCTACATACCCTTTGACTCCTTACTTCTCTATAACTCATTTTTTATAGTAGATAACCCCATCCAAGGGCCTAGAAACTTTTCAATCGTACATTTTATCATTCTCTCCAACATTTTTTTCCATTAGATCATCATCAAAGAATATTTAAATACCTTCTTTTATTGCTTCATTATAGGATTTGGTCGATTATGCATCTATGACCTATTTTGACCTTGTAGCTTCACTGCCTCAGATAAAATTTCTTGTTAAAATTGTTTGCTTCTCATATTTGTTTTCATATTTATTTATTTGATTCATTCCTTTTACTTTGGATTACAATTATCTAAGAATTCAACTACATGAAATTTGCATCCATGGATTCCCAAAAAACTCCTTATCTATTCATTGTGTTGGATCCAAAAACATTTATTCTCATTGGAAAATCTCTAATAATATTGATGTTTTTGATCACTTGTAGATAACATAAATAAAAATATTCTTCGTAAATAGAATCAAACCCTAGTTGATTATAAGTTTTTATATTTTATATATAAAACTATATATTTTGATTGGTAGATCAATGATTTTGGTCATCACACTATATATTTTGAAATCCACTCTTTAAACCATAATTTTCATGCAATAATTTTAACAAGTGCTCCACAAAACTGTTATGAAGAATATTTTTTTATCTTTGAACTTGAAACCCTAGCCATCTCATAGATCTATAATTTTTGGCCATTGCACTCCAATATTCAAGACTTAACTATCTCATAGATCTAAAAAATTTTGCTGATACACTTTGATCCTCAATCCATATCCATAATGCTATACTTTTTTATAGTTACTCTTCAAACCCTTGCTAAAATATTTATATCAAGCAAATTTGATAGTCACTCTTAAAACCCTAGACACCTTGACAAAAAAGAGAAATCTTTAACTTACAATGTTTATCACCTAAGTGAATGATAGATCTATAAAGTTTTAGTAGAAACTTTATCTTTGATCAATAAACCCTAACTACCTCATAAATTTATAGTTTTAGCCATCATATTCCGATCTTCAAGCCCTAGCCTTATCATAGATCTACAAATTTTTGGAAATAATTTATATTCTATAATTTGGGTTATGTAAATGTATCCTCCAAGATACATAACTAGATTAAATCATGTGCAAGTTATATAGCGATTCCATGCATTGTAATAAATGGACAAGTGTCCATGTGCAAGTTGTACATGTGCAAGGTATCATATGCCCAACTAGATAGAATTTTGGAAAAGCATCCTATTTTACATATATAAGGATGGCCTCTTAGATATATAGAGGGGGCAGTTAGGAGACATTATTCGATTGCGTAGGTTAGTGGATTGTATTTCATGCCATTTTCTGGAGATGGATATGATGTCTATAACTTTGTTAATGGAGTGCTCACTTCCTCCATAGCTACATTATAATATTTTATATGTTTTATATTTTAGCATACTTCAATCATCTAACATATTTACTTTCATGTATGTTATTCTGCATCTTGTGATTTTTATCTCTAATAGCTCATTCATCAAAATCTAATAGTGGTATTAGAGATATAGTACATCTAGTCTATGCAGGCCAATAAGAAAACCACCATTGTTGGTTTGCTTGAGAGTTTGTCAAACTAATGCACCTTTGGACTGGCCAGTGGTAAAACATCTTAGGATTATCTAGGTGGTATATTTTGGGACAGTCACAAATATAGGACTGAAACGATTCTTAATTATAGAAAATACTGAGATCAATTTTGTCTAGAGTATTTTCGATAGATTTGTTATAAAAACTAGTGAATACTAGGACTCAACATTTCAATCCACTAGATTTATGGATCATCTAGTGAATATCATCCAGATCATCTGGAATTTTTTAACTAGTGCGTAAAGTTTCTTTTGTTGCAAGAAATTAATCATAAGATTTTCACACTCCTATGATAAAAATTTAGGAGACTACAACTTCATTACCCAAATATCGATGTACCCTCATAGTGTAGAGGTTATTTCATCGTGTGAGAGAAGAATAATGTGGAAGAAGAATTCTAGTGAAAGATCGTGGTGAATATAGGAGACTGAAGATCTCCATTATTGGATTGTAGAAATATATACTTGAAGAACAAGCCAGAATAGCCTTGATATATAAATGCCATAGAAGCCTTGCAGAAGAAGAAATACAAGTCTTATATTGAAAAGGCCACAAAAGCCTTGATATTGAAAAGGCCAAAGTAGCCTTGATACTAAAAAATGCCACAAAAGATTTGGTACTAAAAAAGGCCATTAAAGCCTTGTTCCTGAAGAAGAATTTGAGAAGAATATATGATTCAGAAGTAGATAGAATATTCAGTGAGTTGGGATAATTTCTACAAGAAATTTATGAAGAGCATATTCTTAAGAATTAGCTTAATTCTGAAGCAAAAAAGAAGATATCAGGAGAAGATCTCATTGAAGAACTTCTAATATTGGAAGAAGGAGAAGGACTAGGAGATTCCTACTTGAAGCTAGAAGTAGTAGAATCAAAATATCTAGGATAATATCTCACTACCAACACTTCTAGAAGTAGAAGGTTGAAGAAAGATCTAAAGGAATACCATCAGAAGCTACCAGATAAAAGATCCTAAGAAGGTCTCATTGAGCATATAGGAAATGCTAGGAGATATTTGTTGAAGATCAAGAGAGTTCTTTGAGAACTCATTGTATAAATACATTATCTAGGTGAAGTCCTTGATAGTGAATGACTTGGGAAAACTATCACCATTCAAAAACAAGTCCAAGAGGAGAATTTTGCAAGGATTTCCAAATACTAGAAGAAGATCCTACTTGAAGTCGAAACTCAACAAGAAGACTTGAAGATAGAATAATCTCACAAAATATTTGATATTTAAATATTACCCCTCATGGTGAGGATGCACCACCATAGATACATATACTTATCCAAATCTATAGCAGAAGGAGGAGAACACAAGATGAGAAAATCCTAGGGTCATAAAAAAAAGTTGAAGACCATAATTTTTTGAAAAAATATCAATGCAATACATCCTACTGGAAGCAACAACTTCATGTTTATATATACCGAGGTCTACATCCTCTACAAATGTGGGAGAAGAGATACAGAAAAAGGTATGCAACTTATGGTGCAAAAATATTCATTAAATTGAATTACTTATTAAATTTATTGGAACACCTGAAATTGGATTAAAATTGCAAAAATAAAATTATATTTTAGTCTTATTAAGTGTAAATAAAATAATATTATTTTTAAGGATTAAATTGCACATTTATTATGAGCTAATTAGATTCTAGATTAGTTTCTATCAACTGCCTATTATCTATTATTGAAAAATAAGACTAAGTCCTACAACACTGATTGCAGTGAAATTGTAGAATAACTCCTAAAGATTCATTTTAGGTTATTTTGATTAGTTGTAGTAGATTATTAGTGCACTTATTTGATATTTTATTAGAGTGATAAGGTGTAAAATTAGTGCATTAAAAGCAAAGAGCTTGTACTATTAAACCACTCTCAAAAATAAAATTAGTTTTGTGTTTCTCAAAAGGCACAAAGTATGATTTGTATCAAGTGTCTAAAGACACCATTTAAGCACAAAAATATGCAACTTGGTGTGCCCAATAGAATCCAACAAAAAGGTTTATAATCCTCTACATTTGGATAAGAACCTAACTAAAAAAAAATAGATATAGAAGCTTATGAAAGTGAGTCTAAAAATCAAAAGCATTACAAGTGAATGAAAAAAAAAAAAATGTAGAAAATTTGCATCAATTAAAATAACTTCTATCTACTATTATTGAAATTTGGACTTGTTATCAAAATTTTCGTAGTAAAAATGAAAAGGTGTTTCTATTGTTAAAGACAACCTCAAACCCTTGTATTGCAATAAATTTGCCACAAAAGCAGAATTTAACAATATGGAATAGAGTGCAAAAGAAGGAATATTAAAAGCATTATTATACAAAATATAATACATTATCTTGCACTACTTTAATATGTTTTTTGATAGCATAATTGCAAATTGGAAAGTGCCATATTAGGGTACATTTTATTACAGGGAATATAACAACCAAAAAAGGACAGACGTTAGCACTGTTCCTCCCAAGCTAGAAGGATTCATTAAAGGGCTCATCTTGGACGTGTGCACCTATAGAATAAAAGCTCATTTCAGATCATCCATGAGCCACATTTATGTAGATAAGTGAGTGAAAATAAATCTAAAAAATGATGTCAAAACAATAATAGGAAAAACAAAGAATTTGGAGATATAAAATAAAGGGAGAAAGGTGTTACATTCATGGTCCCAATATTGGAGAAGACCACTCAACAAAGGAAGCATTGAACTCTCATCCAATATCCATAGCGCATTGTCCATACACCTATGAAAAATAAATCTTGCTTGCTACCCAAGCAACATTGCAAAGCAATAAAGTTATGGAGTTAAAATATCCATCTTCAAATTTTTCCAAGAATGGTCTCCATGCAGAAAAAATATTTTGAATTCTAGTCATCATTCCTCTCAATTTTATAGATACTTATATGAAGGAGTTACAAGCAAATACATGCCACTTGGTATTCTTGACCAGCTTCACACAAGGGTCTATACATTTTCAAGAAGCGTTGGACAAATATTTTGGAGTGTTACATAAAGAAGGGAGTGCTCATTTGCAATGGATGTGACACTTTTCATAATATCTATGATCAACATTGCTTAAAAGATATCATTTAGTCCACTACCAACATGCAAGTGTGAAGCACAATCAATATTTTTGAATGAAGAACATAGCAGAGTCAAGACATGAGAGAAGCAACATAAATGATCGAACTACAGTGTGGAAGAAAAATGGGAAGGAGCATTAAAATCTCCCTATTTTTGGAAGGTCAACAATTCAGTGCCTACGTACAATATTTATATCTAGCCTTCCATCAAATATCCATTAACTAGGCACTCAAGGTACATTTTTAGCTATGGAAAGCACCAAACATTAGGGAGATATTGTGTATAAGGTAAGGTCTAAATCCCATTAATTATTGCTTTCATAAGTTGGAGTTATAAGTATTATAAAATAAGGTTAAAACTTAGGGTTTTGAAAGCTAAAGGGGTGATGTATCTAATTATTTTCATATTTGCAATATTACTTAGGGGGGATAGGGACTTTAAATTGGATTAAACTATATTGCAAATATTATTATCATTTCCCTAATTTTCCAAACTTGGGAGTCATAAGGGTTACTCCATTAAATTTATTTTATTTGGAAATCAGAAATAATCCAAGGGATATAAAAATGATTATTAAGGTATTTTATTAAAGTTGGATAAATTTATTTTTACTTGTCTAAAATCTCTCAAAGGGGATAAAATATTTCCAACATCAAAACCTCTTCAAAACTGAAATAGTACTTAGTTCAATTAGGAGTAATAAGGTTTTAAAAGTTATTTTTTGATTATTTAAAAAATTGTACAAAATCAATCAAATTTGAATTATATTATCACAAAAGCACTATAGCATAATTTAAATAATTAGGGAGTCATAAGGCATTCTACAAAACTTGATAACACTAATATTTGTCTAAGATTATCAATTTAGGAAGATATAAAATTAATTCAAAACCTAAAGTTAGGTGGGAGTTACAAGGTAGTCCACAAATCTAAGGATCTATAAAGGTTTATTTTATAAAATCAAGATTATATAATTCAATCGAGGAGCTCATATCTTAAAATAATGGGACTATAAAAATTCAGGTCATACAAATATTTACTAGCATACTCGGTAATACTCTTAGAGGTGGAATAGGAAAAATACCAATGTGTATCAAGAACCTGATAGACTCTAGTAATGAAAAGAGGAAAGGAAAGGAGGAACCCCTACAATATAACATATATTTTTAAGTCAACAACTATGCAAAGGAAGATTCATCTAATGAATCAAATGAACAAAAATAGGGAATAGTGATCAACAAGATTCTATGCAAAATGAAATAGCTTCAATTATGCACATGTGGTCTATAGACCTTTTTAAAGAAAGAAAAAATGATATTCCTCAAATTGATCACAAAATTGCTAGACCATCTCTATTATGCACCCATTACAATCAATATGGTCATGAAAAATCAAATTGTTGGAGTTGACATCCATGCAAATATTATGATGGAATAAATCACTCATATTTATCCTATCACTTCAAATATAAATATTATACAGACTATGAAAGAATATTGCTTCAAAGGTTAAACTATTATCTTCAGAAATTTATTTCAAACAAATCTACTAACATTGAGCTCAAGGTTGGTACTTATGAAGGACAAAAAATCAAGTCATACGAAGGGATAAAATAAGGAAAAAATGCCAATTCAGATCCACTCAATACATGCACCATCATGAGATATATGAATTATCAAATATGCTTGAGATCAAGGAGAAAAGAATTATAAAAGATAAGAATAATTGAAATAAATACTATAGCAACAAAACAAGAACCATATCAAGTAGAAGTAGATGAAGAGAATATACATTGAAGACTAAATTCTTCAATACACAAATATTATAATATAGGGGGTGTTTGAAATAATATGTATTCCATAATTTGGGTTATGTAATGTATCCTCCAAGATACATACATATATTAATTCCTGTCCAAGTTATCTAGTGACTACATGCTTTGTAATAAATGGATAATTATCCATGCGCAAGTTGTACATGTCCAAGGTGTCCCTATGCACAACTAGATAGAGTGTTGGCAAGAATCCTATTTTGCATATATAAGGATGGCCTCTTAGATAGATAAATGGGATAGTAGGAAGACATTGCTCGATAACGTAGGTTAGTGGATTGTATTCCACACCATTATTGGTGATGAATATTATGTAGATATGTAGCTTTGTTAATGGAGTGCTCACTTACTCCATAGCTACATTGTAATATTTTATATGTTTTATATTTCAGAATACTTTTGTCATCTGGCATATTTACTTTATTGCATGTTATTCTACATCTTGTGATTATTATCTCTCGTGGCTCATTCATCAAAATATAACACAAGTTTTGTCCAACACACTCCTCACTTCCCAATCTTCTTCAAAATCCTTACATAGATTTTCACCTAACTAAATTAAAAATCTATGAATTTTTAGTAGAAACTCTACCTTCAATCAACAAACGCTATCCATATCATAGATATACAATTTTTGTTATCACAATCTAATTAAAAAACCCTAGTTGTCTCATAGATACATAATTTTAGCTATTTTACTCTAATATTTAAACCCTAGCCATCTGATGGATTTGTTAATAATTTTTATTTAAAACTATGGGTTTTAATGAAGGGTCTCAATATCCTTGTATTGGTGTTTGAAATTGGGTCTTCTAAATGATAACTTAAAGACATACAACTAAGGTATCCCTCATGGGACCATATAGAATCTATAAATTAGCTTCTAAAATTTAAGTTTAACCAATATGGCCAATGTCATATTTGGATAAATTATCTATTACCCTATTTAATTCTCTATAGATATACTAACATTTACAAGATATTACATCTATCAATATTTTCAACATATTGCATCTAAGAATAATTTATAAAAATATAATGACAATTTTTATATAATCCCTAAATCCATCTTGTAATTTATGAATACCCTCATTAATATATATCTCCATCATTTTCCAAAGGTAATATGTATCCCTATAATAATACCCCCCACATTTTGCATAGATATTAGTTGAAGGTATATGTTATTATGAGCAAGAACAACTTGTTGGAATTTGCACTATTATCTAGAAATATACCAAAATATGCTTTCACCATGATATATGTTGAAAAATAAGGCAGAAAAAAATAATAGCATGCATTTGAAAAAGAGAGAGTAATATATTAATGAAAACATAAAATAATTAATAAGGGGTAGGTTCATGTGGATGTGCCCACAATATATTTTATCTATCCAAATACATTAGAAATGATTCATCCTCAAGGGATATTTGTAGTGATATTAAAAATACCAATGAGAGATTAACCTCATGCCAATATAAACTAAACCATGAGGTTTATTGTTAAAATAGAATAAAAATAAATTACCTTTTAAAAAAGGTTATCCATAAAGGTGAATTAACCAATATCATTAAGTTTGAATACATGAGAGTGCACATAGGCTTATATCAAGGTTAACATAGGCTTATATAGAAGAATTTTGATAGTCTTATATAGAAATATGTCCATAGGCTTACACCAAGATTACCAAGGCTTACATAACACTTTACCATAGTTTTACATAAATGTACCCATATGTTTACATCAAGATGCTCAAAGAATCACTAAGCACATTCCCATAGGCCTACGTTAAAAACACCCATGTATACTTCACCAATGTTCACCTTAGCCTAATAAGGTCATATTATAGTTATTTCAACACCATCTATAATCTTAAATGAGGAGAAAAGGAGAGAGAACATTAGAGATGATACATATACCCTCATAATTAATGCTCATGTGGGCCATTAAACATTCTTATCTTCCCTTCACAAAGGTGCATAAATTGGAACAATATCTCTTAAACATAAATTTGTATCTTCACTTTATACATCAAGATATTAACATTCCCATGAGAATGTCTTCAACATGTATTATGTGGACACCAATATATCCCCAAATCTCAATATAATGCAACTAAATCATGGCGAAATAGGTAAGTATATAAATAATTGTAGACACCAAAACAACACCAATCCGATTATGTGACTGCAAACACTGATTGCTTTGACACACACAGCCCCCATGGCAGCCCTCAGAGGTTAAACAGTGGTCCTAACCACTTTTATAGCAATTTTGTAAGGCCATAAGGCAATTTGGCACATTCAAGCACTTTGCTCAGTATTCGTCCCTCCTAGGGACGAATTCAAATTGGGATCCGTCCCTCCCAGGGACGAATTCTGAATTCGTCCTGGGTCGGTACAAATTCCAGGTTCAATGGGAAAAGAGAAAAATGGCACCAAGTGGCAGCCAAGGACAATCAATTAATGCCTCTTGCCTTACATGCACATGTAGGTGGGCAGAGTGGGCGTTAGAGGACTGTCACAAGGGCAGTCATGGAAGCCCAAGTTAGGGAGGAGTCTCCTCCTTCTTGAGAAGGCATGGCCGCCACATGGCACCCCTACATGCCCCTCCAAAAGAGACCCCTTAGGTCTATTAAATGGTTGAATTTCCCACCCAAAAGAAGATAGGTTGGAGGCATTTTCAAGAAATGAAGTGCTGCCAAATTGAACACCACATTGTACCCTTTTTGATTCACCTCTTCCACATCCTTGATCTCTTTTGCAAGAGAGGTTAGTGGGTGGATTTTTGAAGTGTGAATCTGGACCCAAAACCCGACATTTGACCACATTGATCTACCAATTCGTCGACAACCCATTACCAAAGATTTTGGGCCCTTCCCAAGTGGATTGGTGCCGAAATCAAGTTCTAACGGTGGGCGGCCCACCTGGGCGCCCCGCATTCTTTAGTTTCATTTTTAATTTATTCTTTTGCCACTTGTTCATATTTCATTCTATTTTATACTGTTTAGATATTTCATAATTTCAATTTTATAATGTTGTGATCAAATATTATCATGTTTTGTTGTTCTGTGGTCTTCACTAACTTGCAGGTAACAACATCAAATTCTCATTGAAGGAAGTCAAATTGGAAAAATCCAACCATCTGGGTCATCCCAAAATGCCCCCAATTAGCTAACCCCTATGTTTGCAGGTCTTTTGGATATCCCGAGGAGCAACATTTTGGCAGCATCACTTCAACACTTTGTCGCTGGCGAATTCATCCTGCCCAGGGATGAATTACAGTAGAATTCATTCTGCTCAGGGACAAATTATAGTGGAATGCAAACCAGAAGCGTTTATCCAAATATTTTTATGGAAATGGCTCATTGGTAATGTTCTCTGGTCTCTATCAGATTTGCATGTTATTTGGAATCATTTTATTCACTGGTTTAGTTAATATTATGCATGCATCGTCCATTGGTTTTTAAGGTCAAACGCTTCATATTTTTTCACAGGTGCTACTAACGACTTGTTGTGTCTTTGAACGTAGGAAGATCAACAAGAATCAAGGGTTCATCAATGCAAGTGGTGGCAACACTTTTGCCCGCCCATTTAAAATGTGGGCACGCGGAAGGAGGAATGCTAAGTCTTGATTGTAACTAAAATTCATTTAACGCTCCTAGCCCCTGAAAAGGGAGGAGACGTCTTTGTAACCGAGAATAAGAGAGTGAAATAAAAAGGGTTGTGTCTTCTATACTTTCTTTTGTCTCTGTTCAATTCATCACTTTTCATTTCATGCATTTCACATTGTAGGACTTAAGCGTCTATTTGATTTTGGATGCATCGCAATAGCTTTCTTTTCAAATCTTTCGAAATCTCATGCTTTCAGTGGTGAACACGGTAGGACTCTGTCCCCTGGTTTTTTAAGATCGAGAAACTGATCAGAATTTTGTGATTTGTGATTACAGGTACCATTGTTCGAGCTCTAACTATTATTCATCTCTACCTATGGCGAATACCTGATTGTAATTCGTCTGACCCTGAGACAAATTCTAATTCATCTCAGACAAGGATGAATTCTATTTTGTAATTCATCTCACACAGGGATGAATTTTTGTCTGTAAATTTTTAGGGCTGAGGATCAGAAATAGCAGGTATAGGCAGAGAAAAGGTAAGGATCCTGAACTGTTCCTATCATTTTCTACTTTTTTTGTTTCTATTTTTGTCAATTTTGCCTTCGTAAGGAAAGTAGTTGCTTCTGCTTGTTTCATTTTTTAATAAAAAGAATCACACACACATCATGTGGCATTTTTAAACCAAGCAGCTGGTCGTAAGACCCTAGCCCTTGATCAAGACGAACGATGGGTTCATCACCACCTTGGCTTGATTTTTGCATCCATTTACCCCAATTGTCACTGTTGTTAGGCGTAAATCCTGACGAAATCTGACCGAGTGTCGCTGGGGTGATTCCCAGCGTGCGAGGATAAGTCTTCTATGGTAGGTGTCATTAACAGGACAATCCCCCTTCCATACCGCCTATGTACCACGTACCATCTGCTCTCACGTACCTATAGTTTTCCTCTCGTAAGGGTAAGTATATAGAGAGGTTGGTATATCGGCCGGGAAATGGTATATTGAAGGGGCAACCATTTATGGGAGTTATATGAGCCTTCATTACGCATTTAAACATTCTTCAAAAATTTCAAAAACAAAACAAAATAATCAAAACACACTAAAACCAGTTTAGGACACACCATTAATATTTAAAAGAGATAATCATCGTTTGTGTATGTGTATGTTCATTTCTGCTTAGTGTAACAAAAAAAAAGTTAAAAAATCATAAAAGAGATAAAATCTGCTTAGCTGGTAGAAGAGCACCACAATGGTGCACACCTATAGCCAAGCCAAATCAAGGGCAGAAGCTACAAAAAGTGTACAAGGAGCTGGCATAAGTCACCTTCGCTTTAGCCCTGAGGACTTGGCCATACCGCCTTGCCGGTATTGACCACAAGAGAGTCCACATCATTCCATGGCAAGGTGGAATTATAGGGATACCCCCCTGGGGGACACGCCCGTTTAGCACAGCCCCTTTCAGGAAGAAGCTTTACATGTGGCACTCAACGTAAATAGAAGACCGCATTTAGAGGCTAGATATGAGTGGCCACCATGCAACGAAGTGCTAGAGAGGCACAGTGCCCATGAGGAGAGACAACATGACTATGGCATCTCTCCTTTGCCTCCCATCATTGTTAGAACTGAAGGACAAAACCCAAAGCACAGGGATTTCCACACAGGGCGAGCTAACTCCACCTGCCCCCTTCACACCCATGAAAGGGAGTACAAGGAAGCCCATCAAATTCCTCGAGAGCAATATACAACATAGGAGCCTTGCGCTTCCACACTTGCTAGATACCATGGTCACACATCGAGGCCAGAGCCTCAGGTAAATGCCACCAACCTTGATAGAGGGAAGTGACCCATTGAAATCTTGGGTCATCAAGACTAAGGCAAATACATAGGAGAAATAGTCAAGCCTCCTAAGCCCAATATGGCAGACCAAATTGACCTGGTAGTCGCCAAACATGCCACTTGCCAAGCCTAGATCACTCGGCTTGAGCAAGATCATTAGTAGTTAGAGCACTTATACTACCTTAAAAAAGAGTGCATGCAGCGTGAAGAAGAAGAGTTGCTTTATAAACTACCTGAGAGGGTGCCAACCCATTGCACCCAAAAAGTAGAACAATATGAGAGGCATAATCGCTTGGTGCAGGATAGGTCTTCGTGACCTCGTCAAGCTTTGCCTTCGAGACCCCATAGACCTGAGAGGGAGGCTACTCCCTGAAACAACGATGGGTACCCTCAGTGGGGACTCACTCAAGGTCATAGGTCTCACCCAGAGACTCCTCAATAATTTTATGAGGAGTATGAATTAGAAGTAGAACAGGCCAAAACACCCTATCAAGGTGGGAGGGCTGCCATTCGGCCACGCCCCCAGAGGCCTCTAGTCTCCCATAACTCACAACGGGAGCAAAAAAAAGAGGAAGAGATTAAATATTTCGATGCATACAAAGCGCTATTAGAGCATTTTGAGTCTTTGGAGACCAAAGCTTCTAGGCACCAAAATCCCATGTTACGTCAACTCCACAGTCATCCAGTGCATCTGTCAGTGCCCACATCTCTTTACCCTGAACATTTCAAGTTGCCGCAGTTGGCAGTCTTTAAGGGTGAAGAGGATGCCCAAGAGCATGTGACAATATTCCTGAGCCAATGCTTTGGCATTTAGGATAATGATGTGCTATTGCTAAGGACATTCATAACCACATTCACAGGCCCTGCCTCGAATTGGTTCACATAGTTGTCGAAGCACAGCATCAATAATTTGGATCAATTAGTGGACACGTTCCTTGAACGCTTCACCTTCAACACCAAGAAGAAGGCATCACTGAGTGAGCTAGCCAGCCTCAGGAAATATGAGAAAGAGACAATGGTGGCTTACGGGAAATGATGGAGGGCTCTACTTTCTAAGCTACCCTACCTTCCTCCTATGTTCGACCTCACACAAATGTTTTCATGAAGTTGTCTGAGATCAATCTCTAGGCTATTGCAGCTATAGCAATACGCCACCTTAGAAGAAGCTATAGTGCAATCCAAAGTTATTGAAGAGATCAAAATACAGGATGGCAAAATTGCCAAACCTAAAAAGAAAGAGTGGAACAAAAACACCAAGACAGGGACTACACAACCAAAACCCGCTACGGTTAATCAAGTTGCGATAAATTTTCCTAAGCCTGCACAAGAAACATAGCCTCAAAAGGCTAATTATCAGGCAGTGCCTCCTAATAATTATGAAAGAGAAAATAAAAAATAGGAGCAAAATCAGCAGCGTCACCCTAAGCGACAGTACACCCCTTATACGGAGTCTAGGGACTCCCTATTTGACTACTTTTTAGCGACAAATTTAATCACCCTTCCAGAGATCCAAACCATAGATCCTAACGCTCCCAAGCCTAAGGGATATAGAGAGGATTTATATTGTAGGTTCCATAGGCGAAGGGGACATGACCTAAATGCATGCTAGAAATTCAAGGGATTAATACAAGACTTGATTGATAATAAAACATTGGTGGTGGACAACCCCATAGCGCCAAATAACCAGTAGATGGGAGTCTTCAAGGATCCCTTGCCTACCCATGAGGCACAAGCAAAACCCCTTCAAGTCAATGAGGTGCAATAGAATCTCCCCATGCAAGGGTATGTGGGAATGATAAGCATAGTGACCAGGAACAAGAAATACCCAGGGGTTGCCCTCGTGGCAGCCACAAGAGAAGTTCCAACAGTGTCGCAACCTCAACAACACCCTGTGGAGTTACCTCTGCCTAGACTTGAGGTCATGATATGGACCAAACTCATGTAGATTTTGTGGACCATGTCGGCTAGGCTATCCATATATGAGCTTATACAGTAATCAGCACCCCATCGGGAAGCTCTCATGGAAATTTTGAAAGCCATCGAGTTGCAACCTCACGAAGCGAATTCATTTAATAACTTCGTGGGACATGTGAAACTATGTACGAAGCCGGTCATCACCTTCCGAGAAGATGAAGTTAAATTAGTATATGATGACATGGCAGATCCCATATAAGAGGGTGTTGGTAGACACTGGCTCGTCTAGTAACATCATTACTACAGTAGCATTGAAACATCTAAAGCTGCCAGCCTCTCACATCACCGCTTCCACTTACACACTGTGAGCATTCAACGATGTGATATGCTCGATAGTTGGCACAATTGTTCTACCCATTTAGGTAGGACAAAAGACGATACCTACATTGTGGCATATTTTGGAAGGCGAGATGGCATACAACATATTGCTAGGACGAGCATGGATCAGGGACATGAAGTGTGTCCCTTCGATAGCTCACCAGTGTTTGAAGTATGCATTTGAAGGATAAGTACATGTAGTCCCGACGAAATTAGAACCCTTCAAATATTTCAATGCGGTGCAATTGATGCCACAATCGACCCTTCCATCAATGCACTTGGATTTCTAGTTAAATCCATCTAGACAGGGTCCAATACCGTGGGTACCACTGGTGACTAATCCATCAAAACCCTAGCCAGGTGCATCTTCGTCATCCGCTCCTTCACTATCAACGCCACCTATCATGGCTAAACAGAAGGACAAAGGGAAAAAAATCCTAGAAGAGGCCCAACCCCTAGAGGAGGTGCTGCCAACAATATCAACCATCTCAACAGAAGGGATACCTAGCACAATGGAAGCTGAGGCTCCTAGTCTACCCAACATGGAATGGACTCTAGAAGGGCTTCCGTTCCCTCCCCATTAATTGCCAACAATTACTATTGAAATGGCTAGTACAGGCTTGGGGGAGTATCTAGTATAGAATGTTGTAGCAACGCCCACACTAGAGTCAGTACAAGACCTGGGGAGACCTCGTCTCCCCATCGGGACAGTTGTTCCTTTAGGCTACCCACCAAACCAGACCAATTTTGTGTATGGGGGCCTTGACCATGGTGCTGAACCATGCATGCAAAAGGACGAGGACAAAGAGCCTTTTGTAGAAAATGTCAACTATCTGTCTAACCCGGACTTTACTCTGAGATATTTTGGCCAATGTAATTGGCATGGATATGGGCTAGGCAGATACAAGCAAGGAGTGTGTGTCCTTTTCCAGCCAATATACCAAATGCCTTATGACAAGTCGGGAGTAGGGTTCAACCACCCCCTGCCCTTAGACATCTTGGTGGAAAACATGCAAGGCCTAGGAATAGGCAACAAGGGTGGATTGGCATCAGATACTTATGCCAACCCAAACACAACATATACATTGGGAGATTACCTCCCATGGTCAACAACCACCCTTGGTAACATCAATAAGCCTTCTCCTTTGCTAGAGAGAGGTGAAATTTTGGGAACTCACTTTCAAGGAGATCATAAACAGTGTCCAAAATGATCTTTGGAGGATAAATCAAAGAATGAACCAGTGTCGTATGTTCCCTTCGAATCCAATAGTGATCACTCATGAGAGATTCCCATGAATAAATGGCAAGAGATATTTTTGAAACTGTTCCCTTTAGAGGTTCCAGTTGAGCCAGTGCTATGTCAAGAGAATCAGGTCCCTCCACCAAGTGTGGAACAACCGCAATGGGACCAGATTAATTTGCTAGAATAAGGTTAATACTTGAAATCAAATTCTTTAGCTCGTCAGAAGAAAGGATTTAAGAATGAATGCCCTTTCCATACTTGGGGCATCCAATGTTGGTTAGGTTACCAAGAGACCCTAATCATTAGTGCTTTGGTTATCTATTTTTTCTCAGCGTTGCACCATGCACAACGCATCCCAAAAAGGGGCATCTATAGACACCAAAACAGCACCAATCCGATTATGTGACTACAAAAATTGATCGCTTTGACACACACAGCCCCAAGGGCAACACTCAGAGGTTAAATAGTGGTCCTAACCACTTTTATAGCAATTTTGTAAGGTCAAAAGGAAATTTGGCACATTCAGGCACTTTTCTCAGTATTCGTCCCTCCCAGGGATGAATTCAAATTGGGATCCGTCCCTCCCAGGGATGAATTCTGAATTCGTCCTGGGTCAGGATGAATTCCAGGTTCAACGAGCAAAAAGAAAATTGGTACCAAGTGGTATCCGAGGATAGTCAATTAATGCCTCCTGCCTTGCATGCGCATGTAGGTGAGTAGAGTGGGTGTTAGAGGACTATCACAAGGGCAGTCATGGAAGCCCAAGTCAGGGAGGAGTCTCCTACCTATTGAGAAGGCATGGCCACCACATGGCACCCCTGCATGCCACTCCAAAAGAGACCCCTTGGGTCTATAAAATGGTGGACTTTCCCATCCAAAAAAAGACAGGTTGGAGGCATTTTCAAGAAACGAAGTGCTGCCAAATTGAACACCACATTGTACCCTTTTTGATTCACCTCTTCCACATCCTTGATCTCTTTCGCAAGAGAGGTTAGTGGGTGAATTTTGGAAGTTTTAATCTAGAAACAAAACCTGACATTTGACCACATTGATCTACCAATTCACCGACAACCCATTACCAAAGATTTTGGGCCCTTCCCAAGTGGATTGGTGCTGAAATCAAGTTCTAACGGTGGGCGGCCCGCCCGGGCGCCTTGTATTCTTTAGTTTCATTTTTAATTTATTCTTTTTCCACTTGTTCATATTCCATTATATTTTATACTTTTTAGATAGATCATAATTTCAATTTTATAATTTTGTGATCAAATATTATCATGTTTTGTCGTTCTGTGGTCTTCACTAAATTGCAGGTAACAACATCAAATTCTCATTGAAGGAAGTCAAATTGGGAAAATCCGACTATCTAGGTCATCCCAAAATTCCCTGAATTAGCTAACTCCTATGTTTGTAGGTCTTTTGGAGATCCCGAGGAGTGACATTTGGGCAGCATCACTTCGACGCTTTGTCGCAGGCGAATTCGTCCTGCCCAGGGATGAATTACAGTAGAATTCGTCCTTCTCAGGGATGAATTATAGTGGAACACAAACCGGCAGTGTTTGTCCGACTGGTTTTATGGCAATGGATATCTAGTAATGTTCTCTAGTCTCTATCAGATTTGCAGGTTATTTGGAATCATTTTATTCACTGGTTTAGTTAATCTTATGCATGCATCCTCAATTTGTTTTTAAGGTCAAACGTTTCATATTTTTTCACAGGTGCTACTAACGACTTGTTGTGTCTTTGAACGTATGAATATCAACAAGAATCAAGGATTCATCAACACAAGCGGTGGCAACACTTTGGTCCGCCCATTTCAAATGTGGGCATGCGGAAGGAGGAATGCTAAGTCTTGTTTGTATCTAAAATTCATTTAACGCTCCTAGCCCTTGAAAAGGGAGGATACGTCTTTGTAACCAAGAATAAGAGAGTGACATAAAAAGGGCTATGTCTTCTATACTTTCTTTTGTCTCTATTCAATTCGTCACTTTTTATTTCATGCATTTCACATTGTAGGACTTAAGCGTCTGCTTGATTTTGGATGCATCGCAATAGCTTTCTTTTCAAATCTTCTGAAATCTCATGCTTTTAGTGGCGATCACGGTGGGACTCTGTCCCCTGGTTTTTTAAGATCGAGAAACTGATCATAAATTTGTGATTTGTGCTTACAGGTACCATTGTTCGAGCTCTAATTGTTATTCGTCTCTACCTGTGGTGAATACCTGACTGTAATTCATCTGACCCTGAGACGAATTATAATTCGTCTCAAACAAGGACAAATTTTTTTCTATAATTCATCTCACACAGGGATGAATTTTTGTCTATACATTTTTAGGGCTGAGGATCAGAAATAGCAGGTCTAGGTAGAGAAAAGGTAAGGATCCTAAACTGTTCCTATCATTTTTTGCTTTTTTTGTTTCTATTTTTGTCAATTTTGCCTTCTTAAGGAAAGTAGTTGCTTCTGCCTGTTTCATTTTTTAATAAAAAGAATCACACACACATCACGTGGCATTTTTAAACCAAGGAGTTGGTCGTAAGACCCCAGCCCTTAATCAAGACCAACAGTGGATTCATCACCACCTTGGCTTGATTTTTGCATCCATTTATCCCGATTGTCACTGTTGTCAGGCATAAATGCTGACAAAAGCTGACCGAGTGTCGTTGGGGTGATTCCCAGCGTGCGAGGATAAGTCTTATATGGTAGGTGTCATTAACAGGACAATCTCCCTTTTGTACCGCCTATGTACCACATACCATATGCTCTCACGTACCTATAGTTTCCCTCTCGTAAGGGCGGGTATATAGAGAGGTTGGTATATCGGTTGGGCAATGGTATATTGAAGGGGAAACCATTTATAGGAGTTATATGAGCCTTCATTATGCATTTAAACGTTCTTCAAAACTTTCAAAAACAAAAAAAAATCATCAAAACACACTAAAACCAGTTTAGGACACACCATTAATATTTAAAAGAGATAATCACCATTTGTGTATGTGTGTGTTCATTTCTGCTTAGTGTAACAAAAAAAAAATCAAAAAATCATAAAAGAGATAAAATATACTTAGCTGGTAGAAGAGCACCACAATGGTGCACACCCGTAGCCAAGCCCAATCAAGGGAAAAAGCTATGGAAAGTGTACAAGGAGTGGGCACAAGTTGCCTTCGCTTTAGCCCTGAGGACTTGGCCATACTACCTTTGCGGTCTGGACCACAAGAGAGTCCACATCATTCCATGGCAAGGAGGAATTATAGGGATACCCCCCTAGGGGACACGCCCATTTAGAATAGCCCCTTTTGGGAAGAAGATTTACATGTGGCACTCAACGTAAATAGAAGACCGCCTTTAGAGGCTATATATGAGTGGCCACCATGCAACGAAGTGCTAGATATGCACAGTGCCCATGAGGAGAGACAATGTGACTATGGAATCTCTCCTTTGCCTCCCATCATTGTTAGAACTAAAGGACAAAACCCAGAGCGCAGGGCTCTACACACAGGGAGAGCTAACTCCACCTGCCCCTTTCACACCCATGAAAGGGAGTACGAGGAAGCCCATCAAATTCCTTGAGAGCAATATACAGCGTAGGAGCCTTGCGCTTCCGCACTTGCTAGATACCATGGTCACACATCGAGGCCAGAGCCTCAGGTAAATGCCGCCAACATCGATAGAGGGAAGTGACCCATTGAAATCTCGGGTCATCAAGACTAAGGCAAATACATAGGAGAAACATTCAAGCCTCGTAAGCCCAATATGGCAGACCAAATTGACCTAGCAGTCGCCAAACATGCCACCCGCCAAGCCCAGATCACTCGGCTTGAGCAAGATCATCAGCAGTTATAGCACTTATACAACCTTAACAAAGAGTGCATGCAACACAAAGTGGAAGAGTTGCTTTATAAACTACCTGAGAGGGTGCCAACCCCTTACACCTAAAAAGTAGAACAATATGAGAGGCATAATCCCTTGGTGTAGGATAGGTCTTGGCGACATTGTCAAGCTTTGCCTTCGAGACCCCATAGACCTGAGAGGGAGGCCACTCCCCAAAACAATGATGGGTACCCTCAGCAAGGACTCACTCAGGGTCATAGGTCTCACCCAGAGACTCCTCAAGAAGTTTATGAGGAGTATGAATCTGAAGTAGAATAGGCCAAAATGCCCTATCAAGGTGGGAGGGCTGCCATTCGGCCACCCCCCCATAGTCCTCCAGTCTCCCATAACTCACAACAGGAGCAAACAAAAGAGGAAGAGATTAAATCTTTCGATGCATACAAAGCGCTATTAGAGAATTTGGAGTCTTTGGAGACCAAAGCTTCTGGGAACCAAAAGCCCATGTTACGTCAACTCCACAGTCATCCAGTGCATTCGTCAGTGCCCACATCTCTTTACCCCGAACATTTCAAGTTGCCGTAGTTGGCAATCTTTAAGGGTGAAGAGGATGCCCAAGAGCATGTGACAAGATTCTTGAGCCAATGCTTTGGCATTCAAGATAATGATGCACTGTTGCTAAGGACATTCATAACCACATTCGTAGGCCCTGCCTCATATTGGTTCACACAATTGCCGAAACACAACATCAATAATTTGGATCAATTAGTGGACGCGTTCCTTGAACGCTTCGCCTTCAACACCAAGAAGAAGGCATCACTGAGTGACCTAGCCAGCCTCAGGCAATATGAGGAAGAGATAATGGCGGCTTACGGGAATCAATGGAGGGCTCTACTTTCTAAGCTACCCTACCTTCCCCCTATGTCCGACCTCACACAAATGTTTTCACGAAGTTGTTTGAGATCAATCTCTAGGCTATTGTAGTTGCAACAATATGCCACCTTAGAAGAAGCTCTGGTGCAAGCCATATTTATTGAAGAGATCAAAATATAGGATGGCAAAATTTCCAAACCTAAAAATAAAGAGTGGAACAAAAACACCAAGACAGGGACTACACAACCAAAACCCGCTATGGTTAATCAAGTTGCGATAAATGTTCCTATGCCTGCACAAGAAAAATAGCCTCAAAAGGCTAATTATCAGGCAATGCCTCCTAATAATTATGAAAGAGAAAATAAAAAATAGGAGCAAAATCAGTAGCATTGCCCTAAGCGACAATACACCCCTTATACGGAGTCTACGGACTCCCTATTTGACCGCTTTTTAGCGGAAAATTTAATCACCCTTCCAGAGATCCAAACCATAGATCCTAACGCTCCCAAGCCTAAGGGATATAGAGAGGATTTATATTGTAGGTTCCATAGGCGAAGGGGACATGACCTAAACACATTCTATAAATTCAAGGGATTAATACAAGACTTGATTGATAATAAAACATTGGTGATGGACAACCCCATAGTGCCAAATAACCAGCAGATGGGAGTCTTCAAGGATCCCTTGCCTGCCCATGAGGCACAATAAAAATCCCTTTAGGTCAATGAGGTGCGACAGAATCTCCCCATGGAAGGGTATGTGGGAATGATAAGCATAGTGACCAGGAACAAGAAATACCCAGGGGTTGCCCCCGCGGCATCCACAAGAGAAGTTCCAACAATGTCGCAACCTCAACAACACCCTGTGCAGTTACCTCCACCTAGACCTGAGGTCATGATACGAACCAAACTCACGTAGATTTTGTGGACCACATCGGCTAGGATATCCATATATGAGCTTATATAGCAATCAGCACCCCATCGGGAAGCTCTCATGGAAATTTTGAAAGCCATCGAGTTGCAGCCTCACAAAGTGAATTCCTTTAATAACTTCATGGGACATGTGAAACTATGTATGGATCCGGTCATCACCTTTCGAGAAGATGAAGTTAAATTAGTATATGATGACATGGCAGATCCACCCCTGCATGTAATCGCGTGGGTCAATAGGATCCCGTATAAGAGGGTGTTGGTAGACACTGGCTCATCTAGTAACATCATTACTACAACAACATTGAAACATCTGAAGCTGCCAGCCTCTCACATCACCGCTTCCACTTACACACTGTGAGCATTCAACGATGTGATATGCTCGATAGTTGGCACAATTGTTCTATCCATTCAGGTAGGACAAAAGATGATACCTACATTGTGCCATATTTTGGAAGGCAAGATGGCGTACAACATATTGCTAGGGAAACCATGGATCAGGGACATGAAGTGTGTCCCTTTGATAGCTCACTAGTGTTTGAAGTATGCATTTGAAGGAGAAGTACATGTAGTCCTGACAGACTTAGAACCCTTCAATTATTGCAATGCGGTGCAGTTGATGCCGTAATAGACCCTCCCATCGATGCACTTGGATTTCTAGTTAAATCCATCTAGACAGGGTCCAATACTGTGGGCACCACTGGTGACTAATCCATCAAAACCCCATCCAGGTGCATCTTCGTCATCCACTCATTCACTATCAACGCCACCTGTCATGGCTAAACATAAGGACAGAGGGAAACAAATCATGGAAGAGGCCCAACCCCTAGAGGAGGTGCTTCCAACAATATCAACCATCTCAACGGAAGGGATACCTAGCACAATGGAAGCTGAGGCTCCTAGTCTACCCAACATGGAATGGACTCCATAAGGGCTTCCGTTCCCTCCCCCTCAATTGCCAATAATTACTGTTGAAATGGCCAGTACGGGCTTGGGGGAGTATCTAGTGCAGAATGTTGTAGCAACACCCGTGCTAGAGTCAGTACAAGACCTGGGGAGACCTCACCTCCCCATCGGGACAGTTTTTCCTTTAGGCTACCCACCAAACCAGACCAATTTTCCAGCCAAGATACCAAGATACCAAGATACCTATATGAGCAAGGAGTGCATGTACTTTTCCAGCCAAGATACCAAATGCCTTATGACAAGTCGGGAGTAGGGTTCAACCACCCCCTGCCCTTAGACATCTTGGTGGAAAACATGCAAGGCCTAGGAATATGCAACAAGGGTGGATTGGCATAAGATCCTTATTCCAACCCAAAAACAACATATACATTGGGATATTACCTCCCATGGTCAACAACCACCCTTGGTAACATCAATAAGCCTTCTCCTTTGCTAGAGAGAGGTGAAATTTCGAGAATTCACTTTCAAGGAGATCATAAACAGTGTCCAAAAGGATCTTTGGAGGATAAATCAGAACATGAACCAGTGGCGTATGTTCCATTTGAATCCAATAGTGATCACTCATGAGATATTCCCATGAATAACTGGCAAGAGATATTTTTGAAATTGTTCCCTTTAGAGGTTCCAGTTGAGCCAGTGCTGTGTCAAGAGAATCAAGTCCCTCCACCAAGTGTGGAACAACCACAATGGGACCAGATTAATTTTCTAGAACAAGGTTAATACTTGAAATCAAATTCTTTAGCTTGTTAGAAGCAAGGATTCAAGAATGAATGCCATTTCCATACTTGGGGCATCCAAAGTTGGTTAGGTTACCAAGAAACCCTAATCATTAGTGCTTTGGTTATCTATTTTTGCTTAGCGTTGCGCCATGCACAGTGCATCCCAAAAAGGGGCATCTGTAGACACCAAAACATCACCAATATGATTATGTGACTGCAAACACTAATCTCTTTGACACACATAGCCCCCAGGACAGCCCTCAGAGGTTAAACAATGGTCCTAACCACTTTTATAGCAATTTTGTAAGGTTAGAAGGCAATTTGGCACATTCAGGCACTTTGCTCAGTATCCGTCCCTCCCAGGGACAAATTCAAATTGGGATCTGTCCCTCCCAGGGATGAATTATGAATTCGTCCTGGGTCGGGACGAATTCTAGGTTCAATGGGCAAAAAGAAAAATGGCGCCAAGTGGCATCCGAGGACAGTCAATTAATGCCTCCTGCCTTGCATGCGCGTGTAGGTGGGCAGAGTGGGCGTTAGAGGACTGTCACAAGGGCAGTCATGGAAGCCCAAGTCAGGGAGGAGTCTCCTCCCTCTTGTGAAGGCATGGCCGCCACATGGCACCCCTGCATGCCCCTCCAAAAGAGACCCCTTGGGTCAATAAAATGGTGGAATTTCCCATCCAAAAGAAGACAGGTTGGAGGCATTTTCAAGCAACGAAGTGCTACCAAATTGAACAACACATTGTACCCTTTTTGATTCACCTCTTTCACATCCTTGATCTCTTTTGCAAGAGAGATTAGTGGGTGGCTTTTGGAAGTTTGAATCCGGACCCAAAACCCGAAATTTGACCACATTGATCTACCAATTCGCCGACAACCCATTACCAAATATTTTGGGCCCTTCCCAAGTGGATTGGTGCCAAAATCAAGTTCTAACGATGGGCGGACTACCCGGGCACCTTGCATTCTTTAGTTTCATTTTTAATTTATTCTTTTGCCACTTGTTCATATTCCATTCTATTTTATACTGTTTAGATAGTTCATAATTTCGATTTTATAATGTTGTGATCAAATATTATCATGTTTTGTCATTTTGTGGTCTTCACTAACTTGTAGGTAACAATGTCAAATTCTTGTTGAAGGAAGTCAAATTAGGAAAATCCGACCATCTGGGTCGTCCCAAAATGCCCCCAATTAGCTAACCCGTATGTTTGCAGGTCTTTTGGAGATCCCGAGGAGCGACATTTGGGCAGCATCACTTCGGCGCTTTGTCGTAGGCGAATTCGTCCTGCCCAGGGACGAATTACAGTAGAATTCGTCCTACTTAGGGACGAATTACAGTGGAACGCAAACCGGCAGTGTTTGTCTAATTGTTTTTATGGCAATGGCTCTTTGGTAATGTTTTCTAGTCTCTATCAGATTCGCAGGTTATTTGGAATCATTTTATTCACTGTTTTAGTTAATCTTATGCATGCATCCTCCATTGGTTTTTAAGGTCAAATGCTTCATATTTTGTCACAGGTGCTACTAATGACTTGTTGTGTCTTTGAAAACAGGAAGATCAACAAGAATCAAGGATTCATCAATGCAAGCGGTGGCAACACTTTGGCCCGCCCATTTCAAATGTGGGCATGCAGAAGGAGGAATGCTAAGTCTTGATTGTAACTAAAATTCATTTAATGCTCCTAGCCACTAAAAATGGAGGAGATGTCTTTGTAACCGAGAATAAGAGAGTGACATAAAAAGGGTTGTGTCTTCTATACTTTCTTGTGTCTCTGTTCAATTTGTTACTTTTCATTTCATGCATTTCACATTGTAGGAGTTAAGCGTCTGTTTGATTTTGGATGCATCGCAATAGCTTTCTTTTCAAATATTTCGTAATCTCGTGCTTTCAATAATCAACCCAAAGAGTTAGAAAAAGTTCATAGAAATAAGGTATATCTTAATCTAATAATCTAAAATCTACTCAAATTATAGTGTAAAATATTATTAATCACTATTGTAAGGGTTCTTAGAGTTAGAGCAAACATCCAATATTAGAAAAGTAAAATATTAAACATGATATTGATATGAATAACTTGCATAGTAAAATTCACATTTAAAATAGTAAAAACCACTAGAACTAATACCACCAATATGTAGAGCTTGAAAAACTATGCAATTTGAAAAAATTATCCTAAAATGCTTCTATATGTAAAAGTTATGGCCTCCAAAATTTTGGACATATTAATGCTCAAAGGAGAGCAAAAGTTAAATTATAACCCTTAGGATAAATTTCACATGTGAAATTTCCACTTGTCTTGTCTAAGCACTAGGATAAATGCACCTCTAAATATGTGTTATTTTTTATTTTTATGTAGGTCCTTCAAAAACTTATATGTATGCAAGGAAGATTAAAACCCATGTAAAATGGAGAGTGTACATCACTTTCTTTTTTCTTATGTGAGATCCTCAATGACTAGCAATAGGAACAAGCACATACTATGCACTATGGTGAGTGTGCCTCACAGGGAAGTAGCAAACACATCATCCACACAGAAGCAAACATGCCTCACTTGAAACAACTAGTATGCCTTGCATGTAGTAGTGAGTGTTAATGCACCAAAAATGTTACCATAAAATTTTGTAAATATCCCTAAAATATTATTGTTTAATTTATAGCCAAAAAATAAGCTTGCTACCCTATAATATTAACAATAAAAACCACATACACTACCCTCCATTTTCTCACCACATTTGTAATATTCATAGAATATTTCAATTTCAAACATAAAATTAAAATGGAAGGGTAAAATTTTTGGATGTAGAAACAAACATCAAAATTACAAAATCTACAAAATTTTTGAAGTAGGAACCTCCTAAATTTTACAAGGAATTGAACATAATTGATAGTACATCCATATATACAACAATTTTACATGTATAATTTGTATATTATAGAATAAATTTTCTTTGATTTTTCTTTGATACCATATTAAATTTTTTAATATTATCTATAAATACCCCAAAACATCCATTCATCATAGTCGTATGTAGTAAAAGGAAGAAAACAAAACAAAAGAGTGTATTGACATAAAAGAGAGATAAACATATAAATGAGGATATGTGAAAGAAGTAATAAGGAATGGGTGCATGTGGACACCCCAAAAATATTTTTCATGTATCATAATATGTTATAAAATATTGCTCATTGAGGGGTATTCAAAGTGATACAAAGAACCCTAATGATAGGTTAAAATTAGGCTAACATAAACTTTACCTTGATGTTAACCATATAATAAAATAATAATAAATTGCCCTTTATGTAAGGTATCCATAAATAAGGATTAACTAATAGTACTAAGGGTGAATACATGAGTGTCCTTCGACTTACATAAATATGCTTGTAGGATCACATGTAGATTTCCCTAGGATTATATTAAAAAATGCCTATAGGCTTACAAATAAAAATATTCATAGTATTTCATGATGATGTCCATAGGCTTATGTCAAGGTGCTTGAATTATTACATAGCATCTTTCCCATAGCCTTATGTTAAGATACTTGAAATATTCTGTAGCATTTTGCCATGGTCTTACATCAAGAGCATCGACAAGTACTTAGTCACAATTGGATTTGGCCTAGTAATTATTTTTTTGCTTGATAATAAGGGGTTGTACTCGAGTCCCCCACCCTTGAAAAATTAAATATCTCTTATTTATATCTTGAGAGTTTACAAATAGATACATTTCTCATATCAATTGAGATGCTATAGCTAGAAACCTACATCATTTTATATAAAATTTCTAAATTCTTTATTTTTAATTTTTGGATATTTTTAAATCTTTGTTTGAATACAATTACTCCATAATTTAGCATATTTCTTGACATTTTCCTATAGCAACATTCACAAATCTAAAAATTCATCTCTACTTTCTATGCCTTGCATCTTAGTAGAGTAATATTTCCAAAACATTGCACTATCATAGTCTACTTTACCAAATCTAGATTGTTAGTTTCTTTCCTAAAACACAAGTGAAACAAAAATTTTTATAATAAATAGTCTAAATAAAAATGCATTAATGTTACAAAATAAAATAGATATTACTAATGGAAAATATTAAAGTAAAACTTAATCATTAATTGATTTAGGCAATCAAAATTTTTTGTCAGCTTCAACTAAACTTTCTACTTCCTCTAGCCATGGAAAGGATAATTTAACTTCATTATCCTTAATCAAAACCCCTTAATTTCCTAGCTTATCAACATATTTTTCCTTTCCTTAATATATGTGTAAACTTGATTTCTTCAAACTCTTTAGCAAGATCTTGAATTTCCACAATTATCTCTTATATGTTCCATGGATCCTCTTCTTTCCTCAAAATTGCATTTATTACTATGAGATAATCACCTTCCATCCATACCCTATACCATTTAATTTGTTTTCATATTTTAAGCCCTTCTAAAGATTCCCAAACTTCAACGTAATTATTTGTCTTAAATCCACTATTGAAAGCATAATGAGACAAAATATCTCCTCTATTATTTCTAATTATTTCTTCTTATCATGTTGGTCCTCGATTTATTTTAGACGCTCAATAAAAATTTAACTTAACCCACTCCATATCTGGTGGTTTCCACTTTATATTCTTTACCTTATTTTTGCTTCTCTTGTACCCAACATCATAATTCCATTTAATGAATTTAATCCATATATTAAGGCTCTTTACTTCCAAATTAGGAATTGGCTGAGTTGATAGGGTTGGTTTAGACTATTCTATGGCTAAACATGTCTTGTTTTTCATTACCTCTAAATTGTTTTTCTTTTCTTTAAATACTCTTCTATTCCTTTCTAGCCATATAGTCCAAATTATTGTATATTTTGATATATCCTATATTTTCTATAAAGCCTCACCTTTATAAGTGCTCTACCATTACTTTAACCAATATTATGTTCTGCTATTCATCACCATGCTTTTACCAAACATATTAAGAATCCATTGCCATAGATTCCATATTACTTAGAAATATCCCAAGAGATGGTCAATACTCTCCTCCTCATTACAAAAAACACATTGAGATGGGAAATGAAAATCCCTTTTCATAATGTTATCGTAGGATACAATTCTTCTATGGCTAGTTACCTAATAGCCATACTAACATTTTAACATTAGGAATGCTTGGGATATCCCAAATATCTCTTCATATTATAATAATATTATTATTATGTTGGTGTTGAAAATTATCTCAACTTCTTGTTGTGTATTATCCTAATATATTCAACTCCGAAATCAATTTATTTTTGGAAACCCCTCAACATAATCACAATTGTTATATTTCTACTCAATTACCTACTAGCATCAATGTCTTGTATACTTATAAAAATATATTCTTTCCAATTTTATCTTACTTATCAATATTTGTACAAATTTTTTTAAACTCTATAATCGTATTTGTGTTGAAGCGATCTCATCCAAGGTTTTAAAACTAGATCTAAATTGAGTGGTTTTTATCTCACCAAGTATCCATCCAAATAGAATTTTTTCTCCAGTTCCCACTACTCATCTTAAACCTTTAATCATAAGATCAATAGATTTTTTAAACCATTCTAAAGAGCAAAACCATTTGGAAGAGAGAATGCAATAAATATTAAACTTGGGTCATTAGGATCAACATAGTTAATTAGAATAATTCTTGCCCATTGTCTTTAACTCTCTTTTTACAATATCCAGATACATTTTCCCTTGAAATCTAAGATTACATCTATAATAGCTCTTAAACCATGACCTCCCCTAGTTTTTCATCATACAAATTGCTCCATACAAATAATAAATATTAAACCTTTTTCAACTAATTTTGGTATAGAATACAATGACATAAAATATATTGGAATGGCTTGTAATATTGAATTAACTAACTGCACTCTTACTGCTAATGATAATCATCTACCTTTCCAAGCTAGAAGTATATTTTTAACTTTACTAATAACTAGATTCCATAAATATATCCTCATTCTCCCCTCAAATAAATGCATCCCTAGATAAGTTGTTGGTAAATTTGCCTCCTCCATTTGAAGCAACTTACAAATTCTAACTTTGATATTAGGAGTGTTAAGAAAGTAAATTTTGGATTTAGTCCTATTTATTTTTTTCCCTGAAGCTCTTTCGTACACTTTTAAAAATTTATTCAAATCTCTGGCCTCATTTATCCTTGACTTTACAAAAAGGGTTGCATCATTTACAAACTATTGATGGGTAATGTTATCGATGTTATTAATAACCTTAAATCTATTTATAAACCCATATTTGTAAGCATATTTTAAGTTCTTACTCAAAACATCTGCCATAATAATGAACAAATAAGGAGATAGAGAATCTCCTTGTCTAAGGTCTATCTTGGCTTTAAAATATTTTGTCACTAACCCATTTGCCAACACTAAATAAGAAACTATATAGACACAAAATTTAATCCATATAACTCATTTCTTCCCAAAATCAAACTTATCTAAAACTATAAAAATAAAATCCCATTTAAACATATCATAGGCTTTACTCATATCAAATTTTAAGATCATAGATTTCTCTTTTATTGAAGTTGTTGAATGTATAACTTCATGAGCTACTATGATCCCATCCAAAATTTGTCTCCCTTTCACAAATCTTCCTTGCTCTTCTAAAATGGTTTTGTCTAAAAATGTCCTTAATCTATTTTTCATCACTTTGGAAATAATATTATATGCCATATTACATAGGCTTATGGGTCTAAAAGAATCAAACAATTCAACATCCTTCTTTTTTGGAATTAGGGTAAGATAAGTTGGATTTATTTTATAAGGAATGTATTGTTTTACCCTATACCATTACACAACCACCAATAAATAATCCTTCACTATATCCCAATTATGTTGTTAAAAATTTGTAAAGAGTCTATATGGACATGGGAATTTACCCTTATTAGAAGATAAAAGAGCTAAATTAACTTCTTCTAGAGTAATAGGCTCCATCAATTTACTATTATATTCATTTGTTATAACTGAAGGAACATATTGAAGAAGTTTATCATTAAGAAATTCAGTCTCCTCTGAACCTAGAATATTTTGATAAAATGAATTTACCTATTTCATAATTTCACTATGATCTTCAATTCAAACCCCTTCTATTGATTTAATTATATTAATTCTAGAATATGATCTTTGTACTATAACCATCCTATGAAAAACTTTGTATTCTTATCTCCTTATTTTAACCAAGTCTGTCTTGAAACAAATCTCCAAAAAATTTCTTCCTTACTCAAAATATTATGATATTCACTAAGCAACTCCCTTTCCTCTGAGCTTGTATCATTTTCATCACCTTTTTGGAATTTTCAAAGTTTATCTTTTAGTTCTTCTTTCTTAAAAATATTTTCAAAGGTGTACTTGTTCCATTATTTTAATCTAGATGCCAGAGCTTTAATTTGGTTTGGAAGAGCATACAACCCATCATTACCTATATAAATCCATGTTTGAGCTATCATATGAACAAATTGATGATGATATTCCCACATCTGCTCATATTTAAAATATGATATTTTTTTGAAATCACTTACCATCATTTTAAATCTTATTGGGGAATGATCTGAACCAATCCTTGTTAAGGTATTAATTTATGACAAGTTCTGTCATCAATAAAATGATATGAGAGAATGCATATATCTATTTTTTCTACTATTAGGTTATGACCTCTCTTCTTGTCGGTCCAAGTATAGTTGTCTTCTTCAAACTCAACCTCCCATAGATTATTGTTTTGAATAAAATATAAGAAATCTTTTATACTTTGAATTAATTTTCTAATTCCCCCAAATTTTTTGTTCATTATGGTTATGGAATTAAAATCTTTAATTATCATGAATCATATTTCTTGGTCTTTACTTCTAATAAAGGCTTCAATCCCACTCAAAAATTCTAATCTACCTGATTGAGTTGTAGGTCCATAAACATTGATAAGGATGAAGTGAATATCTGCAAAGTAACAAGTGACTAGAGAGGCTATCGAATTTCTAGTTTTATGAATGATTACATAAGATGTTCTAGAAGCATTCCAAAAGATTAGAATTCCCAATGTTGCTACTTCAAAATCCATAACATCTCATTCACATATTTTCCAAACTACTTTCATAGTTTTGTAAAAAATTTCTTTTGTCATTTTAGTTTCATAGATAAAGATAATATTAGGTTTATTACTTAAGCATAGGTCCCTAATACACCTATGCTTTGAGGGGGCATTAGCAACCCTTATATTCCATGTGATGATAATCATGTCTCATTAGGGACTTTTACCCCTCTTGCGTATTATCGATATCATTTTTTTTGGTAAAGATAAACTCAACCAACTTAGTATGTATTCATTTCTCTATGTTAGTTTATGCTTTCCTGGATCTTGCTTTATAATTTCAAGGTTTTTCTCTTTATACCTTGCCTATATCAGGAGTAGGTATTATTATTCTATTCCTCAATATTATTTTACAATTTTATTTTTAACATATTTATCCTCTCCTTGCTCTATTATAAAAGCTTTTGACTTTTTCTGCTCATTTTATGGAATTTTATTATTAATGGCATAGGTATTAAATTATAAAACTGCATTTTATTTACCAATTATTTTCTCCGAAATGATGCATGGTACTTCAAGAGAGTCTTCAGAATCTGATGAGACACATTCCTTAGGTTCATTGAGAATATTACTCCTTAAATTAGGATCATAATGAATAGATGGTTCCTTGCTAATATGTTGAAATTTTTGTACTATGTCCTCTAAGTTTTGATCTACATTTTCTTCATCGACTAAAGCCTCAAAAGAATTGAAATTTCTTCCAGTATCCTTCCTTACTGGTCTCCATTGTCCATTTTATTTTATTTTTTTAGATCTATTTTTTGGAAGTTTAAAACCATATTTATCCATACCCATTTGTAAATTTCTCTTACGATTTTCTACAAATGATTATGCTAGGCTCTTCTTAGGGCATGATCTCTCAATATGTCCCTCCTTATGACATATTCTACATATAAAATATATGTTTTCATAATTTATAGTTTGGATACACATCCTATCCCCATACTTAAGAATGATTAATTCTGGTAAAACTTTACTTATATCAATCATGACCAGTATTCAAGCATAAATAGCAAAAAATCCATTTTTTTTAATCTAAAATCTCAATGAGTGTTTTCTATTGCTTTGAAGGTATCTATTTCCTAAAATTCAATGAGTAACCCAAACATCCTAACCCATACTGGTACTAGGGATAGATTAACATTTTTAGATGAAAATCCATCATACCAATAGGTGTGGAGGAGCTTTGTTCTTTCCATAAACCAAGGACCCCCTTTTAGGATTCTTTCTCTTTCTTTCCTAGAAAAAAAATGGCTAGGAAGAAACCTTTGGGGAGAAATGATAGAATCACTCCTAAGGACTTCCAAATTCTATCAATCTATTTTCTCAATGTTGAAGCCCTGGCCAATACCCATTAAATTTACCAAAAATTACCCTATCTTGGAGCAATGATGATCTATCTAAGGTGAACTTACTAACTTCTATGACTAGGGATGATTCTAAGAATTTAACTATAAATTGATCCATGGAAAGGAAACTAAAACTCAAAATCTAATGAAATTTATCTAAAATTTCTATATAAAATATAATATTTGATAAAAACTTTATAAATTTTTCATGCACAATTTCTAAGATAAAGAAAGGGAAAAAGAACTTAGCTAATTTTTTTTTTGTCTAGATAGAATATCTTTCCTCGTTGAAGTCCTAGTCCTTAATTGTTATTCCCACCCTAGTTGGCAAATATTTACAATTTTATTTTTCATGACTTAAGAATCGTCACTGCCCTTGTTCTGAATGGTTGAATTTATAGGGTCGTATCTTCATAAATATTACTCTTGGCCTAATAATATTAGATTACAAATATTTCAACATAATTTGTTTCTTTTTATTTACCATATTTATTATATTTTTATCAATATCCTTAAAAAGAATGATAAAAAATTATTTTCGTGAAAATAAATTTATGATATTTTCATTTCACCATATATTGATGAATATCTGTTGTGTTTACCATATTGTGATAAAAGATATTTTTATGTATATTAATAAATCTCTAGTCAGTAGTCTAACAACTCTTGCTCTCACATAAGACTTACCAAGATGAGCATCATGCTCAAAAACATTTTGTAAAAAAGGAAATACTATAAATTTAAGGCAATGATTATAGGATTTGTTTTTACAAAAATAATTTTATTATAAAAAACAATGGATATGGGTTTGGACAATATAACTAACTATGCTATTTGTAGTCTATAATTTATCAAAATTCAAACTATATAAATAAAATTATCTAATGGATATTTTATCTCTTAATTAAAATGATATCAAATAGTTGTTATAGAAACATAACAAATTAAGGAAATAAAAAATGTGTTATTTTACATCATATAAAAGTAAATCATAAAAAATAATTATTTAAAATTAAATAATTATATATATATATATATATATATAATTTACTAAAATATAAAACTTGATTATTACTAATATTATTATTATACTTAATAATATATATTTTTTATACATAGGGAAATTGGCAACTGCCTTTCCTTTTTGAACAACTGGTCACAAGGTCAAATCACATTACCTCCGATCATAGCGTCAAATCATGGAGCTACTACTATAACAACTACCTCACCTTGGTAAACACGATCCGGATTGAGGGAGACCCCTGGTGGCTCGGGGTTGGTACCGCCATCATCAAGCTAATGCACACTCAGCAGATTCTAGTCAGACTACTAACTTTTCCCTAGAATAGGCATGCCCATGAGGTCTAAATATATTTTTATATAAGTATATTTTTAACATCCATGAACAAACCTTCTACACTATCACCACTCTATAATACACCTATACTATAGACAAAGAAACACTCATTTTGAACTATGAGCATGAAATTATTTTTTGTTGTTATTTCTAAATGACATGCATACCCTACCCCTTTTAGATCATACCCTTGAAGATGCTACCTAATATATTTGAGCATTTAATATAATCTCAACTCAAACTCACTCTTGTTAATAAACTACATACAATGAAATGATGGCAAAATAAAATTCAAGAATAATTTCATAAGTACTATGCAACTTCATTTTTATTTGATTTTATTTCTATTAATCTATCTTGGATAGAAATAAAAATATTATATATATATGTATATATATATATATATAGAAGGCCATATCACAATGAGTGATGAATTGTATACATCGTATTAGTGGGTTTAGGTCCACTTTGATGCATGTACTTGTTATTTTGGGCTTGCATCAAATAATCATATTTGTAATGAATATATGCATGTACATAGAATACCCCTAATGATGTATCACATAAAATATAATTAATATTATTTTTTAAAATGTTTATTAGATAGTTAGTAATTTAGATAAGCAGAGTTTGACCTACCAAAGGTTAAAAAAAAGTTGAATGTATAAATAAAGAAATATCTTCTATATTTTATGGTGCTATTTTAATATTTTTATTGGTTTTTTTTATATTTACATTCCACCTTGTTTACATGTGTACTCCTTTTAATGTGTTATACATTTTTAAAGCATTATTTGTTGTATATAGTGTTTAAATATTTATATACAAACCTTTATCTTTATGTTGATACTTGTTATAAAGACATTTGTTTTGAACATATTTGTTTAATTTTATAATATCATGGTAATTAAAAAAATAAAGTATAAATATAAAAAATAGAAATATTAATGTACATAAATGTTATTTTTTATTTGATTTCTTATCATATTCATTTATCTTGAAAATCAATAAAAAATGATTGCCTTTCACAATGAGTGATAAATAGTATATTCTATGTTAGCGGGGTTAAGATTTTTCCCTCTTTAACTAGATCTTGGAAGTTTTCTCTTTTTGTTTTTTCTCAGCTGGATCAGTGTCCCAAAATTTGGGATGTTTGTAGACTCATCCTTCTCAAGCACATTTGGAAGTGCAGATGCAAAAAGGTGTTTATTGGATCTACTCCTCCATGGAATATAGTTTTAGTAGATTTGAAATTTTATCTTGTGTTACATGTGCGACGCATTCATTCCTAAGTCTATGGAACTTCCAACATACATTGATATGTTATTGACAAACTTCATCAACTTTCTCATATGATTCAAGATCTTCACAAGGTGCAACGGGAAAAAAAGAAGAATACAATTAACAATGATGAGTAGGTTTAGGATTTGATTACTTCTTCTTATTTGAAGACTTCAGAAGACATCCAAAATTTCTTCTTATAAAAAATTCTCCCATAGATGAGTGTTGATATCTGGTGTATTGCAACAAGATATAGCTATATTCTTTTTGTTGATATTAGCTTCTATTCTTATGTATATTCAGTTATGGAGGCTTTACTCATGATCCACCTCATTTTGTTTTTTAGTTGGTGGACAATGCTAGCACCAAAAACGTTCTAGTTAATGGATTAATAAAATCTAGATTTTTCTATAAAAAATAATCATTAAAATAAATATGGATGAATGTACTTATCATTTTGAGCTTGAATCAAGTCATTCTTAAATGTAGGCACATAAAGGCATGAGGGTATTTTGGTAATGTATAAATTCTTTGACCATTTATCCTAATACCTTATACACCCTTCATTCTTACAAATATGAATTACAATTATGCTATATTGAATAAATATAACGCACACATACACATCAATACAACCTTATTTGGTGCAATAATTAATAATAAAACCAATATATGTATATGGTAAAATGGACCACATAAAATACAATTAATGTCACCTTTGAAAAGCTTTATAAGATCAATTCATAGTTCAGAAAGTTAAATCTAGGATCAAATGTACTCCAAGGTTTGAGAAGGATAAACATAAGTTGTATATAAAACCTATCCCCATGGAATGAAAAGTCCTGACCTCCAAGGGATACGAGGAATATTTTTTCTTAATTAAGGTTTTATACGTCCTGCTCCAACTTCAACACTTTGAAACCTTCTGAGTGGGAGGCCTCCTATTTCATCTACTAGACCTAGCTATTTGTTATGGTATTTATTCTTTGCATTGGTTGGATGGATCAATGACCAGAGGTTTTGTTGGTTGGAGGGTCTTGTTGGTTCACTCTATATTTATTTTTGGTTTAGTTTTCCATTGGATATCTCACCAAGGTTCCTGAGGAGGATAGGGCTAAATTCTAAGGCAACCTACGGGGGGTGATCTTGGGCTTTTCGACATAAATTTTTAGCTATTGACCCCTTGGTTGGATCTAGATCTATGTTACTTTGGTTGGTTGTTGGGTGATGTTGTTACTAGGTTTGGTTACCAGTTGAGGGCCCTTGGTTAGATTGCTCTATTTTCTTATGGGTTTGGTTTTTCATTGAAAATTTGGCTAAGAAAACTGAGGGGGATAGGGCAAAAAACTAACCCAAACCCATTGGGGTGATATTAGGATGTTTTTACTACGATAATGTCTAGCTACTATTCCTTCAAGTACTATCATATTTAGTTTCTCTATGACTTTGGTTATATTTAGTGATTTGTAGAGTTTTTATCTCAATTTTAGAATTGGTGGTTGTGTTTGATTCTAAGGATCCATGGCATACATTTTTGGTATTTTTTGAGTAGATTTAAGAAATTGGCTTTGGATTTATCTCTTGCTCCATTTTTGATGCTCTAAAAACCTCTAAGTGGAAGGTCTCCTATTTTCCCTGCTGGACCTAGCTGTTTATTATGGTCTTTATGCTCTACATTGGTTGGATGCCTCTATGACTAGGGTTTTTGTTGATTGGGGGCTCTCATTGGTTCCCTCCATATTTCTTTTGGGTTTTATTTGTGATTAAATATTTGGTTGAGGTTCCTTAGAGGGATATGACCAAATGCTTATCCAAACTTATGAGGTGATTTTAAGCTATTTGTATCACTATAAAAAGTTTTTTTGTTGAACCCTTGGCTGGCTTTGGCTCTGTGTTTCTTTGGTTTGTTGTTGGGAGACGATGTCACTAGGGTCGATTGTCATTTGATTTCCCTTGGTTATAATTATATGTTTTCTTATGGGTTAAATTTATCATTGAAAATCTAGCTAAGGTCCCTAAAGGGGATAGGGCCAAACATAGATCCAAACCCATTGAGGGTGATATTGGGCTATTATTGCTATGGTAATATTAAGATGTTATTGCTATGGTAATATATTGTTGTTGTTACTTTGGTTAATGTTGGATCTAGTTGCTCTGTTACTCTGGTTAGCTTTTGTGGTTTACAAAGTTTTTATCTCTAGTTCTAGCACTGGTGGTTGTGTTTGATCCTAGGGTTACATGGCTATATTTTTGGGATTTTTTATTTTACCTTGTTTTTGGGGTGTTTGGGTTGATTCAAGCAAAACCTTTCTTCCAACAGAGATTTGGATTATCTCTTATGGTGAGGGTAGAATGGCCTCTATGTAGTTTGTCGATTTGGGCACAAAACCAATGTGTTATTTTTGGTTTAATATTTTTAGTGGTTTTTGGTGCCTGGATCTTGTTTATATGGGTGAGATGCTCTTGTTTCAATTATTGTGTTGGATTCTATCTTGGTTGGGCAGAAATCTGTGCTTAATGTTTAAATTTTTCTATTGTTGTATATACCCTCAATAGTTTATATTTTGTTTGAAGTGTTTTTTCACTTTTTAGGCTAATAGTTGCACTTTGGAAGAATTTTGGAGGTACTTTCAAAAATCCTTCTTCCATAAAATAAAAAATAATAATATTATAAATCAGTAAATATCTCCAAAGTTTTTTTCTTTGTGTATTACACAATAATCTTCTATATCGTTTAAGTATATTCAATCATTTTATTTTATGTTGTGCATATGTTAGAATGTAACTATTAATTTCTATATATAGAAAGATTTCACATTACACTACCATGACAATTAAAAATTCAAAGCATAAAATAAAATATTCATACAAATAAAACATAATATATGTACATAATAATATTAATTTTAATCAATATTATTATAGTGGAGCTTATAATTTATATCATAAATATATCTAATGATATTTAAAAAGAAATATATTTCTAGGGATAACACAATAGTTTAAAATTTAACACAACATTTTAATCTTTAGCTTTTCTTCACGAGGTCCAATATTTAAACCACAGTGTGGGCAAGTGTGTGACGGGGTATGTGTATGACTATATGTTTATTCTAATGATAAGCTTAGCTCTTCCCCTTGTGAAATATCATGTTAGTATGGGGATGCTCAATGTATAACTTTTTCACCCTAACCAAAGCTAAAAAAATATTTTAAAATAAATATAAGTATTCAAAATTTAAAAATACATAGTCCTAGGAACAATGCAATGGTTCGAGCTTTGGATATTCTTCGGGATATCCAAGGTTCAAATCATGGTGTGGGTGAGTGTGTGAGGGGGTGGGTGTGTATTAAATTCTCTATTGTGATGCAGGAGCATCCGGTGGCAGCAGTGTAATCTTGCATCAACCAAAATTTTTCTAAGTTTTTGCAACTCAAGAAGGGGAGAGAGAAAGTGCAAAGCAAAAACTGTCATGATTTTGTGACGTCGTGAAATTGTTACAGTCAGCAGGAGAAAGAAATACCATTGGAAAGGGTCATGATTTCGTGATGTGTCACAAAATCGTGACTGTCGCAAAATTGTGAGGAGCAGGGCAGCCAAGGGAAGACTTGGGAATGTCACGATTTCATGACATGTCACGAAATTGTGACTATCATGAAATCGTGACAAGGAGTAGGGTAGATGAGGAAGACTTGGAAATGTTGCGATTTCGTGACATGTCATGAAATTGCGACTATCACGAAATCGCGACAAGGAGTAGGGCAGCCGAGGGAAGACTTGGGATGTCATGATTTCGTGACATGTCATGAAATCGTGACTGTCGTGAAATCATGACAAGGAGCAGTAGTCGGGGAAGACTTGGGAATGTCATGATTTCATGGCATGTCATGAAATCACGACCGTCACAAAATCATGACAAGGAGCAGACAGCCAGGGGGGAAGACTTGGGAATATCGTGATTTTGTGACATGTCACAAAATTACGACTATCACAAAATCACGACAAGGAGCAGGAAAGCGGGGGCATCAGAAGGCAAATGTCATGATATCATGACATGTCATGATATCATGACTTGAAGGTAAGAAAGGCAGAGGTAAAGAGAAAATGTCACAATATCGTGACATGTCACGATATCGCGACCCAAAGGCAAGGAAGTTAGAGATGAAGAGAATACGTCGCGATATCGTGACATGTCACGATATCACGACCAAAAGAGGGAAGGAGCGCAAGGAAGTTAAAATGTCATGATATCGTGACATGTCACGATATCACGACAAACAACTGGTTCATGGCTCGAAAAGGCATGCGCTCCAAGATGATGTTTTTGAGGTGGTCAAGGGTCTCATTAATGCATGTTTTCATATTCGATAAGTTAGCTAAACACAACAACCTCTCGAATGCTACATCCAGAGGTCAAAAATGGTAGGTGGTTCTTTAAATGCATGCTTTCATGGCGGATCAGCGCAGTTGCCCATTTATGGAAAGAAAATTGAAAACTCGGCCAAGGAAGCCGACTTTGTAGGTTTTTGATGATGTGTTATTTCGAAGGGTCATTAATGGCCCAGAGGGTCGGGGCCTCTATAAAAAAACCCAGTCAGTGTAAGAGAAATGGGGGTGGTGGATTGGAGATTGAATGTAGAGGATAGAGTGTAGTAGAGAAAACCAAGCTGAGTGCTAGTTATTGTAAATCCTTTGGGTTGTTGTTGTTTTTGTAAACGAGATTTGCAGATTAATAGATAGAGTGTAGTAGAGAAAACCAAGCCGAGTGCTGGTTATTGTAAATCTTACGGGCTATTTTTGTTTCTATAAACGAGATTTGCAGATTAATAGATAGAGTGTAGTAGAGAAAACCAAGATGAGCACTGGTTATTGTAAATCCTATGGGCTATTGCTATTTTTGTAAACGAGATTTGTAGATTAATAAAAGAAATTATGGAATTGTGTGAGTGTGATTTTTACCGTCCCCCATCAAGTGGTATCAGAGTAGGAGTTCCTGAGCATGTAACAGATCACCGAACAAGAGGCAGTTACACCAGGATCTATGGAAGGGTCTGTAAGAGAAGAAAGAAGAATGCCTCCATGAAGAAACCATGGTGGAGTAGGAAATATGGTGCCAGCAGAAGATTTTAGAGCTTTGTAGTGGCAAGTTTAGGCCCTGCAAGACGAGCTGTGCAGATGGCACGAGCTTAGAAGGGAAGAAGGAAGTGAAGACGAAGTTGAAGAAGAAGAAGACCAGTTTGAGGAAGAAGAAGAGGTTGTAGATCCTACACCGGCTAGGTTATACAAAGCCATCTCCCAGATTGGAAAGAAACCAAAAATAAAGGTTTCTACATATTCTAGAAACCTAAATCCATAAGAGGTGATTGACTAGATAAATGATCTAGAGGAGTATTTTGAATATGAGGAGGTTGAAGACCCTAACTGGGTCAGATTTGCTAAGACCAAGTTGAAAGGTCATGCCAGCATCTGGTGGAAGGGAATACAGCTGGAAAGGAATAGAATATGGAAGGAAAGAATAACAAGGTGGGATAGAATGTTAGAAAAGTTGAAAATACAGTTTATTCCTGCTGATTATGAATTAGATCTACTAAGGAAAATGCAGAGTTTGAGACAGACGAGCAAAAATGTCCAAGAATACACAGAGGAGTTTTATAATATCTCTATCAAAATTGGACATTTATAGACAAACAAGGAGAAGGTTTCTCATTATATCGATGGGTTGAGACCCAGTATCTAGGAGGATTTGAGCCTAGTTCGGGTGAGCACCATTGAGGATGCTTACCAGTTTGCTCTGAAGGTTGAAGAGAAACTGAACAAAATATTTGAGAGCAAGCAAAGAGGAAGAGGTCATGGAGGAAGGACTGGTGGAAGAAAAGATGAAGGAAAAGAGGAGAAGAAAGAAGAAGCTAGCAGCAGCCAAGAGCAGAAAGCAGGTGAATATTACAGACCCCAAGTTCAGAACAATGGCTACCCAAGAGGAAGGGGTAGATCTGGATGTGGGTATGGAAGAGGAGTATTTCGTGGAACCTATTTCTACTATGGAAAAGAAGGACATTGAGCATTCAAGTGTCCACAACATCGAGAAAGGACAAACAAGAGACCTGAGGGTCCTTCCAGAGTTGTTGTAGTAGATGAAGATGCTGGATTAGAACATTTTGAGGAGGCTAAGAGAGGAGAAGTCATGGTCGCAAGGAGAGCCATGCTAATTGAGGAAGACAAACCATAGCAGAGGAGAAGCCTATTCTGCACAAGGTGCAAAATCGTAGGTAAAGTCTATAACGTGATTATAGACAATGGCAAAGACTGATAACTTAGTCTCCGAGGAAATGGTCACTAAGTTGTAGCTGGAGAGGAGGAGACACCCGCATCCATACCGTATTGTGTGGTTGCAGAAGGACCACAGAGCATGGGTCCGTGAATAGTTCTTAGTCACGTTCAAAGTTGGGAGATACCAAGATGAAGTCTTGTGTGATTTTTTTCCTATGGATGCTTGCCATTTGTTGTTAGGAAGGCCATGGTAGTTTTATCGGAGTAGAGTGCATGATGGTCATGCAAATACGTACTCCTTGATGAAATATGGAGTGCGCCACAAGTTAAAGCCATTACAGGCAGTGGATGAGAAGGTGTGTAGCAGTGCTAGAATTTGTCTGGTAGAAGGCAGAGAATGTTTTTTCCAGGAGACGAGGTTTGAGCAGGTTGCAGAGGCAGGTGCATGTTTTGATATGTTGCAGAAGACGCTGAATGAACAACACAGAAGTGAAGGTCACTTCTCCATCAACCTCGGGTGTCTGATGCAGGAGCATCCGGTGGCAGCAGTGCAATCTTGCATCAACCAAAATTTTTCTAAGTTTTCACAACTCAAGAATGGGAGAGAGAAAGTGTAGAGCAAAAACTATCATGATTTTGTGATGTCACAAAATCATGACAGTCAATAGGAGAAAGAAATGCCATTGGAAAGGGTCATGATTTCGTGACGTGTCACGAAATTGTGACTATCACGAAATCGCGACAAGAAGCAGGGCAGCCGAGGGAAGACTTGGGAATGTCACGATTTTGCAACATGTCATGAAATCATGACAGTCACGAAATCATGACAAGGAGCAAGGCAGACGAGGAAGACTTAGGAATGTCATGATTTCGCTACATGTCATGAAATCATGACTGTCACAAAATTGTGACAACGAGTAGGGCAGTCAAGGGAAGACTTGGGATGTCGTGATTTCATGATATGTCATGAAATCATGACTGTCACGAAATCATGACAAGGAGCAGGGCAACTGGGGAAGACTTGGGAATGTCGCAATTTCGTGACATGTCACAAAATCGTGACTGTCATGAAATCACAACAAGGAGCAGACATCTAGGGGGGAGACTTGGGAATGTCATGATTTCATGACATGTCATGAAATCATGACTATCGCAAAATCGTGACTGTCACGAAATCGTGACAAGGAGCAGACAGCCAGGGGGAAGACTTCGGAATGTCACGATTTCATGACATGTCGTGAAATCATGACTGTCATTAAATTATGATAAGGAGCAGGAAATCAGGGGCATTAGAAAGCAAATTTCATGATATCGTGACATATCGTGATATCATGACTTGAAGGTAAGAAAGGCAAAGGTAAAGAGAGAACATCGCAATATCACGACATGTCGCGATATCACGACGCGAAGGCAAGGAAGTTAGAGATGAAGAGAATACGTCATGATATCATGACCAAAAGAGGGAAGGAGCACAAGGAAGTTAAAATGTCATGATATCATGACATGTCACGATATCACGACAAATAGCTGGTTCATGGCTCGAAAAGGCATGCGCTCCAAGATGATGTTTTCGAGGCGGTCAAGGGTCTCATTAATGCATGTTTTCATATCTGATAAGTTAGCTGAACATAGCGGCCTCTCGAATGCTGTGTCTAGAGGTCAGAAATGTCAGGTGGTTCTTTAAATGCATGCTTTCATGGCGGATCGGGGCAGTTGCCCATTTATGGAAAGAAATTGAAAACTCGATCGAGGAAGCCGACTTTGCAGGTTTTTGATGATGTGTTCTTTCGAAGGGTCATTAATGGCCCAGAGGGTCGGGGCCTCTATAAAAAAACCTAGTCAGTGTAAGAGAAACGGGGGTGGTGGATTGGAGATCGCATGTAGAGGATAGAGTGTAGTAGAGAAAACCAAGCCGAGCACTAGTTATTGTAAAGCCTACAGGCTGTTGCTATTTTTGTAAATGAGATTTGCAGATTAATAGATAGAGTGTAGTAGAGAAAACCAAGCCGAGCATTGGTTATTGTAAATCCTTTAGGTTTTTTTTGTTTCTGTAAACGAGATTTGCAAATTAATAGATAGAGTGTAGTAGAGAAAACCAATTCGAGCGCTGGTTATTGTAAAGCCTGCAGGCTGTTGCTGTTTTTGTAAACAAGATTTACAGATTAATAGAAGAAAATTTGGAATTGTGTGAGTGTGATTTTTCTCATCCCCCATCATATTGATAAGCATAGTTCTTAGTTTTATGAGTGGTCATGGGGTCATGGTTGGGAAAATATTACTCAACCATCTAGCGGTTTATCATACTTTTTTTTTATTATTTGTGGAAAACATCCCAAAAGGGATGCCACTTTTGGGTAAGACCCAAGGAGGCAGGGGTATCCATTCCGCAAAAAATGCCCAAGAGTCGGACCTGGACTACCACCTTTGAAATACTCAAGGAGCAAACAAACACAAAAAACCAAATTAAAAAAATTAAATAACAACAAAAATAATAAAATAAAATAAAAAACATGCTCCTTGAGTATGTCAAAACCAAAAGCACAATCGAACACGTACAATAAGATAAAAGAAACCACAACACAAACCACATAGAAAAACACAAGAACCACATAACAAAACACAAACAAGACAAAAACAACAGAACACTACAAAGACATAACCCAAAAAAACATGAAAAATAAACATAACCAAAACCTAAAAAATAAGTAAATAAAATAAAAATAAAAATACAAAATAAAAACAACCAAAAACAGACAATAAAAAAAAAACAAAAAACATAAAAAACACTCACATATAAAAAAAAAAAAAAATAACACAAACAAAGAGAAACCCAAAAACAAGAACGACAAAAAACACGAGAACAATAATAAAAAAAAAAAAAAAAACAAAAAAAAAAAACACAAGAACAACAAAAAACAACACAAAGAACACAAAACAAAACAAAACAAAAAAACAAATAAGACAAAATAAAAGAAAAAAAAATGAACAAAACAATGACCTATCTAGACCGGAAGACTATTAAAGAAAGAATCAACAAAGGAAACAAAATTAAGAATAGAAAGAGCTAGGGAACTAAAAAAAACTAAAAGAACCAAAGATATAAAAAAAAAAAAACAAGAAGAAACTAGGTACCTTCATAACTGGAGCCATCCAAAGAAATGATGGAAAGAAGAGATTCCCTAATTTGAGAAGCCCACCATAGAGGAGGGTGGCCATAACAAGTAATATCACATTTTTCCAAAGCCCAATTATCTAAAGCATCAACACTCTTGTTTTGATCTCTGACCACATGATTGTAATCAACTTTCAAAAATCCCATATGGATTAACTGAATCTTCTCAATAATTCTTTTTATTCTCCAATCCACCTTATGATTCTTAGAAGGAGTCTTCAAGAGATTAATCATAAGTTAAGAGTTAGACTCAACTAACACCTTTTCCCATCCAACCTTAGTAGCCTCCTAAAGGCCTCTAAGGATACCATACCCCTCAGCAAGTTTATTGGAAAGAATACCCAAATTCTCAAGAAAAGTAAAAACCAGGGAGCCATCTAAAAGTCTACCAATTCCTCCCACACTGGCTTTTCCAGGGTTCCCTCTAGAGGCTCCATCAGTATTGACTTTTCCAAAATCCTTAGGAGGAGGTTGCCAATTTCTAGTCCTATCCATCTTACTAATACTCACATTCCCTTTAATTTGGTTTCCCTTAGAAGGTTTAATATTCAATATTTGAATCACTTGATCCCATATTTTGTGGGAGTTTTGGGGGTGATTAAGGAGTTGATGGATTGATTCAACTAAGTCGGCTATGGTCTTTTGCCAAATATAGTGAATATCCTTCCTATCTTGATTAAAAATTTGGTTGTTCCTTTCATTCCAAATATTCCAAAGAAGAATGGTAGAACCCATCCAAACTAACTGCCTAATAAAATGATCAACACCCTCTTGATTAGGCAAATCCCTCCAAAGTTGTTCAAAAGTGAAAAAATTGGACCACTGTAAGCCAAGTAAAGTTGCTATTCTCCTCCATAGCTCAAAGGCTAAAGTACACTCAATAAAAATATGGTTGATATTTTCTACATTCTCTTCACACATTTCACATCTAAAAGGACCATGAAAACCATGCTTCATAAGTTGCTCACCAGTAAGCACCCTACGATGCAATAAAATCCAATTAAATAACCTCACCTTAGGCCAAAGCTTTTGATCCCACAATTGAGAAAAAATGTCAGAAGAATGGTTGGGATTATTATGGCATAAGGTCAAAATAACCTTGAGCAACTAAATACTCACCCTTAGTAGTGTTGTTCCATCCAAAACAATATTTTTCATGGGACCAAGAGAGGGATCTCATATGAAGGATGCCTTGGATATCTTGTCTTTGCCTTTCAAGGATTTGAATAGGCCAGTCCTCAATAGGGATCCAATATCTACCAACCTTTGAATTACCAGTATTGTATCGACAGTAATTAGCCACCTTTATCCAATTAGCTCGGTGAAGCTCCTCCATCCAAGGCCTCCAATCGGAAAATTGAGTTATCAAAGTCTTGTGACCATCCCAAGAATATGTCCAAAAATTTGAATGTTGACCATTATGAATGATCCAAAATAATTTTTTCTTTATCAAATCCTCACCAGTCTTAAGAATTGCTAAAATGGGAGAACCTTTGGTAGGAAGTTGATAGCGAACAAGGTCTTCAGGATTTTTGTTCTCAGTATATTTAGCACGAAGATTATTGGCCCAAAGAGCATTGGGGTTATGCAACATCCTCCAATATAATTTAGCAGCTAAAGCTTTGTTGTTATTAATTGAAGACCAAAAGACATAAAGTATCCCATTTCACCAAGGCCCATTTTCTTTTCTCCTTAGTACCACTCCAGAGGAAACGATGACTGATTTGATCCAATTCTCAAAGAACAACCTTTGGGATATTCAAAACGGAAGAAACATAAATAGGAATAGCTTGAAGGACTAATTTTACCAAGGTGATTCTACCCCCAGAAGAAAGCCACTTATTGGTCCACTTTCCAATTTTCTTCTTGACTTTGTCCAACAACCAATTCCAATATTTATTTTTTTGCCTTTGAATATTTATGGGAATACCTAAATAAGTGATTGGAAGAGAGGTCTTCTTATATCTTAATTTATCCAAGACCATGGATTCCTTTCTAGCAGAGCAGTGAAAGAAAATAACTTTAGATTTGTCTTCATTGATCAACTGCCCAGTAGCCTTAGAAAAATAGCTAATGATTTTCTTAATATTAGAAGCTTCCTTAACTGTAGCTTTACCTAAAAGGGTAGATTCATCCACAAATTGAAGATGAGAGAAATTTCTAGCTCCATGAGAAATGGTAACTCCCTCAAGGGTTTTGTTTTCCCTCTTTTTGGTTATAGTCCTACCCAAGCATTCAACAAGAATGATGAATAAATAAGGGGATAGCGGGTCACCTTGCCTAATACCTCTGGAAGCTGGGAAATACTGAGAAGGCCTGCCATTTATAAGAACTAAGTAGGAAACTGAAGAGATACATCCCATAATCCAATCCATCCAATCCTTAGAGAAACCAAATTGCCTCAAAACTTTGATAAGGAAGTACCAATCCACTTTGTCATAAGCTTTGGATAAGTCTAACCGGATGAACATAGAAGGAGAATTTTGCATATCCATGGAATGGATGGCTTCCTGAGCAAGAACTATCTCATCTACTATTTGACATCCTTCCACATATCCCCCTTGCTCTGGGGAAATAATATTATGCAAAAGAGGCTTCAACCTTTCTGCCATGATTTTAGTAATAATTTTGAGAAGAACATTACATAAAGCAATAGGTCTAAAAGTTGAGATATGATCAAACTCTTGAGCTTTTGGAACAAGAGTAATATAAGTTTTATTGATAACCTTCAAAATTTCTTTGGATTTCCTGGCTTCTTCCACCACCTCTAATAAATCAACATGAAGGATATCCCGGAACTCTTGGTAGAACTCAATAGGAAAACCATCGGGACTCGGGGTTTTCCCTTTTGCATTTTAAAAACTACTTGTTGAAGCTCATTGATAGTAACAGGAGCATTCAAAATAGAGTTCTCCTCGAAGTGATAAGAGAAGGGATTGCTTGAAGAACATTTTGTTGTGAAGCTGAGTCAAGAGGAGTAGCAACAAAAATATTGGAAAAGTAATCAACAACAATAGATTTCATGCCATCCCAAGTATAAACAACATCTCCAGAATATGATTTTAAGGAAGAAATAAAGTTGTGAGATCTTTGAGCTAGAAGAGATTTGTGGAAGAAATTTGTGTTTCGATCTCCTTCTTTGAGCCATTGAATTCTAGATTTTTGCTTCCATAAGATTTCTTCTCTTTTTCCCATTCCTCTAACCGAGTTGTGAGTTTAATTTCATCTGCACTTCTCTTCTCTGTGAGGCCATCTAAATGGATTTTCTTATTCAAATTTTCAAGATGAGCAATAACTTCATGTTTTTTTTTATGAACATCCCCAAACTCTTTCCAGTTCCAAGTCTTGATTTTGGATTTAATGTATTGCAGTCTTTTGGAAAAATAGAACATCGTAGTCCCATGCCTAGGTGTACCTTCCTTCCACCATTGTTGCACATGAGGTCTGAAGGAAATGTCTCTAAGCCACATTAATTGAAAATGAAAAGGAGAGAAACTCACATTGGTTTTCCACATTTCCACCATGACTGGCCAATGATCCGAACCAACATTATTAAGAGTCTTCACTTTAGGAATGTGACCATGGATTAAGAAATTTTTAGAGAGCAAAAACCTATCCAATCTCTCCATTATACAAGCTAAGCCTTGCCTTCTGTTAGACCAAGTCATAAGGCCATTATCTAGTTGGATATCCACAAGATGGAGGTTTGCAATATATTAGCTCATGAGGTCAGTACTTTTGTCCAAATTTCTATTTCCCCCCTTTTCTCATCCAGAGAGAGGATGGTATTGAAATCTCCTCCGATCAAGATCCAAGAATTAGGAAAATGAGAGATAATATGAGTAATATCCTTCCACTGTATTTTTTTTTCCTCCAAAGAAGTCGGGGCATAAACAGTAATGCAGAGCATAATCTGGTTGGAATGTCTACTTTGAATAGCTATAGCCAATAAACCCCAACTGCCAACCATATGGTGAATAACTACCTCTTTTGGGTCCCAAAGATAAGCAATGCCACCCGAAGTCCCTTGGGAACTGAGGGAAACCACTTTTCCAGCTAGCCAAATTTTACTGGCAATTAAGTCCATATCCTCCATTGACATATTTGTTTCTTGAAGGAAAACAAGATGTGGATGATTTATCTGAATCATTCTTCTAATTTCATTTTGTTTTGAAAGACTCCCTTTGAGTCCTCTAATATTCCAAGTGATGATCTTCATTAATACCAGGGCTAAAAATGTTGGGAAGGGCATTAATCTTACCTTCCTCTACAAGATTTTCACCTTCTTTTACCATATGATATTGATTGGTCTTGCGACCTACTTTTTGATTAGAATCCATCTTCAATTTTTTTTCCCTATTTCTTGACTTATTACAATTGAATCTGAGATGGCTTCTAACCTTGAAGAATGCTCATACACAACCAAAATTTTACTAGATGGTTCAATGGAGTCTATATTGGGACATGCATTATTTGAAGTTTTGACATTTGAAATATTGTTTTTCTTGTGTAAATTTTCTCCTTTTTTTTTGTTGAAAACCTTTGATTTGTTGGTTTGTCTCTAAGTTCTTTCCTTCATATTTAAATTATGTTTCTAAGATTTCAGTTTCCATTATTTCCTCTTCCTCACTTGGGACATCATTTGTGGAAAGGATTTCAAACATATTATCAAATGACTTTGATTGATCCTTCATTACTGGTTTTTTCTGAGTGTTCTTCTTCTTAGGTATTTGGAAACCTACTGAGTTTATATCTTCTTTATTTTGATCAGGAATTTTATTTGGGCAAGCACTAGCCAAATGACCATATTCATGGCAAATTCTACAATGAAAAGGAATGTTCTCATAGTCCACTACTTTCTCCCAAGTGTCTTCCCCAAATTGTAATGTGATATTTTTAGGTAGGGGTTTGTCAAAATCCATTAAAACATAAATTCAAGCATAAATAATATGTTCAAAATTTTGAGTACAATCAGCAGTCATCATAAAAGTTCCTAAAGAGTTTCCAATTGAAGAAAAAATAGTAGGATTCCAAAATTCAATAGGGAGGCCAAAAAGTCTAACCCACACGGGAGCTATAGAAGGCATCTCTTCTTCAGCTTTAAATTTAGTATGCCAGGGATTCATGAAAAGCCCTGCCCTTCCAAAAACCAAGGACCCCCTTGAAAAGTTTTCTCTCTATCTTCATTATTAGCAAATAAAACAAGAAAATAACCATTTGGATAAATAGAGATTTGTAACTCACCTTTAGTTTTCTAGATTTTTGCAGCCCAGACTTTGAAAGCAGATAGACTCGGACGAAAACCCATGAACCGACAAATTAGTCCTCTTTTTTCCAAATCTTCAATGCCAGTTTGAATGTTACCCATATCAAGCTTACATAGGAGTTCCATCAACTGCTTTAAGACATCCTGAATCTATTTTCCTGGGATCAATATTAGGCATTCTTAGAGGTTTATGAGAAGCCCTAATATTGATATTAGCATTGGGTTGAGGCTGTCCACCATGAAGGGCATCCCTAAAATTCAATTTTGGGACCGAGTCTTCAAAATTCTTACCCTTGATAGGGGTTTTCACAGTAGAATTATTTTGTGGGTGCACCTTAGCACCAGATTCACTTGAGATATGAGCCATTTTTTTATCAACTACTTGAAACTTATTTTGTGGTCTCTTTAATCCTTGCCCTAGACATCGTGGAAAGGTATGGTTTTCACTTTTCTTTTGTGCAACAAATTGGAAGTCGTTGTCACTCAAGTTCACAAAATGATCTATTGAAAGACAAATTTCTAACCCATCTTGTATCCCCTGCAACATTTCCTGCTAAAATATTGAGCATAAACCACAAAAATATTGGCCGCTAGGGCCCGAAGGCCCTAAAAACCAACCTCTGGAGCTACTTGCACTCAACTCAAATGAAACCCTCGCATAGCCACTTACCAAGTATGTCGTTCACACATAGGGATGCACTAGGATCTATGTTGTTCCAAATGATATGAAAATTGTGGAGATGTTCTAGGGTTTTTCAGGCATCTACCCTCAAAATTTCATCTCAATCCGAGTTTGGATGAGTGAGATATGGCCAAAATGAGTTCGACAGTTTGGGCAGTCCTACGAAAAACGTCTCTTTCCCCACCTTCCTCCTTGTTTTCAAGCAACATTCCCTTTCTCCACAACTTTATCCCTACTATTTACTGTAGCATAGACAACTAGGTTCCCTTCGTGTCTTTTTCGGAGGATGCCAAACTCTTGTCTTTTTCCCTTGCTCAATTTTCACATGTGAAATTCCCTTCTCTTGTCACGAGCCAACCATAAGTCACATGGATCAGCGGTTTATGATACTAACAAAATAAAAATTAAAAATGTATAAATATTTATATCATTAATAGATGGGTTTAATACCCTAAAAATCTAGGTGGATTGGTAATTATCTATCTAACTATATATTTACCAAGAAGAGACCTGGTTCAAACCTCAATGCATACATATTTTAAAGGTAATAGTCTAGACCAACCATGATGATATGATTTATGTGTAACCAATGGTCTTCCTCATGCTAGGTCAATAATAACGAGGTGGTACAGGTGTTTTTGGAGCAGCCCATGTGGTTTGAATGCTCCACTTGGAAGTTACTAAAAATAGTGTGGATGTAACCAACTCCCCTATGTATCATTAAAAAAAATAAAGTTTAATATTAAAAAATTAATACACATCACATTTATGTATTAAATTAAAAAAAATTAAAAGGTTGTGTATTTAGTTTCTAGTAGATAGCTATATATTGGTAATTAAAGAATTGATTTTATATAAAATTCAAATAATATTTAATTATATCAATCAATTTCAAAATACTTTTATCTCTTAAATTTAATTGTAATGTTGATAAACCATTTCATTTTCAATTTTTTTATTAAATTCTTTCAAAAATAATTGTTTAATATATAACTTTATCTTTGATAATAAAACAAAATAATATAATATATTATTTTATTAAAAATTACTTTTTGGATACATAGACAAGTTGGTTACATCCACACTATTTTTAGTAATTGGTAAGTGTAGGGTTCAAACCACATGGGTTACTCCCAACAAGCCTATACCACATTCTTGTTGATGACTCGATGTAAGGGACACCATCAATCATTCTAGATTTGTATTGTTATCATGGGTGTGGCATGCACTCACATGATTTAGATTAGACTACTACCTTTGCAATAAGAAAGGCCCCAAGGTTTTAACCTAGGTATCTTCTTGGTCAGTGCCTAGATAAACAAAAACTTACCCATCCACCTAGCCCTTGGGGCTAAAAATTTTAGGTTAGAAATAAATATCTAGAGCCACTCTTAGATGATAGATAGCGTGGACCCATCTAGTTATACTACTATCTAGAGAGAAACCATAGGATATTTTTTGTGTCTCCCTTCACATCGTATAGGTTCGGAACATAGATATCCCATTCAATGGAGCTAGGATTACCTCTCTACTTGTGCTACAAATGTAGAAAAAATATTAGGTTAGAAAGAAACCTTGAGAATCGCTCATTCGGATATACCACTATCTAGAGGAAAGCCAAAAAATAATTTTTGTGTCCCTATTCACATCATAGAGGTTCTAACTATGGACCTTGCATTCAAAGGGGCTTCACATCATAGAGGTTTGAATCATAGATCTCCCATTTAATGGGGCTTCACATTATAGAGGTTCAAATCATGGACCTCTCATTCAATAGGGCTAGGCTAGGCTTATCTTCTCCATGCACTACAAACTCTTAAATTTGTAATAAATTTGATTTAGAAGTTGAATGTCTAAAACATACAACAATATTAGGAAATTAATTCGCATACAATTATTTTTGCTAGGTGGTCAAATAGATATGCACATATGTTATCAAGAACAAAAATTCAATCCCTTCATGCACAAGCAAGTATATGGATCTTTTGAGTTCATAGAGACTTCATAGACAGAGTCATATGTAGCTTCTCTTCCATGCCTTTCCAGTCCTTTGGTCCATAATATTTATAAGCATAGGTGGTTCTGTTTTAGCCTCCGAATGGATTGATTCTTGTCCTATGTAATTTTATGCAATTGTTGGTATCCTTTTAATCTATAAATAAATAAATAAATAAATAAAAACTCTCATAAATAATCTCTTATAAACATAAGAACAAAAGAAATCCCATGTACATGTAAATCCAAAATAACAACATTTGGCTATGTTTTTTTTAATCTTTCATCCCTAAAAAATAATGTAAGTTATTTTAGGTCCAAAGGGTTATGCATGTGATTTTAAGCAATTGCTTATGATAGATCTTGACCTTTAATCTAGTATTTTTAAAGCATAAATATTGTTGATGTTAGGACATCGTTACATGATTTTAGATAAAGTATAAGTGGTATTAACTACCTTCCATTTTTAATATCTTCTTATCTATAAGATATAATAGGTTAGATTTTAAGGTATTGATCATCCATAAATGTTGTTAGTATTACTATATTATTACACTATTTTAGATAAATTATAAGTGGTATTAGTGGCCTTTAACCATTTAATATACTCTTATGTGTAATACATTATTTTGAGCTTATGATATTCATTATACATTGATGTTGGTATTAAGATATTATTACATTATTCTAGATAAAATAAAATGGTAATTAACCACCATTTAATATGATTTTATCTTCTTATTTGTAAGCCATGGTTTTGAGCCTCTCGTATTAGCAAGCCATGGTATGTGTACATGGTTTTGAACCTACCATATTTAATATGTTCTGATAAAATAAAAGGATCATTAACCGCCTCTCAACATTTAATATGATTTTATCTTCTTATTTGTAAGCCATGGTTTTGAACCTCTCGTATTGGCAAGCCATGGTATGTGAACATGGTTTTGAACCTACCATATTTAATATGTTCTGATAAAATAAAAGGGTCATTAACCACGTCTCAACATTTAATATGATTTTATCCTCTTATTTTTAAGCCATGGTTTTGAGCCTCTGGTATTTGCAAGCCTTTGAGCCTCTGGTATTGGGAAGCCATAGTATGTGAACATGGTTTTGAACCTGCCATATGTTCTTATCTCAACACACGGTTTTGAGTTTATAATATTTTATCTTGTTATCTTCAACGCATAATTTTGAGTTTAAGATATAACATTGTTGGTGTTGAATATTTTTATTATTTTAGATAAAGTGTACGTGTCATTAGCCACGTCTGCATTTAATATACTCTTTATCTTTTTATTTGCAACACATGGTTTTGAGCCTATGATAATAATTATCCATGGGATTTAAACAGTTATAGATATACATAAATATTTAATAAAATATTATTAAATGTTTTTTTATAGTGATATCAGAGCATAAATACCCTAGCATACTCTACACTTGCAGCCCAAGGCGGATTTGATACAGCAGAACGGGTTCTTTGTTCTTGATTACTCACTCCTTTTTTGGATTTGCTAGCTTGGGTTTAGTGCAGATGCTAAGCCTATTGTTTGTCTCTTGTTCAAAGACAGCCATTTTAAGCCGATTGGTATCTTCTCCTAAGTGCATCTGGCTACTATTTTTTTAGGTGACGAGGGTGCCGCGACTCTCCACCACTCTCTCCATATTGCCCTAACATTGGTGGGTCGTCCATCTCTGTCATCTACCAGGCATCCACACAACCGCTGCCTTTAATCTTTCATTGGGCGTTCTGTGTGGTTTCGGAGGGACCTTGAGCTCCAGCTAATGACATTCTGACAGTAGTTGAGAAGAGCCAACCACCGAATCAATGAAAGAAACTGCAGATCTGCGTTGCCGCTCGTCATAGCTTCTGATATGTGCCCTCGCTGGTCATTTTGGCGGGATCTATCCTACAGATATGTTGATCTGTGTAACAACCAGATATAAATGGGAAGGGGGTTAAAAGTTACTCGAAAGAGCGAACCATGGAACACACGAGGCACGAAAATCTGTGATGATGGCACCCGCTCGTCTCGGTATACTCATGAATCCTATCAGAGGAAAATGGGTCAAACTGGGAAGTGCAGCAGAGCCGTGGTGGTAGCCAAGCAGCGGTGGCTGGATTCGGGGAAAGGATCTGTCTGTAGCAGCAATCGGGCAGAGTTAGGGTTGCGCCAGTGAAACTGCGCGGCCACGACGTTCTCAGCTGTGTAACCCACACGACACAGGTTAAAAAAATTCAGTTTTTAATTTTTTTAACATTTTCATTTTTTATTTTTATTTTTAAAAGTTTTTATTTTTATTTTTTTATGAGCTCTTAGTTTTTTAAAAGGTGTCAGCTATGAGTTGGGATAAATTTAATTTAATATATAAAGTTAAAAGTTAAATATTTATAAAAATTTTAACTATATTTTTCAACTTCATTAATGATTGGTAGTATTTCAATTAATTGACATTTTCAGAATACAATAGATGAATTTACGGGTATACTTATGAACCCATGAATAAAGTGAACCTGGTAAGTATGATCTATTTTATTATACTTGTGGTTGTAGCGATTAGTTATCAATGCAGTAAGAAGATTATAATAAAGACACTCATAATTATTGAAGCAAAATAAGACTAAATAGGAACAAAAGGTTTCACATAAAATAGTTTTTTAAGAAGTAAGAGACAACCATGAATAGAAGCACGTAAATCAACACCAATCCCACTTTTGCTTAAATACTCTAAGAATAGTTAATATACTTGAACACAAGAACCAGAAACAAAAGAGCAAAAGCCTACACTTATCCCAAAAAATCTAATAAAGGAGATGTTAGTCTATTATGTTATTAGCCACCTCTTAACATTTAATATGTTCTTATCTTCTTATTTGTAACACATGGATTTGAGTCTGTGATATTGGCCATCCATTATATAAACCTCTATAAATATGCATTAGTGTTCAATAAAATATTATCTGATATTTACTAATAGTTCATTTTTTACCATCTCTTCCATCTTTGAGGATCCTCTAGTGTTGAGGATCCTTTACAATTTGCATAGACTACATTCTTAAGCACTTCGCAGAACCCAATGTTACTAACTTGCGCCTTCCATCAAGAAAACCAAATCAACGGTTATAATAAAACCCTTTTACAAATTTTGTAAACAAATGTCTTATTGTTTTCTTGGTTTTTGTTAAAACTTTTGGTATTATATTATTTTGATTTTGTGTATGGAATTGTCACATAATAATATTATAAAAATTTAACAATTATACATATTACTGGTAAAATTTTATATTTTTTATTAAATAGAGTGAACATGTTAAACCATTCCTTTTATAAATTAATCTTGAATTTTTATTAAAAAAAACCAATTTTATAATATCCTAACATTTAAAAACCTCTTTCTTAAAAATCTAAACTCATATCAAAATCGAAATAGTTACCTTCATTCTGTAGATTTTGTAAACAGCATGTGAGTTTAAGGCTTGAGAAAATAGATGGTTACCTTCATTTTGTAGATTTTGTAATCAGCATGTGAGTTTAAGGCTTTTATGACTGAGCATATCTCTTTGTTGCACATTCTAATGTTGGCACACCTGAAACAACCTGTATAATATTTTTTTCAATGGAAAGACACAAAGATGGTACATAAATTTCATTTTATCACCTTCATTTCTTGAACAAGATGACAAGTGTAAAGACCAGACTGTTTTCTAGCTATGTTTTCTTCCTCATTTTCGTTGGGCCTCCTCCTCATCTATGGTATGCTACACCTATTTGCATGCGGCTCTTCCATGGTGTACTGATAAATTGGCTCAAAGTTCTCACACAATGCTTTTTCTCATCTTTCAACCAAGATGGTGTTTTATATACTAACAATTGGATGTAGTTGACTTCTTTTTACCTGGATACAATTCAACCCCAATAATGCTCTATGTTAACCAAGCTCCTGAGCTAAAACAAGAAGAATTACATTGAATGCAGTGTTGACACCCCCAGTGTAGCCAGCCTGCAGCTTGATGGAGACGGTGAAGTACTTCGTCTTGTATGCCTGCAAAGATTTAAACCTGCTTTTTGCATTCATCCCAATTTCCAACCAAATCATCCCTCCCCACATTAACCACAAAATGTAATCTTTGGATGCCAAAGCAATTAAAGAAAGTTAAAAAGATAACTAAATCTATACTTGATTGTCTGTCCAGCCAAATGGTTATCTGGTCCTACGGTCTCGGCCCTAGAGATTATTGAACCCCTGGTTGAATTTGATAGGGGTGTATTGAGAAGATAGAGAGTATCGAGCTATGAATAACGAGATAATCATGCTGAAAACCGCAACCGCAAATAATACTACAATCTTGGGCACAACCATGATGGAATTTCATTCTATCCATTTCATCATGGTTGTGGCCAATATTGCAGTAGTGGTTGCGGATTTCTGCATAATTATATCGGTACTATACCCTTTGACTTCTTAGTACAGCCCCCTCAAATTCAACCAGGGGTTCAATAATCTTTGGGCTGAAGCATAAGACCGTGTCGCAAGACCAGTCTGAGATAACCATTTAGCTTAACAGTCTTTTAAACTGTTCTTTAAGTACTTTTGTTTCCAAAGATAAAATTTTATGGTTAATGTGGAGAGGGATGATTTGGATGGGAATGGGGATGAATATATATGAAGCGGGTTCAAATCTTTGTAGTCATACAAAGCGAGGTACATGAGCGTCTCCATTAAACTGTAGGATGACTACACCGTGGGTGCCAACATTGCGGATGTCAAGACTGCATTCCGTGTAATTCTTGTTGTTAAAAAGACCTCTTAGTTTTAGATATTACATGCAGGCAAATAAGTACCTTAGATTAGGACATGCAAATTCTTGAAATCTTTACCTCTACTATTCATCACTCCATCAAAACATTGTGATTAAAATGACTTAAAAACAATCTATTTTAAAACCCTATTGACTAAGATGACTTTATTTAAAAGGAATTTACTTCCACATTGTTTAATGAAAAAAAGATACGTAGGGAACCTCGGTACTTTGCAATCAATAGAGCATATCTCATTAGACTGAAAACAGGACAACGATTCAGCATATCTCCTCAGGGCAATGAAGCCTTTAATAAGACGATCGCTGTGTCACATAGGGTACCGTTTATATAGACAAGGATATAGTTTCGCAAGTCAGTCAAGGTGCTTACATGGTATAAGGAGAAGGATGTTGCGTATTTCACAACAATAGCTAATATTGAAAATCATGAAGTTAAACCTTCCTAAATTGAATAGGAAGAACCACCACCCATTTAAGAAATGGAATATAAATGGTTTATTGACAAGCACCGTTATTATTCTTATGACTGTTTAAAAAATTAAAACAACCTATCTATTTGAAGTATAATATAAACGTTTAATTTGTGTTAAATTAAAAGGTAAACTTATTAAAATTATGCAAGTACCTTGGAGGGCCTTAAAGCTCTTATATGAGGATCTAACTAAAAACAATCATAACACAAGGAACAACAAACCCTTACTACAAAAATGCAGAAATTAAATACAGCAAGGAAATAACTCAGAAATTGTTCATAAAATAACACAAGCATGAGGAGAAATCAGCCAGTACCATATATTAAATATTGCCAAACCAATATAACAGCTGGAATGGACAAATGGGTACTCAAGGAACTCAGAATGCAGATACAAATTCCCACAAGTGGGACGAACTAACCCCAAGGCTGAACAGATGCAAAAACTCCTCAAAAATGACCCCAAATACAAGCGTAGGGTTTGGGGCTGCCAACAGATCTGAAACACATGACACAAATGCTCCCAAAAATGCCACGAACTCCTCAAAGATGCCTCTTTTTGTATTTTTGATATTTTAGGGCAATAACACCTACAATGATATTGCCAAGACCCCAACCATGCACCTCCAATGCACTATGGGAATGAGCAAGACCTGCAATCTCAACTCATGGAACCTCTAGGGTTTCAATATTCAATTCTTATATCAACATGACCTGCCCAAAATGGGACGTCTCACTCCCTTATATAGGGTGAGGTTCTAATTTGGAGTTGACATCTCCCAACCCTAAAATCACTTAAAGTGCCTTATTACAACATAAAACATAAATAAACACAACTTAAGTTATGTCTCCTAGTCACATGAACCCCTTTTTCACTTTTATAATTAAGTGTAGGAGACATTTACAAAAAATATTTATTTTTGGGACATTGCAAATCCACCCTCCTGAAATTGCTTTTCCTCAAGCAAATTCAAAGCTGGAGCATCTAAAATTTCTGCACCTTCCCAAGTAGCATCCTCCATAGGCAAGTCCTTCCACTTCACAAGATATTCTTTGATAGTCCTACTCCTAAGCTTTCTCTCCCTTGTCTCAAGGATCAATTCAGGTTCAAGAATGAGCTTTCCTTCATCAAGGGGTGGCAAATCTGAAGATGGTTGAATATGTTGGCCCAAGGCCTTCTTCAAAATAGAAACATGGAAGACATTATGTATTTTACTTCCACTTGGAAGTTCCAAATCATATGCAACCTGTCCAACCTTACTCAACACCTTGTAAGGTCCATAAAATTTGGGTTTGATTTTTTTTGCTCCACTTCTTTTCAATGTAGACTATTTTTAGGGCTGCAACCTAACATATACCAAGTTTCCCACCTCAAATGAGTGCTCACTACGCTGTTGATATGCATACTTCTTCTTCTAATTTTGTGTCGTAAGAATATTGTCCTTCAAAGCATTAAGAATATCTTGATTTTTTGTTGCAAAGTCTCTAGCTTTTTGGACCCTTGAATCACCAAAAATCAGATCTAAAAAGTGTGGGGCATCATAACCATAAAGTGCCTTGAATGGAGACATTTTTATGGACATATGATAAGTATAATTGTAGCAATATTCACCAAGGTGCAGCCATTTAACCCATGCCTTTTGTTGACCTGAAACATAATTTCTCAAATATCCTTCAAGCCATTTGTTAACAATTTCAGTTTGTCCATCAGTTTGGGGATGGTAGCTAGTACTAGGAGTCAATTTAGTACCACATAGCTTAAACAATTCTTGCCAAAACATGCTCAAAAATCTATTGTCCCTATCACTCACAATGGATTTAGGCAAACCATGCAATCTAAAAACTTCTTTAAAAAACAAATCAGAAACGTGTATGGCTGTACAAGTTGTTGAAATGGCATAGAAATGAACAAATTTTGTCAATCTATCAACAACAACAAATATACAATCCTTCATGTATACCTTGGGCAAACCAGTAATGAAGTCCATGGAGATACTTTTCCATTTTTGATTGGGAATAGGAAGTGGCTGAAGTAAACCAGCTACAAATTCATGTTCCCCCTTGTTTTATTGGCAAATAACACATTCCTGAACATGCAAGAAGACATCCCTTTTCAAACCCTTCCAACAAAATCTTTCTCTAACCTATTTGTAAGTCTTGTAGAAACCTGGATGGCCTACAAGTGGAGCATCATGCATGGCTATAATTAAAGCTTGTTTCAGCTTCGATTCAGGTACTAAAAACACTTTTCCCTTGCAAAAAATCAGTCCTTCTTTACGGTTGAACTTGTCATATTCAACTTGCCCATTTATTAGTTTAGAAAAAAAATCATTCTTTGCATATTCAACCATAATTTTCACCTTCCAATCAGCAGAAATAATGGAAAGATAATGAAAAGTAGGGTGCCTAGAAAGTGCATCGACAGCTGAATTCTTCTTACCCTTTACAAACTCAATTTCAAAATCATATGATTACAAATTTGTTACCCATTTATGATGTCTTTCATTCAGTTCAACTTGCCCCAAGAAGTATTTCAAACTGTTATGATCAGTTTTGACCATAAACTTGCCACACACTAAGTATTGCTTGAATTTGGTCAAGGCATGCATGATAGCTAGCATCTCTTTATCATAGATGCTGAAAGTTTTCTCCACATTTGAGAGCTTTCTACTCTCATAAGCAATGGGGCGTCCTTGTTACATAAGTACAGCTCCAACTCCAACACCTGAAGCATCACAAGCAATAGTAAAAGCAAGAGAAAAATCAGGAATAACAAGTAAAGGAGTGGAAGTCATTACATCTTTCAGCTTTAGAAAAACTAAAAGAGCCTCATTGGACCATGAAAAGGCCCCTTTAAGGGAATTGCATCTTCTATACCACAATTAAGGGTTTAAACATAGGTTCTACTTATAGTTGAGAAAGAGGCACCTACTTTATTTTTAATTATTTTATTAATTTATTATAATTATGTGTCTTAATCAAAGACTTATATAGGTTTTACCTATAGTTAAGAAAAAGTTACCTTGCAAATAAATTATTTTACTAATATTTTCAATCAAATTTTATCTCATACATTATATTTTTATATGTGTTTATTAAACTTTAATAAAAATAATAATAGCTTGTTTTAAGATTTATTACAAAAATTTTATAATTATCTTGCAGATGGAACGCTACATGCATAAAGAGTATATAAGTTTTTTTATTATTGTAAATTATCTCTAAGATTAATCAAGAGTATAAGTAATAAATAAAAATAATTATTTATTGAATAGTTAAATTTTAAGTTAACAATATCACATTATTCATAAAAAATTAAATTTTTTTAGTTTTAAAATAAAGATTAATCAAGAGTATAAGTAATAAATAAAAATTATTTATTGAATAGTTAAATTTTAAATTAACAATATAAAATTATTCATAAAAATTTAAATTTTTTTTTTTTAAATAATTTTTAAAATAAAGTAAAAAATTATATACATTATAAATGTTTATTTTTTATTTTTATATTTAATATCTTATTAACATTTTTCATGCTAACGGAATATAATTTTAGAGGTAATTGCACATTGTAGTCTTGTTCCTTTAATATTTTTTAATTACATGCTTATAAATATAAATAATGATATAAATTATTTTTTTAAAAAGAATTTATTAAAAAACAAAATAAACGAGACCATAAAAGTGAATAATTTTTCATTAATTTTATTTTACTATTTTTTTTATATAAATTATATAAGCTAAAAATAAATTTTGAAATTTACACTATAACATAAATTATATTGTTTTTTACTTAAAGTTAATCTTTTATCAAACTAGTATGTTTCTACAGCTAACTTCTTGGCATCTTTTCTTAATTAAGAGATAAATATCACTTTGAATATTTGCTTCTAGGTCCGAGGTTCATCCAAACCCCATAAGGGGGGCGGAAGTCCAAGGTTCAAATATCGGGCCTTGTCGGACTGAACGCTTGTCTCTATCTTAGTGCTTTTAGTGGCGTAAAATATTTAAAATGATTGTGGCATGGTGGTTATAGGGGCAGACTGCACAAAGATCTATGTGGCGGCTTTTGGGGCGGACAACACAGAATACTATGGTGGCCATAAAAATTTGGATAGCCTGCCCAGATTCGTGGTGACTATATATATATATAATATATATATATATATATATATATATATATATATATATATATATATATATATATATATATATATATATTGCTTCTAAAAATAGAATTTCATCAGCATAAAAATTTACAACACGATTGGCTAAGTTTTATATCACCTTATTTACTTATTTATAGATATGCTAATATTTAAAATAAATTGTCTCCAATAATAGAATAAGAAACATAAAAAATATAATTTTGATCTTTATAAGAAGTGTACTATGTTAGCTTTAATAGCATTCAATCACAACAAAGGACAAGGATCAAAGTAATAGAAAATATTATTGATTGAATAGAAGTGATATATTTTAGTAGAGATATGAGGCTCTTTATATAGGAAGATAGATTCCTTAGCCAAAACTCTACCTAGATGTACAAGGTACAACTTGCAAATATATAGCTTACATATTGATACTTGTGCATTTATTACATTGCATGAAGTTAATAAATAACTTACTCCTGAAGTAATCTAACATAACCAAACAATGTAATATATTCTAACACCCCCCTTTTATAAAAATATACTTGTTCTTAAAATATTTCTTGATAAAATGACATTGTGCTTCAATGTGTTTTGTTCTTTCATGTATGATTAGATTCTTGATCAGATTAAGTACATCTTCATTATCACAAAATATCATAGTGGGAGTTCATTTGATTTCCATATCAGATAATATATACTATAACCGTAGAGCTTCACCGGTCATGTCTCTTGCTACTCGATACTCTACTTTAGTTGATGATTGTGCTACTATATGTTGTTTCTTGTTGTACTAGGATATAAGACCTTATCTGATATAGAAAATATAGCTTAAGGTATATTTTCTATCATCAATAAATCCAACATAATCTAAATTTTAATATCCTTGAAAAAAATCTATGGTATCCTTCATATAAGTCAATCCATAGTCTGTAGTCTTCTTGATATATTATAATATTTTCTTTGTATCTTTCCAATAGCTTTCCCTTGGTTCTTGTGTGAACTATGAAAGATAATTTACTACAAATGATATATTTGGTCTATTGTTTATTTAGTATTGAAGACTTTCAAACAACTAACAATACATTATGGCCGAAACCAATGCTTTTTTTATCATTTTTAGATAGTTTAATCCCTTTTTTCATTGGTGTATCTTTAGGTTTACACTCTTTCATTCTGTATTTATCATGAAGAGCTTTTACATATTTTTATTGAGTAATAACTATTTTATCCTTTCGTTGATAAATTTATAAATAAAGGTAGTAGTTCATTAATCCTAGATTTATCATTTCAAATGCTTTTTTCTAGATCCTTTATTATATCACTTATTAACATCTCTAAACTTCTAGTAATCACTATGTCATCAACATATACTATGAGGATCAAATATTATTTCCAATTTTATTGGTATATATACTGAGGTCTGATGAACTCCTTTTAAAATCATGATGTAGTAAATGATTATTGATCTTTATATTCCATCCATTGAGAGCTTACTTCAAACTATATAGATATTTATTCAATTTGCATACCTTAATTTTTAGGTTATGTCATAGATTTCTTCTTAATCACCATTAGGAAATGCACTTTCTACATCCATATGATGAATTTTACACCCTTGATATCTAGCTAGTGCACAAACTATTCGAATAGTAGTCATTCGAGCTATTGGTGCAAATGTTTCTTCATAATCAATTCTTTTTGTCTGAGTCTATCCTTTTGCTACTAGTTGAACTTTGTATTTGTCAAGTGTCTCATCTACCATGTATTTGATTTTGTAAACCCACTTGTATCCCACTACTTTCTTTCTTAGAGGTAGATTTACTAGATTCTATATCTTATTCCTTTTGAATGATGCATATTCAGCTTTCATAGTTGCTTTCTAGTATTGGTGATTGAATGCTTGAGAATTTGATGTTGATTAATTTCAAAATATTTTTATCTATTAAATTCAATTGTATTGTTGATAAAGAATTTCATTTTCAAATGTTTTATTAAATTCTTTCACAAAAAAATATTTAATATATACTTTTATCTTTAATAATAAAACAAAATAATATAATATATTATTTTATTAAAATAATTATTTAATGTTAATATATTAAAATTTATTTTTTGCATACATAGACAAGTTGGTTACATCCATACTATATTTTAAAACTGGTAAGTGTAGGGTTCAAACCACATGAAACAAGCCTATACCACCTTCTTCTTGATGACTCGATGTGAGGGAGACCATTAGTCGCTTGAGAATTACATTGTTATCAGTGGTGTGGCATGCACTCACATGATTTTGATTAGACTACTACCTTTGCAATAGGAAAGCCCCCAAGGTTTGAACCTAGGTCTCTTCTTGGTAAGTACCTAGATAAACAAACAGTTACCCATTCACCTAGCTCTTGTGGCTAAAAATTTTAGGTTAGAAAGAAATATCTAGAGTTGCTCTTAGGTGGCAAATAGTGTCATCTCATCCAGTTATACTACTATCTAGAGAGAAGCCATAGGATATTTTTTATGTCTCCCTTCACATCATATAGGTTTGAACTGTAGACCTCCCACTCAATGGGGCTAGGCTTACCTTCTCCGCTTGTGGTTCAAAGGTAGAAAAACATCTAGGATAGAAAGAAACCTCGAGAGTCGCTTATTCAGGTATACCACTATCTAGAGGGAAGCGACAAAAGAATTTTTGTGTCCCTCTTCACATTGTAGAGGTTCAAAATGTGGACCTCACACTCAATAGGGATTTACATCATAGAGGTTAGAACCATAAACCTCCCATTCAATGGGGCTTCACATTAGAGAGATTCAAATCATATACCTATCATTGAAAAGGGCTAGGATCACCTTATCCACTTGCACTACTAACTCTTAAATTTGTAATAAATTTGATTAAGAAGATGAATATCCAAAACATAAAATAATATTAGGAAATTAATATTATTTAAGGGAAGCGACAAAAGAATTTTTGTGTCCCTCTTCACATTGTAGAGGTTCAAAATGTGGACCTCACACTCAATAGGGATTTACATCATAGAGGTTCGAACCATAAACCTCCCATTCAATGGGGATTCACATTAGAGAGATTCAAATCATATACCTATCATTGAAAAGGGCTAGGATCACCTTATCCACTTGCACTACTAACTCTTAAATTTGTAATAAATTTGATTAAGAAGATGAATATCCAAAAAATAAAATAATATTAGGAAATTAATTCCTATACAATTATTCTTGCTAGGTGGTCAAATAGATATGCACATATGTTATCAAGAACAAAAATTCAATCCATTCATGCACTATAAAGTATATGGATCTTTCGAGTTCATAAATACTTCATAGAAAAATTCATATATAGCTTGTCTTCCATGCCTTTTGACTCCTTTGGTCCATAGGATAAAAAAGCAAAGGTGGTTCTATTGTGACCTCCGAATAGGTTGATGTTCTTCCTATGTAATTTGATACAATTTTTGACATCCTTTTAATCTATAAAATAAAAAATATATCTCATAAATAATTATAAACATAAAAACAAAAGAAATCCCATGTATATGTGATGCAGGAGCATCCGGCGGCAACAGAGCAATCTTGCCTCAAACTAATTTTTTCTAAGTGTTTGTGTTTTCAAAGGAGGGAACCAAGGCGGGCAGAAGTCCGTCGTGATATCGTGACATCGAACGGCGACAGAGGCAAAGGCAGAAATCGGTCGCGATATCACGACGTCGCGATATCGCGACGTCGTGATGTCGCGATAGCTAACGGCGATAGGGGTGAAGGCAGAAATCGGTCGCGATATCATGAAATCGCGATGTCACGACAGCTAACGGTGACAGGGGTGAAGGCAAAAATTGGTCGCGATGTCGCGACAGCTAATGGTGACAGAGGCGAAGGTGGAAATCGGTTGTGATATCATGACATCGTGATATCGCAACATCACGATATCGCAACGTCGCGATGTCGTGACAACTAACGACGACAGAGGCAAAGGCGGAGTCGATGAAGGGTTCAAAAAAAAGTGAAGGCGGGGAAGAACTAAGGCAAGGCGAAGGTTTTTGTCATGATATCGCGACAGTGGAGGGAAAATCGAGGCGCAAGAAAAATTGGTCGTGATATTGCGACATGTCACGATATCGTGACACAAATCGAGACAAGGGGCTCGTAGGCATAAATGGTCATGATATCGTGACATGTCGCGATATCACGACACAAACTGGACAAGGGGCTCGTAGGCAGAAATGGTCGCGATATCGCAACACAAACTGGACAAGGGGCTCATAGGCGAAAATGGTCACGATATCGTGACATGTAGCGATATCGTGACCGGTTGAAGGCAAATTAACAATGGACACATGGATGGTCTCACGTGTGGGAAAAGAGCTAGCGGATGCGGTTAAATGTTCTGACAAGGCAACAGTTCCTGAGGGATAGTCTGGCAAACGGTGGTTGCAGGTCAAGGTTAATGGTGCTTTCATGGCGGATTGGGGGTGGTTGCCCATTGATGGAAGAAATTTTGAAAACTTGACAGAGGAAGCGAACTTGGATACTTTATTTCATGAATTCGATCAAGTGGGGCATTAATTTCCTAGAGGGTCGAGGCCTCGATAAAAACTCGAGCATTGTAAGTGAAGAGGAGGGCGGATTAGAGAGGAAGGAGACGGAGTGCAGGGAAGAAGATCAAGCCGAGCTTGGTCATTGTAAAGCCTACGGGCTATTTTATTTTGATGTATGTATTTATTTTCAGAAGATTTTAATGAAAAGTGAAATTTTGAGAAGGTGTAATCTCTTGTCCGCCATCAGTGGTATCAAAGCCGAAAGTTCCTGAGTGTGTAATAGATCACCGGACGTGAGGCAGTTACACCAGGATCTGTGGAACGGCTCGTGAGAAAGTGAGTAAAATGCCTCCGAGAAGAAACCCGATTGGTGGGAGAGGCATGACGACAGCAGAAGATTTCTAAGCTTTGCAGCGACAAGTTCAGGCCCTGCAAGAAGAACTGCGCAGAGGACACGAACCAAGAAGAGATGCAGACAGTGAAGACGAATTAGATGAAGAAGAAAATCAGTCTGAAGAAGAAGAGGAGGTTGTAGATCTGGCACAGGCTAGACTGTACAAAGTCATATCCTAGATTGGGAAGAGGCCGAAGATGGAAGTTTCCACATATTTCAGGAACTTGGATCCAGAGGAATTGATCGACTGGATCAATGATCTGGAAGAATACTTCGAGTATGAAGAAGTTGAAGATCTCGAGAGGGTCAGATTCACTAAAACCAAATTAAAAGGTCATGCCAGCATATGGTGGAAGGGAGTACAACTGGAACATAATAGAAGAGGAAAAGAACGGATAACAAGATGGGAACGGATGGTAGAAAAATTAAAAAGATAGTTTATTTTGGTAGATTACGAGTTGGATCTGCTAAGAAAAATGCAAGGTTTGAGACAGATGAATAAAACTGTCCAAGAATATACGGAGGAGTTTTATAAAATCTCCATCAGAACTGGCCATTTAGAAGCAAGCAAGGAGAAGGTGGCCCGTTATATTAATGGGTTGAGACCCAGTATCCAGGAAGAGTTGGGCTTAGTTCGGGTGAGCACCATTGAAGATGCTTACCAGTTTGCTCTAAAAGTTGAAGAAAAACTGAACAGAAGGTTTGAGAGCAAGCAAAAAGGAAGAGGGCATGGAGGAAATACTAGTGGAAGAAAAGAAGAAGAAAAGGAGGAGAAGAAAGTAGAGGTTAGCAGCAGCCGAGATCAGAAGGAAGATGAGGAACCCAAACACCAAGTTCAGAACAATGGCTACCCAAGGGGAAGAGGTAGATCTGGACGTGGGTATGGAAGAGGAGTGTTTCGGGGAACATTTTTCCACTATGGAGAAGAGGGACATTGGGCATATGAGTGTCCCCAGCACCCCGAGATGGTGAACAAGAAATATGTGGGTCCTGCCAGAGCTGTTATGGCAGAGGAAGATGTTGAATCAGAACATTCTAAAGAGGCTGAGAAAGGAGAAGCAATGATCATGAGGAGGACCATGTTGATTGATGAAGACAAACCAGAGCAGAGGAGAATCCTGTTTTGCACACGATGCAAAAGTGCAGGCAAAGTTTGTAATGTTATTATAGACAATGGGAGTACAAATAACTTAGTCTTCGAGGAGATGGTTGCTAAGTTACAGTTGGACAGGAGGAGACACCCGCATCCATACCGGATTGCGTGGTTGCGAAAGGACCACAGAGCATGGGTCCGTGAACAGTGCTTAGTCATGTTCAATATTGGGAAGTACCAGGATGAGGTCCTGTGTGATGTTTTCCCCATGGATGCTTGCCATTTGCTATTAGGAAGGCCATGGCAGTTTGATCGAAGTGCAGTGCATGATGGTCGTGCAAATACGTACTCCTTGATGAAATATGGAGTACGCCACAAGTTAAAGCCATTGTAGATAGTGGATGAGAAGGTGTGCAGCAGTGCCAAAATTTGTCTGGTAGAAGGCAAAAAATATTTTTTCCAGGAGACGGGGTTTAAGCGGGCTGCAGAGGCAGGTGCACGTTTGGAGCTAATACAAGAGACGCGGACCGAACAACATAGAAGTGAAGGTCACTTCTCCATTTACCCCGGGTGTCTGATGTAGGAGCATCCGGCGGCAACAGAGCAATCTTGCCTCAAACTAATTTTTTCTAAGTGTTTATGTTTTCAAAGGAGGGAACCAAGGCAGGTAGAATTCTGTCGCGATATGGCGACGTCGCGATATCGCGATGTCGAATGGTGACAGGGGCGAAGGCAAAAATTAGTCACGATATCGCAACGTCGTGATGTCACGACAGCTAACGATGACAGGGGCGAAGGCAAAAATCGATCGCGATATCATGACGTCACAATATCGCGATGTCGCGATGTCGCGATAGCTAACGGAGATAGAGGCGAAGGTGGAAATCGGTCACGATATCACGACGTCGTGATGTCGTGACAACTAACGGTGATAGAGGCAAATGCAGACTCGATGAAGGGTTCGAAGAAAAGTGAAGGCGAGGAAGAACTAATGCAAGGCAGAAGTTTTTGTCGTGATATCGTGACAGCGGAGGGAGAATCGAGGCATAGGAAGAATTGGTCACGATATCGTGACATGTCGCGATATCATGACACAAATCGAGACAAGGGGCTCGCAGGCAAAAATGGTCACGATATCGTGACATGTCGCGATATCGTGACACAAACTGGACAAGGGGCTCGTAGGCGAAAATGGTCGAGATATCGCGACATGTTGCGATATCACGACACAAACTAGACAAGGGGCTCGTAGGCAGAAATGGTCATGATATCACGACATGTAGCAATATCGCAACCGGTTGAATGCGAATCAACAATGGACACGTGGAAGGTCTCGTGTGTGGGAAAATAGCTAGCAGATGTGGTTAAATTTTCTGACAAGGCAACAGTTCCCAAGGGACAGTCTGGAAAATGATGGTTGCAGGTCAAGGTTAATGGTGCTTTCATGGCGGATCGGGGGTGGTTGCCCATTGATGGAAGAAATTTTGAAAACTTGACAGAGGAAGCAAACTTGGATACTTTATTTCATGAATTCGATCAGGTGGGGCATTAATTGCCTAGAGGGTCGAGGCCTCGATAAAAACTCGAGCATTGTAAGTGAAGAGGGGGGCGGATTAGAGAGGAAGGAGACGGAGTGCAGGGAAGAAGATCAAGCCAAGCTTGGTCATTGTAAAGCATGCAGGCTGTTTTAATCTTTTTTATGTATTTATTTATTTTCAGAAGATATGAATGAAAATTCGAATTGGAGAAAGAGTAATCTCTTGTCCGCCATCAATATGTAAATCCAAAATAATAATATTGGGTTTTGTTTTTTTTTTTAATCTTTCATCTCTAAAAAAAATATAGGTGCAAAGGGTTATGTATGTGATTTTAAGCTATTGTTTACAATATATATTATCCTTTAAGCTAGCATTTTCAAATTGCAAATGTTGTTCATGGTGTGATCTTTGATCCGTAAAAAAATATTTTAGGTCCAAAAGGTTATGCATGTGATTTTAAGATATTGTTTACAATAGATCTTGTCCTTTAAACTAGTAGTTTAAAAGTGTAAATATTGTTGATGTTGGAATGTTATTACATTATTTTAGATAAAGTATAAGTGGTATTAACTGCCTTCCATCTTTTAATATCTTCTTATCTACAACATATGATTTTGTGTTTATAATATTGATCATCCCTGAATGTTTTTAATATTGTGATATTAGTACATTATTCTAGATAAAGTATAAGTGGCATACTCACCTCTAACCACTTAATATGCTCTTATCTACACAACACAGAGTTTTGAGCCTATAATATTGATCATTCATTGATGTTGGTGTTAGGATATTATTACATTATTTTATTAACCACCTTTCAACATTTAATATGCTTTTATCCTCTTATTTACAATACATGGTTTTGAGCTGATGGTATTGGTCATCCATGATACGTGGACATGGTTTTGAGCTTACGATATTGCCATCCATGATATGTGAACATGGTTTCGAGCTTAGGATATTACCATCCATGATATGTAAACATGGTTTTGAGCCTCCTATATTATTATCTTAACACAGAGTTTTGAGCTTATAATATTAATCATCAACACATAATTTTGAATTTATGATATTGATCATCTGTTGGATATTATTACATTATTTAAGTGTCATTAGACGTGGGCCACGTCTGGACATTTAATACACTCTTGTATTTTTATTTGCAAACACATAGTTTTGAGCCTGTCATTAGCCACGTCTGGACATTTAATACACTCTTATATTTTTATTTGCAACACATAGTTTTGAGCCTATGATAATGATTATCCATGGGATTTAAACAGTTATAAATATACATAAAATATTTAATAAAATCTTATTAAATATTTTTTAAATAGTGATATAAGAGCATAAATACCCCAGCATACTCTAAACTTGCAGCCCGGATTTGGTATAGCAGAACGGGTTCTTTGTTCCTGATTACTCACTCCTTCGTTAGGATTTGCTGGGTTTAGTGCATATGCTAAGCCTATTGCTCGTCTCCTATTCAAAGACAACCATTTTAAGCCTATTAGTATCTTCTCCTAAGTCCATCTGGCTACTATTTTTGTAGCTGACGAGGGTGCCGCGACTCTCCACCACTCTCTCCACATTGCCCTAACATTGGTGGTTCGTCCATCTCTGTCAACTACCCGGCATCCACACAGCCGCAACTCGACCACCCTGTGCACAGACCCACGGATAGCAGGATCCTGGTCCGTCGGCATCGCAGCACGCATTTAAATGCCACCTTCTGCGTGAAACACCGCCTGCAAGCCCTCCACCAGCCACAGCGCGCTGCCTCTAATCCTTCATTCGGCGTTCTGTGTGGTTTCGGAGGGACCTTGGGCTCCAGCTAATGACATTCTGACAGCAGTTGAGAAGAGCCATCCACCGCATCCTTGAAAGAAACTGCAGTCTGTGTGGGCCCAAGTGAAAGAAACTGCAGATGTGCGTTGCCACTCGTCATAGCTTCTGTTATGTGCCCTTTCTGGTCATTTTGGCGGGATCTATCCTACAGATCTGTTGATCTGTGTAACAACCAGATATAAATGGGAAGGGGGTGAAGAGTTACTCGAAAGCGAACACACACGAACCACGAAAGTCTGTGATGATGGTATACCCATGAATCCGATCAGAGGAAAATGGGCTAAACTGGGAAGTGCAGGAGAGCCGTGGTGGTAGCGAAGCAGCGGTGGCTGGATGCACGGAAGGGATCTGTCTGGAGCAGCAATCTTGGCAGAGTGACGGTTGCGCTAGTGAAACTGCGCGGCCACGAGGTTCTCGTTTTATTTTGTTTATGAGCCGAGGCAAAGTGGTGTTGAGACGGGAGGAGCCACCTCTAAGAGTTTTAAATATCACATAGCTCCGTTTAGCACTTGACGAGCAGGTCAGCTGAGTAACCGACAAGACCCAGTTTCAAAAAATTTCAGTTTTTAATTTTTTAAAACAATTTTAGTTTTTATTTTTTTCGAGGAAAAAAGGTTTTTTTTGTTGGCTCTTAATTTTTTATCAACTCTTAGTTTTTTAAAAACATAGAATGCACAAGTGTTTTTCAATAAGGCACTATTATTTAAAAAAAAAAACATTTTTTTTCAAAAGAAGGCACACGTGTTTTTTCAATAAGTGTGAGCTATGAGTTGGGAGAAATTTAATTTAACCTTTTTATTTAAGGCTTAAACATTTTTTTCAAAAGAAGGTACACCTGTCTTTTTCAATAGGTGTCAGCTATGAGTTGGGAGAAATCTAATTTAACCTATAAATTTTTTATCTTATTTTAAAGTTAAATATTTATATATTTTTTAACTATAGAATTTTAAGGAATTGTGTTTTATATTTTTTAACTTCATTAGAGATTGATATTTTCATAGTACAATATATGAGTTCATGGTTAGGGGTATATTGATGAACCCATTAATAGAGTGAACCTTGCAAGTTTGATTTATTTTATTTGTGATTTTTTTTGAAAAATATTGTTTATATTAATACAGTAGAATCAAAATATAAGACATTGCAGCAGATTACAAAAATTTGTTCAAGGACATCTAATCATCTCACTTGTTTTCAACATAGCAGTTTTTGATATCTTTGATTATAAGCCTTTTAAAGGCTCTACATTGGAACTTAAATATTAATAACAGCATTAGACACAATCCTAGAAATAGAAATAACTTCATCTCGAAAAACTAAACTGCGTCTCACCTTCCAAATAGCATACAAAGTCACTGATATGATAACAGTCCACACCCCCCTAAGATGCTGAGGGCAGCCAAAGGCTCCCAAAAGAACCAATTTCCAACTCCACCTATCACCTAGGATAGGATAATAGGTCCACTTCAATATTTTCCAAACATTCCTTGCTACAATACAATCCCAAAATATATGTTTAATAGTTTATTTTTTGCCACAACTACTACAGAGGTCTGAGATATTCAGTCCACCTTGCCAACCTTGCCTTGCAATGAATACCCTGGAAAATAAGTAACCAAAGAAAAACCTTGAGTTGAGTAGATAATCAAAATTTCCAAACCCGCTTTAGCCTCTTCTTCCATTTCTTCTCTAGAAAGGCAATGCCCCAGCGTCTATTTAACAGGATATGCAAAGAAGTCTTAGGCAATAGATTTTTGTAAATCTTAGTGTATTTGTAAGAAATGATGCTCCCCTTAAAGTTCCACCTCCAATCACGCTAGATAGGGCCAGGCATACAAGATAACTATTGTTCAGAGGGAAGAAGATAATGAATCTGAACAATATCATCCATGTCAGAAGCTTTCAACTAAAACTTATTGTGAAGATCCTACCATTTAATCCAATCAGCAACTCTTGAATCCCATAGATCTACCCATTTATTAATTTCCTTCTTAACCAACCTCTTGGGGAGGTTCGAGGCATACAAACCATTGTCTTTCCATATCCAAATAGACCTATATGGAATCACCCAGACTCTAAGCTCTTCGATATAGGTCTAATAAACCATAGATCCAATCATCTTTCAAGCATCCCAGATCCTCTTAATAAGGATATAACCTCAAATTTTAAATTTAATAGGATGACCTACCATATCCTCAATATGAAAGTCCCCCTTAACACCATCAACATGAAGATAGTTCTAAATTCTATATCTCAAGAATTTTTGCCAAGGATCAACACCTTCTAATGCTTTGACTACCCATTTCGTTGCCAACACCTTACCTTGCATTTGATTGTCCAAAAGACCCAGACCACCTTTCTCCTTAGAAATAATGCAATAGTTCCAAGAGATACAGGCCATTCTCTTGGAGCCATCAAAATTAGACCAAATAAAACCTCTAATAAGCCTTTCCAATCTTCCAAACTTTGAAGCATTGGGAAACCAACACGAAGAATAATAAAGATGACAAGCTTGTAATATTTTTCTAACAATAATTATTCTACTAGCAAAGGATATGAGCTTATTTTTCGAGAACTGAATTTTCTTTGCAAATATCTCAAGAAACCAATCCCACATGTCCTTCAAATAAATAGCCTTACCAAATGGGATTCCAAGGTGTCTAACAATTTTGCCATCCTTCACCCATCGCCAACTAGGAGAGAAATTATCTGGAAGAGTGTCACTACCAATCAACTAATAGTCTAATTTTTCTTCAATAATGATGGCTCTAGAGGCTTTGCAAAAATTCTCCAAGCAACCTTTGACATTCTTTAGTGACAAGGCATCCAATTGAAAGGAAAGAAGGGAATCATCTGTAAAATGATTATTCAGAACAGGTCCTCCAGGAGTATCAATCCCTTTGATTAAACTTGCACCTCTATTTGATTTCAACATATAACCCAGAGCATCAACAGTGATAACAAATATAAGGGGAGCAAGAAGGCACCCTTGTCTAATGGACTTGAAAATATTTATTTGATTAGTGAGCTTACCGTTAACCAAAACTTGAGTAGAGGCACAGGTGAATAAGACCTTGATTTTATCCACTACTCGTTTGTTGAAGCCAAGTCATTCCATAATACTACCCAATCATAGTCTTTATCAAAGAAAATATTAAGCATAATGGATTTCTGCCCACTTTCTTGGTCCCATTCCAAAGTCTCCCAAGCAGTCAGGACCGTATCAAGAATAAATTTTCCCTTGATAAAACATGCTTCCTCCTGTCTCACAATCCTAGCAGCAACATCTCTGAAGCGAAGAGTCAATGCCTTAGCCACAATCTTATAGGAAACATTTAAAAGAGTGATAGGTATCCATCCCCCCATAGTATATTTCCTATTAGCCTTCAGGATAAGACTAATCAAACCTTTGATTAAGCATACCAGAAAATGAGCCTTTCTCAAACATTTCTTGAATCATCTTAGTATAGTCATTACCTAAAGTATCCCATAAAACTTTGTAGAACTCAAAGGGAATCATCAGTGCCTGAAGAACACACTTATTAAACTCTTCTCTAGACTTCAAAACCTCAAGACTCAAAGGATAAATGGAAAAAATATTACAAAAATGATCTTCAATAGTGGCTCGGATACTATCATCATCTTCCACCAATATATCATCAGTAGTGCAAAAAGCAGTGATTCTCTTAGTAGCATTTTTATTTTTAATGCGACTGAAGAAAAACTTAGAGGGAGCATCTCCTTGTTGAAGCCAATGAATCCTACTTCTAATACAAGCACCTCTGCTAACATAATCATCATAGCACCTAATTTCATGTTCACACATAGTTGCTTTCTCCTGAAGTTGAACATTAAAATAATAACCTTCAATATCTCTTCTAGCTACCTCCAAGTCCTTCCTGAGATTTTTTAATCTTCCCTTCCTTCTCCTAGAAACCAATCTGCCCCAACCCCTCAAAAATTTGATAGTGCACTTGATATCCGATTCCCACCAACCAATCCATCCAGAGCCAGCTGGGCATGGCTCCAAATTCCAAACACAATGAATCAGGTCCCTGCAAGCTTTAGAATCTAGATGACAAACATTAAGTTTGAAGGGATGATCTATTTTATTACACTTGGTGGTTGTAGCAATTAGTTATCAATGCAATTTGGTAGGATGAGAAAATTACAATAAATACACTCATAATTATTGAAGCAAAATAAGGCCAAATAAGGACAACATGTTCCAAAAATTGTGACTACGACCTTGTAAACCAACAAGTTTCCTTTGAGAAGTAGGAAATAACCATGAGTAGGAGTACGTAAGTTAACAACCAAACTCACTTTTTCTTAAGTACTCTAAAAATAATTAATTTGTTCAAACATAAGGGTTAAGAGCCAACCACTTGCCAAGAGCTAAAGAGCAAAAGCCTACACTTATCCCAAATAATGTAACAAAGAGGATGTTCCCAAATAATGTAATAAATGAAATGTTCGGATATTATTACATTATTCTAGACAAATTATAATGATCATTAGCCACATTTTAATATTTAATATGCTCTTATCTTCTTATTTATAACACGAGTCTATGGCATTGGCCATCCATGGTACGTAGACATGTATAAATATGCATTAGTGTTTGATAAAATATTATCAGGCATTTTCTAATAGTTCGTTGTAGACCATCTCTCCCATAATTAAGGGTCCTCTACAATTTATATAGACAATATTCTTAAGCACTTCAAGGAACCCAATGCTACTAACTTGCCCCTTGCATCAAGAAAAGCAAATCAACGGCCATAACAAAACTCTTTTACAAATTTTGTAAACAAATATATTATTGTTTTCTTCTTATTTTTTTGTTAAAACTTTTATTATTATGTTGTTTTTTGTTAAAACTTTTGTTCTTATTGAACATCATGGTCACATAATAGTATTATAAAATTTAACAATTATACATATTTTTTATAAAATTTCCTTTATTTTTATTGAACATGTTAGGTCCCATAAATTAATCTTTAATCTCTATTACAAAAAGACCCTATTTTATAATATCATAATGTCTATTGATGAGATTGAAAACTCTCTTTCTTAATTTTTTTTTGTAAACATAGGTAATCTCACTTTCAAGCAAGGTTCAAATCTTGGGTTGCCCCCTAACCCCTACGGCCTCTGGTTTACCCATAAGGTGTTTCGTTTATATTAACCTGTGACCATCGGTCACTCACGGGTCACTCACGGTTCTTACCGGTGCTCTGGATTCATACCTTAGTCATTAGTCTGATGCATCATTCAGAGGATTTAGATCAGACTACTTCCTTTGCTGACTGGCACCACCAAAGTTTGAACCTAGACCTCTTGATAAATGGCCAACTAAACTAACACTTACCAATCCACCTAGCCCTTAGATTTAAAAATCTAAACTCATATCAAACTGCAACAAAATATATGGTAACCTTCATTTTGTAGATTTTGTAATCAGAACTTGACTTGCATGTGAGTTTAAGGCTCAGTTTATGACTGAGCATATCCCTTTGTTGCACATCCTAATGTTTGCACATCTGGAACAACCTTCATACATTAGGCCCAAATATTATTCCAATAGAAATACACAAAGATGGTACATAAATTTCTTTTTCTTGCCTCCATTTCTTGAACATGATGACCAGTGTAAAGACCAAATTCCTTTCTCACAATGCTCTCTTCATTTTCATTGGGCCTTCTCCTCATCTATGGTATGCTACACCTATTTGCATACGGATATTCCATGGCGTACTGATAAGTTGGCTCAAATTTCTCACACAATAATTTTTCTCATCTTTCAACCAAGATGGCGTTTTATATACATTCGAATCCTTGCACAATTGGGTCTAGTTGACATATTTTAACCTAGGTACAATTCAACCCCAATCATGCTCTACGTTAGCCAAACTCATGAGTTAAAACAAAAAGAATTAAATGGAATGTAGTGTTGAACCCGTAGTGTAGCCAGCCTGTAGCTTAATGGAGACGGTGAAGAAGTATGTCGCCTTGTATGACTGCAGAGATTTGAATCTGCTTTATGCATTCATCCCAATTCCCAACCAAATCATCCCTCCCCACAGAGAAATTAAAAAATAGTTAAAAAGACTATTAGATCTATACCAGAGTGCCTATCAAGCCAAATGGTTATCTCATACTGGTCCTGCGATACGGTCTCGTGCTCGGGCCCCGAGATTGTTGAACCCCAGGTCGAATTTGAAGGGGTGTACTGAAAAGTCAAAGGATATCCAAATACCATATAAGTAGCTTATATATATAAAATATATATATCTATAAACGTCAAAAGTTATCAATCTCGAGGCACCCATCTATCACACCCCCAAGAAATGAGATAGGTGCCTCGAGATTGATAACATAATTTTCTTAATGTTGGTTTTTTTAATGAAATATTAATATTGTTTACGGTATGGCTGACCTTCCTGGTTGCCATTGTAGGATGCCTATCGGTGTAATTACACAGAAATCTGTAAGCAATACTCCAATATCTGCGACAACCATGATAAAATGGATAGAGCGGATTTCTACATAATTATATGGTATCTGTATTTTGATACCCTCTGACTTCTTAGTATATATGGTGTGTGTAGTTCGATACCCTCTAATTTCTGATTAGGAACACAAGACTGTGTCGTAGGACTAATCTGAGATAACCATTCGGCTTGACAGGCACTCGGGTATAGATTTAATAGTCTTTTAAACTGTTCTTTAACTACTTTGGTTTCCAAAGATTATAATTTGTGGTTAATGTGAAGAGGGATGATTTGGATGGAAATTGGGATGAATACAGGAAGCGGGTGTAAATATTTGTAGTCATACAAGGTGGGCTACTTGAGCATCTCCATTAAACTGTAGGTTGGCTACACAGTTGGTGCCAACACTCATTCCATGTAATTCTTCTTGTCAAAAAGAACATGCAGGCAAATAAGGTGTTGCAAGTGTGAACGAGACCACAGTCGAAGCAGCTTAAAAATTTCTTGTTTTCTTATTATAGTGTGAACATGTCTCCAATTTGTCGACAAAATTTTTGTCGGTAGAGTAGTTTTGTTTCTCCCCCGTGATATTCTCTCCTATTCTTTCGCTTTCCCGTTTCTCTTCCCTCCGCGATATTTTCTCCTATCTCCTATATTCCCGTTCCTTTTGTTTTCTCCTCCCTTATCTCCATCCTCAGCCATTCCACCGCCTCCTATCTCCTATAAATATATTGTACTTTCAAATTAATTGAAAATTTAAGATTATTAAAATTTGTTTAGTTTTCGTGCACCATAGAATTGATCGGCTCATTCTGGTATCAGAGCCAGTGTGCGCAGGGGTCGAGGAGCGCCAGGAGGGCACAAAAATTGAGGTCTAAGGTGGTGAGCTGAGATCTGGGCATAGACTTTGAGGCAGATCCAAGGGCATAGATCCCAAGGTGATTGTAGGGAGCTGAGCTGGCATGGACGTTGACTGGCAGCACATTTTTCAAGACATTAATGTGGGAGGTAGAGTGTAGGACACATGGCAAGACATTAATGTGGGAGGTAGATTGTAGGACACATGGCATTGAGGTAGCGTTGAACTAGTTGAGGTGGCGGCGAGCTGACGTGGGTGCACATTTCGAGGTGTATGAGTGGGTAGGTATGTTGAGGTGTCATTGCATGGTTGATCGAGGTCAGAAAAAAGGGGTGTGAAACTGATTTCCCGAAGGCAATCAAACTTCAACTTGCATGTTCCATGTTTTAAATGTTCTCATAGGCTATATCCCAACCCATGTGGGATAATTTTTTTTTTTTGTTAAAAACAAAGTCACCCCGCTTAAATAAATTTAACCTATTGTTTTTTTTTCTATCAGAGCATGTAGCGCGAGTGGCAAAGTCTGCCACATTGCAAGGGTGAGGTCTCGGGTTCAAAACCCATCGGTGGCAAGGGAGATAATTATTTTTTATATAATAGTATTTTGCCAGTCGGTTAAAGGTGCGGGGGCACCCAATTTGTTCCAAAGGAGACTGCAGGGAGTAGTGGTTGAAACCCCACTTGGAGGCTCGGGGTCACGAGTTCGACCCACTAAAAGGTTTTTTGCATTATTGATTTAAAAGGGTTACATTAAATTTTTTTTATTAAAGTTTTTTTCTTAATATTAATTTAATAATTTAATAATTGCTTCTTAATTATTTAAAAAAATATTTTTTTATAATTTAAAAAAGCATATTTTATTATTGAATTAAAAATTAGGAAAAGCTTTATAAAATTTATTGTAAACTTTTATAAGAGAAGTTTTGTGACAAATTGTAAATCGCCCAAGGGGCTTGAAAAGCTTGATTTTTTGAAAACTTTAAAAGGGCAATATTTGTAAACAGAAGGAGAATAAAAGTGACGGGAAGCCTTTCAGAGCACCCGTTTTGCACTTTCGGAGCCCCTTGGAACCCCGTTCAAGGCTAAAAATTTTGTGTAATAGCCTCAACAGCTGTAAAAGAGAAAAAATTGTAACCTCAGAAGCTATAACAATTTTTTTCTTTTTGCCTTGATGAGTAGATGATCAGATCTACCGGATGTTACCATGCTTTGTGCCCTCTACTATGGAGAGATACTGTCGAATCATTTGATGAATGAGTTTGGATAAATGGATTACACATTGTGTTCAGTCAGTTACAAAATGTTGTTATAGCCCACCAAAGGAATATGGATTCTGGTTACGAGGCTGACTCAGAAGACAATATTTTTGGATAATGAGTGGAGGAGTCTGATACAATTAAATCCATGCTTGTAGATCAAGCCAGTGATAGCTACTCTCCAGTTGAGCCGAAGTAACAATCTAGTGAAAGTTATACCCCACGCTCTCCAAATCCTGAGCCAGTAGAGGTTGAACCAGCATAGGCCAAGCCAGTGATAGTTCCTAAAGTGATAGCTCCTAAAATAGTTGTCATCAGTGACGACGAGGATTCCATTGCAGACAACTTTGGACCTCCAGTACTAGAGAATCCCCTAGAAGAAGAAAAAATCAGTGAGAGAAGAAATATAGATTTGATTTGAACTTGTAATTGCTTTGTACTTCCTATTTTTTAGTCAAATCAAAAGTTTACTTTCAAGTAGTAGAAATGGCTTCAAATTCAAATCTTCCAATTCCAAAATTCAATGGTAGTGATTATGAATACTGGTCAATAAATATGAAAACCTTTTTGATAGGTAAAGGTTTATGGGATGTAGTTGAATAGGGTTACATAGAACCCTCTCCTACTGACTGGACTGATTTAAGTGTTGCTGATAGAAAAGCTAGGAAAGAAGCATAGAAAAATAATTCCTCTGCCCTGTATCATTTGCAAGTAGCCATAGATAAAAGCATATTTCCTAGAATAGCATCCTGTGTAACAACTCAAGATTCTTGTAATGCTTTAAAGGAAAGTTTTCAATGGAGTGATCAAGTGAAGTAGGTTAGGATTCAAACTCTGAAAAGATATTTTGAAAATCTTAGAATGTAAGAGAATGAGAAAGTAGGAGACTACTACGTGTGAGTCAATTTCATAGTAGATAAAATGGTCACTCTAGGAGAAGAGATTAAACCAGAATTTGTGGTGAATAAAGTGTTGCAAACACTTCTTCCTAAGTGGAATCATGTAGCAATCATTATTGAAGATTCAAAATATTTGACTACACTTTCCTTTGATGCACTAATTGGTTATCTTCTTTCACATGAAGAGATATTACAGGAATCTCCTTCCACTAGCCATGGAGGTGATGACAAAGCCTTCACTTCATAAGAAGGAAAAGGACAAGGCAGAAGTCGAGGTAGAGGTCATCATAGAGGAAGAGGTAGGAATAGTCCACGATATGGAACTCCTAACAGTGGAGGATCTTCAAACATAGTTGGAGATCAGAATAGAGGTGGATAGTAGAACAAAAGGAAGCATCTAGGATGAGGAAAAGGAAGTGACAAGTCCAAACAAGATTGCTACAATTTGGAAAACTTGGTCACTTTTCTCGTTACTGTTGGTCAAAATATTCTCAAGGGAGCAACAGTCAGAGCAGTCAGTATGGAAATTTTGGAGAAGAAGGGACATCAAATCTCTTTCTTTCATATACCAAGTCAGATCAGGACCTGAATGATACCTAGATCTTGGACACTGGATTTTCAAATCATATGAGTGGCAAAGAAGAACTCTTTACTACTCTAGATTCTTCCTACAAATTGAGCATCAAATTAGGAGACGAAAAGTCATTGGCGATTGAAGGTATTGGAGCCATGGAGGTTCCAACAAAAGAAGGCATGAAACAAGTAAGTGATATCTATTACACACCTCATCTCCAACACAATATTTTAAGTGTTGGTCAAATGTTAGAAAATAACTATAAGTTGCTATTTGATGAGGGTAAATGTACCATTTTTAATAGGAGTAATAGTGATAGAGTCATTACTCAAGTGTCAATGACAAGAAATAGGTTATTTCCTCTAAATTTTGGCCAACCAGGAGGAGATCAGTTAGTAAATGTTGCTATTGCAAACCCAAGTGTGATGTGGAACTTGAGATACGGTCATTTGAATTCAACCAGTTTGAAGTTGTTAACTTCTCAAGCGATGGTGACCGGACTTCCTAAAGTTCAGGACAATAAGGAAGTCTATGAAGGGTGTGCCTTGGGAAAACACGCTAGAAAAAAATTTCCTCATGGAAAAGCATGGTGGGCTAGTTATCCACTCCAAATAGTGCATTCGGACATTTGTGGTCCGATGCAGACCAAGAGCATTGGTAATAACTCTTACTTTCTTCTTTTCATTGATGATTTTTCAAGAATGTGCTGGATATATTTCTTGAAGCATAAAGATGAAGTATTTGATTGCTTCGTAGATTTTAAATCAAGAGTGGAAAATGAGAGTGGATATTCTATTAAGTGTCTCAGATCAGATAAAGGAGGAGAATACTCCTCTAATGAATTTTTGAATTTTTATAAAAAACATGGAATAAAGAGGCAGTTCACTACTGTCTATACTCCATAGTAGAATGGTGTGGCTGAGATAAAGAACTGCACCATTGTAGAGATGGCAAGATCTATGCTTCAAAAAAAGCATTTAAGCAATATGTATTGGGAAAATGCAACCATGACCAGTGTGTATATTTTGAATAGGAGTCCTACATCAAGTTTGAAAGGAAAAAATCCTTACCAAGCATGTTATGGTAAGAAACCGAATGTCAAGCATTTCAGATTGTTTGGTTCACTGGCTTACTCACACATTCCTGATGAACAGAGGAAGAAGCTTGATCCTAAGAGTCAAGCATGCATTTTTTTAGGGTATTGTGAGAACACAAAAGCTTACATACTCTACAATCCTAGGAATCGAAAGATAATACTTTCCAGGGATGTGATTTTTGACTAAGGGGGAGAATGGGAAAATACTAAAATTTATAGTGATGTTGAATCTCATGATGCAGGTTCTTCACAAATTCAATAGGCGCCATAAAAAACAAGAAGTATCCTCGTCCTCCAAGCCCAAGCAGACATTTGACTTCCAGTTTATTATCTTCATCATCACCAATTCCTTCTCCACAAAGGTCAGTTAGTTCCTCACCAATCATTATTGATTCTCCATATAGAGGTAAGAGAACTCTCCAGCATTATCCATCTTATTAGATGTTGGATACAAATATTCAAATACGATATACTAGAATTCAAGCAAGTGAAATGGGTTCATTTTTGCAAAGACTTGAAAATATGCATTTTTATGGATATGATGACTCCCAAGAACCTCGGGGAGATGTATTTAACTATGCATTTTTAACTAGTGCACAGCTTGAACCTTCTAGTTATGAGAAGGCTTGTACTCAGAATATGTGGCAAGATGCCATGAAAGAGGATATAACCTCTATAAAAAACAACGATACTTGGGAGCTGGTAGAGCTTCCTGTGTTGTATGTAAATGGGTCTTCAAGACCAAATACAATGTTGATGGAAGTATTAAAAGGCATAAAACTAGATTGGTTGCAAAAGGATTTACACAAAAGTATGGTATTGATTATGAGGAGACATTTTCTTCTGTATCCAGACAGGAAACAATCAGAATAGTTCTTGCTTTAACTGCTCACAAAGGATGGAAAATCCAACACATTGATGTAAAAATTGCTTTTCTCAACGGATACTTGACAGAGGAGGTTTATGTTGATCAACCTCAAGGCTTACAATAACAAGGTAAAGAGCACCTTGTTTACAGATTGAAAAAGGCACTCTATGGCCTCAAGTAGGCACCATGAGCTTGGTACTCATGCATTGATGGGTACTTCAAAGATTTTGGGTTCACCAAAAGTAGAAATAAACCCACCCTTTACTACCTGATGCAAGGTAAGGACATCCTCATAGTTTGCTTGTATGTGGATGATCTCATATTCATGGGTAGTAATGAAAAAGTGAATATGTAGTTCAAGTGTTCCATGATGAAGCAGTTTGAGATGAAGGATCTCAGATTAATGCACTACTTCCTTGGAATGGAGGTTCATAAGTCAGATACAAGGATCTTCATCTATCAACATAAGTATGCTCGAGACATGATCAAGAAGTTTGTTGTGGAGCATTGCAAACTAGTTGCAACTCCATTTGGACATGGGATCCAATTAAGCAAATATGATGGAGCATCAAAAGTTTACGTGACCACTTTCAGGAGCATGGTTGGGAGTTCGATGTTTCTTGCCAACACTAGATCTGATATTCAGTGTGTTGTTTCTCTTGTCTCTCGATTTATGGCTAGCCCATCTGAGCTGCATTTGTAGGTAGCTAAGAGAATTCTCAGATATGTAAAGGGTACATCAGATTTTGGAATCCAATACCATAAATGTAACACTATCAAGCTTGTAGTCTTCAGTGATAGTGATTGGGGTAGCAACATTGATGATAGGAAATCTACTTTAGGTAACTATTTTAGTCTAGGGTTAGGACTAATAACATGGATTTCTAAAAAGTAGATTGTAGTAGCATTGTCCTCTATAGAAGATGAGTATATAGCAGTCACATATGCTAGTACTCAAGCCTTATGGTTGATAAAAGTGCTGGAAGATATTGGAGAACAACAAAGTGGTCCAACCAAAATCTACTATGATAACATCAGTGCCATTCAGTTAGCATATAATCCAATCCACCATAGCAGAACAAAAAAATTTGATATGAAATATCACTTCATCCGAGACATGGTGGAGCAAGATATTGTTGAGCTTAAATTTTGTCGCACTTTGGAGAACATTGCAGACATCTTCACCAAAGGCATGGCTAAAGCTCAATTTATAAAGCTGAGAGACTGTCTGGTCAGTCCTCTCAACTTTAAGGGGGAGAGTGTTGCAAGTGTTAACGAGACCATAGTCGAAGTAGCTTAAAAATGTCTTGTTTTCTTATTATAGTGTGAACATGTCTCCAGTTTGTCGAAAGATTTTTTGTTGGCAAAGTAGTTTTGTTTCTCCCCCGTGATATTCTCTCCTATTCTTCCACTTTCCCATTTCTCTTCCCTCCATGATATTTTCTCCTATATCCTATATTCTCATTCCTTTTGTTTTCTCCTCCCTTATATCCATCCTCAGCCATTCCACTACCTCCTATCTCCTATAAATATATTGTACTTTCAAATTAATTTAAAAATGAAGATTATTAAAATTTGTTTAGTTTTCATGCACCATAGAATTGATCGGCTCATAAGGACCTTATATTAGGACATGCATTGAAATGTATACCTCTACTATTCATCAGTCCATCAAAACATTGTTATTAAGATAACTTAAAAATAGTCTATTTTAAAACTCACTTGACTAAGACAACATTATTTAAAAGCAATCTACTTCCACATTGTTTAGTGAAAAAATATACCAAGGGAACATCAATGCTTTGAAATCAATAAAGCATATCTCATTAGACTAAAAAGAGGACAATGAAGCCTTTACTAACACGATAGTTGTATTTAGCATATCACGTCAGATTAAAAACATGGCAAAGAAGTCTTTAATAACGCAATCGGTGTATCAAAGGGTTACACCATTTAAATAGACAAATATTATCAATAAAAGGATATATTTTCACAAAGTCAGTCAAGGTGCTTAGATCACAAAAGAATAGAGATCCTAATAACATGCCAAAACACCCTTTTATTAGGCACACAATCAAGAAAATCACCAAGTTGCATCTATTACTCCAAATGCTCAAAAGAATAGAGATCCTGATAACATGCCAAAACACCCTTCTATGAGGTGCACAATCAACAGAGTCACCAAAAACAACCTTCTTCCACCAAAGATATCCCTGAGAAACACTACCATAAAGTTAGGTTGCTGCTCTTCAAACCTTCCTTGTTCTTGGGCTTTCCCAAATGATGTTCTTAATAGTTTCACTTTGACCAAAACTAGCACAAGCATCACAAATAAACATCCACTTGGCTAACTGAGATTTTCTTTGCATACCTTGCATCATCACTAACCAAGAAAAAACCTTTAGTTGCATTGAGACCCTAAATTTCTAAACTCTAGATAATCATTTATTCCATTTCTTGCATGTACAATTCAGACCCCATCTACTATTTAATATGTCCCCAAGAGGGATACTAGGAAGCATCACCTGACATGGATAGGCTTCAAATTTTGCTAGGAATCTCACTATTATTAGTAAGATTCTCCAGACTTGTCACATGTATTACTTCTCTTGTTGGCTTCCTAAATTGACTCAATATAGGAGGTTGGAGACTAGCATTAGGAGTTTCTTGTGGGCTAATATGGATGGTTCCAGGCATGTTCCCCTTATTGCTTGGAAATATTGCACTAAGGAGGGTGGTTTGGGGCTTTTGGACATTTAGGTGCATGGAAATTTTTTGCTTCTAAGTGGATTACCATATGCCTGGGGGGTAATTTTGGATGGCAGCGGTTGTTGAGATACCAGATTCAGACTTGCATCAGTATTGATGAGATTTGCAGGGCTTTCAGCTTTGAGGATATTGTTGGGCATCCTAGTCAATTCAAATTAGAAGAGGCATATTGATTAAAAGGATTTTGGAGGCCTAGAAAGAGGTTGTTTGAATGGTTAAATGGGATTTTTTGGATGATAGGAGAGGTTGGACTCTGTCTTTAGTAGTAAAATGATGTGTATGTTGTGGATAGGCCTAATCTGCAATGTAAGAGGCTTATAAAGAAAGGTCTCTTTAAATGGGTTGATCTATGGGATGGGAATGTTAGGTAGTGGATTCCTTGGCAAGATTTAAGTTCAAATTAAAACCTTCTGATAAATTTTGTGTTCAATAGATTCAAGACCTTCTTCCATCTGAGCAGCTATATAAGCTTTTAGGTGGCCTTCTGGGTCTAATTTGGAAATACTAGAGGTGGAATTATGGGAAGCCAATTTGGTGCTTTAAGAGTTGGGGGAAATTTAACTTAACCTCTAGTTATTTTATGAAGTTAAATATTTATATATTTTTTAACTATAAGAGAATGAGTTTTATATTTTCAACTTCATTAATGATTTGTAGTATTCCAAGGGATTGACATTTTCATAATACAATAGATGAGTTCATGGGTATACTTATAAACCCATCAATAAAGTGAACCTTGCAAGTATGATCTATTCTATTACACTTGTGGTTGTAGCGACTAGTTATCAATGCAATTTGGTAAGATAAGAAGATTTTAATAAAGACACTCATAGTTATTGAAATAAAATAAGGCTAAATAAGGACAACAATTTCAAAAAAAAATTGGCACAACCACGTAAACCAACAAGTTCCTTTTGAGAAGTAGGAGATAACCATGAGTAGAAGCACATAAATCAACACCAACCCTACTTTTTCTTAAGTACTCTAAGAATAGTTAATTTGCTTAAACACAAGAACCAAGATCCAACCACGTACTAAGACCCAAAGAGCAAAAGCCTACACTTATAGCAAATAATGCAATAAAGGGGATGTTAAGATATTATTAAATTATTCTAGATAATATATAAATGTTATTAGCCACATCTCAACATTTAATATGCTCTTATCTTCTTATTTGACATTTAATATGCTCTTATCTTCTTATTTGCAACACATAGTTTTGGTTTTATGGTATTATCCATCCATGGTATGTAAACATGTATAAATATGAATTAGTATTTAATAAAATATTATCAAGTATTTTATAATAGTTAGTTATTGAATATCTCCTCCATCGACGAGGATCCTCTACAATTTGCATAGACTACACTCTTAAGCACTTCAGGGAATCCAATGTTGCTAACTTGCGCCTTGCATCAAGAAAACCAAATCAACGGTCATAACAAAACCCTTTTACAAATTTTGTAAACAAATGTATTATTGTTTTCTTTTGGTTTTTGTTAAAAAATTTGGTATTATGTTGTTTTAATTTTGTTTATAGGAGTGGACAACATGTCACATTATTGATGATTTTTTTTATTGAATAGATTGAACATATTAAATCACTCTTCCTATAAATTAATCTTGAATCTTCATTAGAAAAGCCCTAATATTGTTGAGATTTAAAACTCTCTTTCTTAAAAATCTAAACTCATATCCAAATAAAAAAAAAATAGATGGTTAACTTCATTTTGTAGATTTTGTAATCAACATGTGAATTTAAGGCCTTTATGACTGATCAGATCTCTTTTTTGCACATTCTAATGTTGGACAACTTGAAACAACCTTCATACATTAGGCCCAAATATTGTTCCAATGGAAAGACTACATAAATTTCATTTTATCACCTCCATTTCTTGAACATGATGATGAGTGTAAAGACCATACTGTTTTCTCCCTATGCTCTCTTCCTCATTTTTGTTGGGCCTCCTCCTCATCTATGGTATGCAACACCTATTTGCATGCGGCTCTTCCAGGGCATAGTGATAAATTGGCTCAAAGTTCTCACACAATTTTTTTTCTCATCTTTCAACAAAGATGGCATTTTATATACTTTCAAATCCTTGCACAATTGGATATAGTTGACTTCCTTTTGCCTAGGTACAATTTGACCCTAATCATGCTCTAAGTTAACCAAAATCTTGAGCTAGAACAAGAAGAATTATGTAGAATGCAGTGTTGACACCCGCAACGTAGCCAGCCTACATCTTAATTGAGATGCTGAAGTATGTCACCTTGTATGATTGCAGATATTTGAATCTGCTTTATGCATTCATCCCAATTCCCATCCAAATCATTCCTTCCATATTAACCACAAAACATAATATCTAGAAACCAAAGCAATTAAAGAAGATCTAAAAAATACAACTAAATCAATACCTGAGTGCCTGTGAAGCCAAATGGTTATCTCAGACTGGTCTTGCGACACTGTCTCATTCTCGAGCCCTAGAGATTGTTGAACCCCTGGTCGAATTTGAGTGGGTGTGCTGAGAAGTCACATGCTCGAGCCCTAGAGATTGTTGAACCCCTGGTCAAATTTGAGTGGGTGTTCTAAGAAGTAAGAGGGTATGGAGCTACAGATACCATATAATTACACAAAAATCCACAAGGATGACTCCATTTCATCATGGTTGTCGCAAAGGTTGGAGTAATCCTTAAGAATTTTTGCATAATTATATGGTATCTATAGCTCCATACTTTTGAGTAGGAGCACGAGACCGTGTCACAGGACCAGTCTAAGATAACGATTTGACTTGATAGGAACTCAAATATAGATTTATTAGTCTTTTAAACTATTCTTTAACTACTTTGGTTTCCAAAGATTACATTTTATGGTTAATGTGGAGAGAGATTATTTGGATGGGAATTGGGATGAATACGAAGCGGGTTCAAACCTTTATAGTCATACAAGGAGGGGTACTTGAGAGTATCCATTGAACCGCAGGCGTCAACACTACATTCCATGTAATTCTTGTTAAAAAAATTTCTTATTTGTAGATATTACACATAGGCAAATAAAGACCTTAGATTATCACATGCAAATTCTTGAAATGTATACCTCTATTATCATCACTCCCATCAAAACATTGTGATTAAGATAACTTAAAAACAATCTATTTTAATACTCTCCTGACTAAGACAACGTTATTTAAAAGCAACCTACTTTCACATTTTTAGTGAAAAAAAGATGTCGAGGGAACCTCAATATTTTGCAATCAATAGAGTATCTCTTGACAATGAAGCCTTTACTAACACAATAGTTGTATTCAGCATATCTGGTTAGGTTAAAAATAGAGTAATGAACCCTTTAATAACACGATCGCTGTATCACAGAGTTACACAATTTAAATAGACAAAGACTACCAATAAAGGATATAGTTTCACATGTTAGTCAAGGTGCTTAAAATGATATAAGGAGAAGGACGTTGTTGTGTATTCCACAACCACTAATATTGAAAATCATGAACAAAACCTTAGCAAATTGAGTACACCAATAATTTAAGTAATGGAATAGAAATGAATTATTAAAAAAGACTTAATTATTACCATCTTTATGAATGTTTAAGAAATTAAATAAAAAAAACATTTTTCCAAACACTTAATTCTATTATGTGACCTATCTTTAAAGTCTAGCATAAACATTTAATTTCTATTAAATTAGAGGTTAAACTTATTATAATTATACAAGGGCCTTGGAGGGTCTTAAAGCCATAATAGGAGGATTATCATATAAATAGTAAAGGGAATTGCATCTTCGATGCTACATTCAAGGGTTTAAACATAGGTTTTAGTTGAGAAAGAGTCACCTTCGATATAGCAAGATCTTTTGCATGTCTGTTTCTCATCGAATATTCTTCCCAACATGCTACAACCATCTTGAAACTTGCATGTCACATAGCTCGAAGCTATGTTTTTTTCTGGTTTGATCTGATTTGACCTCTTGCATTTATGTCACCTCGGACGATGGTTTACCCTCTTTTAATGACCGCCAATGCTCAATATCCCAAATCACTTGCACTTGCAATGGTTGAAGAACATGATGGTGAATGATAAGCATCCCAGGAAGTTCCTGCCCAAGGTTGAGCATGAGGTAAACAATACCGACCCAATGCTTGTATTCCTATGAATGAATTTGTTGATTCCTATCAATGGTTTGAGATTCATACCCTAATAGGATATTTTTTGGGTAGAATCCCTAATGACACTTTGTTGCGGTCCTGGGTAAGTCATGTTTGGCACCCTCATGGTGTTAATCTTGAATCTATGTACTTGTGCATCAATAGGAATGTATTGAAGTTGTATATGGTGCTTTGGAACTTCATCTTGAATGAAATGACATATGGTATCAACATGTTTGATACATTCATGAAACATTGGATTTTTTATAAGATTCAAAACACCTTGATTGTCGCAAAACAAATGAAGAGGAAAATTCTTTGGAAGACACATGTTTGTAATAATGTGACTTAACCACATTATCTTGTAGACTTCTTCACTAGCTGCACGATATTCTAACTCTATAGAAGATAAAGCAACCACATGCTGCTTCTTACTGTGCCTGAGATAGGTCCAGATCCAAGATGAAAAACATATCTAGAAATGGATTTACGATCATAAATGGATCCAGCATAATCCGAGTCCATGTATCCTAGTAAGAAAAACTTATTATTCTTTTTGTATTCCAGACCATAATTTTTACTACCATGGACATAATGAAGAACTCTTTTTGTTGCTTTCCAGTGACTCACCTTAGGCTCTTGCATGAACCTTGAAAGATAGCCCACAATAAAACTAAGATCTGGCCTGGTATTTTCCAGATATAGGATACTCCCAATTAACTTGTGATAGAGAGTACCATCTACTTGAGGTGATTCATCATATTGTGATAACTTAAGTCCTTGCTCCATTGGAGTTGCTTTTGACTTACAGTTAGTCATCCGATATTTTTCTACTAAAGTCTTGGCATATTTATTTTGTGTTACTTTGATATGAAATCTTGTATGAGTAACTTCTAAACCAATACAATAGTGCAAAAGTCCTAGATATGTCATTTCAAATGATTGCTTCAAATAATGTTTCACTAAGTCAATCATTTTTTTTGAGATTCCTATTATGATCAAATCATCTAGATAAAGTACAATAATCACTATATCAGAACCATTGTTCTTAATATAGATATTTGCATTTGAATGACTTATTTTGAATCCATGTTGCACAAGGTGATTGTCTATCTTGATATACCAAGCTTGAGGAGCTTGTTTGAGCCCATACAAGGATTTGATCAACTTGCATACTTTTTTTTCTTACCCCTCGACCACAAATCCTTCTGGTTGAGTCATGTATACTTCTTCATGTAATTCACCATTCAAGAAAGAACTTTTAACATCCATATGATGTAAATTCCACCCAAACTGAGCTCCCATGGCACAAAGTACTTGAATGGTAGTCATTTTTGTAGTAGGGGCAAAAGTCTCTTCATAGTCTATGCCTTCTTTCTAAGCATAACCCTTCATAAAAAGTTAGGATTTATGCTTATCAATAGATACATCTACCTTATACTTCACTTTGAACACCCATTTACAGCCTATGGGTTTCTTTCCTATTGGCAGATCGACTAACTTCCAAGTATTATTTTTCATGAGAGACTTATGTTCTAAATCCATGGCCTCTTTCCACTGTGGTTTCTCAAGTGCATCTTGAACTGTTCTAGGTTCATTTGCATTCAATGCAGACATATAAACATTTTATTCATCCTCATATTCTTCTCTATCATTTTCTGTACCCACTGACAAATCATCAAAGTTTTGACAAAGTTTGTCAACCTCTGAAGTAGATTCCTCTTCTCTCATTGACCGAGTCATACTGCGAGTACATGGCCTATCTAGAGATAGATCTATAAGGGAATTCAACTTAGAATATCTCAAAGTGCTAGTATACCTTTTGAGTGGTGTTTTAACCCGATTGTGAAAACACACTCTCCTGTAGGATCCGAGTCCTAAATCCTCTGCTTGCAAAGAAAAATGATTTCTCCAAGGTTCTTATTATGCTAATTATTGATTATCAAGGATTCTGTTTAAAATGAAATGCTAAGAACACCTTAGGGTTTGCAAGTGGATGTTAACAAGGGGCACTGTGGTTTATTTAATTCTGAAAGTGCAATGGACTCTAAAATGAATAAAATCTGTTTTAATCTTTAATTCTGATGGATTTTTAGTGATTTATTCAAACACAGTAATTAAACTGCTGAAAATAAAATATGGGTTTGAAAAGCAAAGCAAAATAAATAAAAACGTAAAATAAATTACAGTCAGAAAGCTGTCATTAATCGGATGAAACCGAAGATACTGAGGCTTTCTACATGCAACCTAACCTAATGAACCTGCACATCCACACAATCCAAATAGGCCAAGTGCGAGTCTCGAGGGTTTCTGTGGTAATTCCAGAAAATAGGCATTCGCATGAAGCAACCAAGAGATCTTGCATTAACTTCACCTAAAAACCTAAGAAATCTGGAAGGGAAAGATAGACATTAAATCATGCATGCAGAAGTAACTCCTTCTTTCTCATCCAAAAGATGCCAACTCTCTGTATTTTGTATTAAAGAATATTTCGATTACATTCAAAAATGTTCCAGGTGTAAAAGAAAATCCCAAACAAAAAGAAGGAAATTGCCCAAGTACGGGCCCAGAATAGCACAAAGCTCTTGTCTCTGCAACTCCGTATTCGGCAATTTCCAACCCCCTTCTTCGATTTGCAATTCTGGTCTTATAATGTTTGACGCGGCTCTTCGATCTTCTCTGTCGCTTCATTTCACCTTCCTGCACATGACCCCTCAAATTCCTGCTTTTTCCCGCTTTGATTCACGCTCAAATTTGAAAACGCTTCGAAATTCATCTCTGCATGTAACGCCTCTGCAAGTTTGACACCTGCGCGCCACGTGTCACGCATTTTCTGCGCCCCCTGTAACGCTTTCCTGCGAAAGAACCCGACAAAACTGCAAGTCCGCCTGTTCACCTTCCCGGCCACAAAATCGTGACATGTCGCGATATCGCTACCTGCTTCCCGACCGTACGCCTTCAATAGCTCCCCGTAGCGATGTCGCGACCGTTTTTCATTTTTCTACCTTCGACAACTTCTCGTAGCGATATCGCTACCTTTTTAACCTTTTGAGCCTTCTTCCTCGAATGGTAGCGATATCGCTACCACTTTTCTCTCGGACCTCCTGGGCAACTTTGCGTCGCGACATCGCGACCATTATCATTCTCTTGCCCTCTTTCGACAAACCATCGTGATATCGCTACCACTTTTATTTTCGAACCTTCTTGCCACAAACCGTAGCGATATCGCTACCACTTTTGTCTTCCGTACGCCTTCGGCAAAACTTGTCACGATATCATGACGTTTTTCCCCCTCGGACCTTCATGCAGCTTTCTGTCGCGATATCGCTACCGCTTTTTCTTTCCGTACGCCTCCCCGAAACACGTCATGAAATCGCGACCATTTTTCTGTTCCGCACGCCTTGGCAAAACCTGTCGCGATATCGCGACCATTTTCTCCGTCCGTACAGTTTGCCAAAACACGTCATGAAATCGCGACCATTTTCTCCGTCCGTACACCTTTGCTGCAATCGGTCACGAAATCGCGACGTCTCTCCTCTTCGAGTCCTTTAGCTGTTTCCTGTCGTGATTTCACGACATCTTCCTTGTACCGTACAACTTTGCCAAAATGCGTCATGAAATCGCGACACCTTTCATCATCCGTACGTTTCTGCAAAACTCGTCGTGAAATCACGACACTTCTCTGCTTCGAGCCTGATTTTCATTTCCATCACGATTTCGCGACATCTTCCTTGTACCGTACACCTTTCCAAAACGCGTCGCGAAATCGCGACACTTTTCATCACCCGTACGCTTCGCAAAACACGTCGCGAAATCGCGACCATTCTCATCCTTTTCCAACGGCGTGTCGCGATTTCGCGACATCATTTATTTTCTTCTCAACAGCATGTCACGATTTCGCGACACCTTTTCTTTTCTCCTCAGCGACATGTCACGATTTCGCGACATCCTTTTCATCCTGGTCACCGACACGTCGCGATTTCGCGACACTTTTCTTTTCTTCTCAGCTGAATGTCACGATTTCGCGACATCCTTTTCATCCTGGTCACCGACACGTCGCGATTTCGCGACACTTTTTCTGTTTTGTTGCCGTTGACCGCGTTGACCGCGATTTTCCGACATGTCGCGATTTCGCGACAATTTTCCGGCTTCGGTCACGATTTCGCGACATGTCACGATTTCGCTACCTGTCGCGATTTCGCGACCCCTTTCTACACTTGTGCATTTTCTCTTTTTCTTCAATTCTGGCATCTGGGTCACTGAGATCCTTCCCTGCAAGCCTGCAAAAAGGTGGGTCCCCAATTTTGGGGTGTGTTGTGGATCAACCACAACAAATGGCGACTCTGCTGTCAAATGCTCTTGAGCATTTTAGTAAGAACCCAACCTGAAACATATCACAAACTCGCAAATACATGTTAGCACATAAGCAAAATAACAAATGCCCAAAGATCAGAAGTACATGAATCATCAGAATCATCAAGTATTAGCTCAGTGTGTGCAATGTGTTTTCATTCCCTATCGTTTGAAATTGATCAACATTCCATTATCAGTTTTGCATGAATGCATATATGGGATGGTGAATGATTTGTGTACCCTAATGAATGTGCAAGGAGATTTGCTTCCATAAAGGGCATGGTACTTCTTCTAATACTATGTACAAGCATTCAAGATTGCCAAACCCTCTTAGGATCCACTAGTTCATTATCTTATTGTATCCCAAAGTTGGTTATGAGTCCCTACTATCTAGAACCCATGTGCAAGTGAATGTGAAATCAGAACTTTGGGGAATCAGACTCCCAACCAACCGAGATGAGAGTTTAACCTTATCCTTACTATTCTGATTTAGAGTTCATTACCTCACTTTAAGCAAAATAATTAAACCAGCTATGGAAGAAATGGTCATGCTAGTCTAACCCTCTAGACAATCTGTGGTCTTGTTTTTTAGGCAAGACATGATGCCATGCATGGGCATATCTAACCCCACAATCCAAAACTTATCTCCATTTCTTTGGACCTTGGGGATGACTACCCATCCCTTGCAGAGGACAAGTAGTACGATCCTTACAATCCAAAATAAAGATGAGATGGGAAAAATTTATTTATTTATTTATTTCTTGGACCTTGGGGATGACTACCCATCCTGGTTAGGGACAAGTAGTACGATCCTTACAATCCAAACCTTAGATATAAATCATTAATTTTGTTACTTAGACCTTGGGGATGACTATCCATCCCTTGCAGAGGACAAATAGTACGATCCTTACAATCCAAGACTGATTATGAAATGAGACATAAGAGCTTTGGGGAATCAGATTCTCAACCAACCGAGATGAGAATTTATACCCTATCCTTACTACTCCATGTGGGTCAAATCAAAGCTTTGGGGAATTGGATCCTCAACCTAAGTTCGATGAGGATTTAACCCTATCCTTACTACTCTGATTTTAGGCTTTAGGCTTAATGGAAGTGGTTAAAACCACTGCTTTAAGGATCATGTTGCATAATAGGATAGACATGAATAACTTCTTTCGCCCAACCTTTCCTCCAAGTTAGGTTTTGATCATTTTGCTCAAGATCCTTTTTAATGCATGAGACGTGCTTGGTTCTAGATATCTCAAGACTCAGTTTCCAACCTTAGGAGCTACTTACATTTATGTTATAACATAACCCTAAGAGAATTTGACGTACTTTCATGGCTTGTACATAAGATGCATATGTAACTAAAATGAAATGTATGTGAGGTGAGATGGAATATGAATGCCTTATCTTTGCAAATGAAATGATATGTCATGCAAAACTGATTTTTTCATGTATCACAAAATCAAACAATATAACTTAATATGCTTGTGTTACTTGGTGGAGCCTTTACAAGATAATTCCAATATTTCATATTCTCCTAACCTTAAGCATAAGTTGGCATCTCAATTTATTTCTTTTTGTTATATATATATATATTTTTTATATATAGACAAATAAAATAAACACACAACTGTAAATTAAAACTTGTTCAATCCAAAACCAAACTGCAATCCCAAAATGAAACTTTGAAAACACAAACCAAAATCCAAAAACCAAAATCTATATACAAATGTACAATATAATACAAGATGATGCAAAGCTTAGCTTATCACTTTCCCGGATCCCACACATGATTAGAACATTTCAATAAAAATATGACATAATATGCATGCCAAATGTTGTGGGAATCTAAGATCAGACCAAACAATGCAACAAATTTCCACTTGCCATGCTCACCATACCAATTTGATTTAGTTCCAATAATACTCCCATAGGTGAGCATCAAATTACTAGAATGATTAGACAATAAATGATTTTCAATTTTATCTTGTCTATGCTTTAAAATGTGAACTTCATAATTGCCTCCTTGATTTAGAATTAGGCTATCCTTTTCAAATATGCAATTTTGTAAGTAAGAGCCTATTTCTACAAACTTCAAAGCCAAATCATTTTCCAAATTTGTAGGCCAATCAAATTTGTGTAATAATTTACAAGCATCTAGGATATTTACTAAATTAGGATCATTAAAAGTTTTTATCCTAGATTCAATTAGTAATTGTTGATGAATTTTATTTAACAATTCAAGTGCATCAACTTCTTTTCCATTTATTAAAACCATGTTATTAAAAGTGTGATTAAAAATTATACCTTGTTTTTCATTTACCTTTATTGACATTTCATCATTCAAATTATTTAAATTCAAAATATGGTCATCCTTTTCAATCCTCAAACACTCTTGGTCAAAGTGTATGTCAAGTAATCTGCTTTGATGATCACTTATTTGAGTTTCTTCCAATTGATCCATCTCTTTATCATTTGGTTCTAATTCTTTGTTCACTATCCATGGCATCTCTTCATTTGAATCCCCAAAATCATCCTGCAAACTTGCATCCACACTTTCAATGAATTCATATTTTGTCCCCTTTTCAAATCTTGTGAATATGAGATCTTCGTATGATGTAGAAGGCTCACCATCCTGCACGTCAAGTGAAATATGAGTTTCATCTATAGGGATGTGAGAAAAGAATGCATTACCATACCTTCCCCAACCATTGTAAAAATCGTCATCCAAATCTGTGAGATGAAACTCCATGATATTTATGACATGCTCTTTTGATTCCTTCATCAATTCTTTTTCTTCTTTGTCCTTGGTAATAGAATAATTATAATCTTCCAAAATTTGATGAGATTTGAAACCCTCTTCCAAAACATCCTCAAATTGTACAGGAGTTGTAATATCTTCCTTTGAGTAGGCAATTATGTTGTCCTGTATATCAATAGGCACACGAGTTTCATTAGTAGTTTTGGAAAGAGTGAAGTCTTCCCACTTCTTCCAAGCATCATAATAATCATCTTCCAAAATCAAGTGGTGACGTTCAACTATTTCTTCAACATTTTCCAAATCATCAATGTGTTTCTCATCAAATTCGTCTTCACCTTCCTTAGATGGTTCAATTATTTCCAAAAGTGGGTTATTTCTTGAATTCAAATTTATAAGGCTATCATTGTCCAAATTAGTAACCCATGATTCATTATCATAATTTGGAGGGTGAAGAATTTCTTGATCTTTAATTTTACACATTTCATCAATAGTATCTTCCAAGAACAAGTGGTGAAATTCTATCATATCTTCAAATTTATTTATTGATTTTCTTTCCATTTCTCTTTCAACCACTTCATTCAATTCTATGGTGGGTTCCATCCATTCACATATATCAAACATTGTTGAATCTAGATAATCATGTATCTCTACATGATCCTCACTATTGGATGTTGTCTTAGCAATTTGCACCTCCTCGTGAACTATATCCAAGGTGGTCATAAAATTTGGGTATTCAGATTCATCCCCTTGATCATTTACCTTAGATATCATTGGAGTGGAGGGTGCTATGTTTGATGGTTGGTGTAGGTTGGCATCAAAAGAACAATCTCTCATGTGAACATGTTGTGCCTTTTCTTCTTCAAGACCTTGTCGTTCTATCTCTTCTAAGATCTCATGGATTCTCTCTAGGGACAAACCACTCACTTTTTCCTCAATGAGTGAAGCAAGTGTGGGGTGTATGGCTCCTAGGTATACTTCCATGGCTTCTTCTTCCAATGTGTTAAAATTTTCCCACATTTGGGAGTGCAATTCATGAAATCTTCCATTGAATTGACTCAAGGATTCATTAGACTCTTTACAAATGGAGGTAAACTAATTTTTCAATATTTCTAAGTCAGCCTGATTACCAAAATGATTAAGATAGGCTGCTTCTAGTTGTATCCAAGAAGTCCTAACCTCCATGGGTAGTTGGCTATACCAAAAGAATGGTCTATCATCCAAAATGTATGCAAATAACTTACAAGCCACCTCCTCATAAAAAATCTGGAATTGACACAATGTACTTTTGTATACATGCAGCTTTTGCAAGTATCCTAGTGGTACCTCTTGATTAAAACACCGTAAAAAATCCAATAACATTGTAGGAATTTGATATGGTACCACAGGTATAGACAAACCCTTATAATGATCCTCTATTATTAATACCATTCTCTCTCTTAGAGATGTTATTTTAGCTCTCAGGGACACCCTTTGCTCCTCAAGTGTTGCCATTAGTGAACTTAAAATGTAATTTTAGAACCAAATCCGTTGAATATTCAACCTGCAATATAAAACATAAATCAAGTTAGCATCAACTAAGAGATGTATTCATTAAAATCAAATGAAACGTAATTGCATGAGACCAAAATTCTGAAAAATTAAATCACTTTATTTCTGTATGAACAATCAAAATGCATTGTAAAGCTCTTAAGCAATTTTAAGCATTTAAAATCATGATGAAATAAACCGTTTCATGCCCTCCTTCTAGCGCCAATTGGGCGCAATTGTTGAGTGGTGTTTTAACCCGATTGTGAAAACACACTCTCCTGTAGGATCCGAGTCCTAAATCCTCTGCTTGCAAAGAAAAACGATTTCTCCAAGGTTCTTATTATGCTAATTATTGATTATCAAGGATGCTGTTTAAAATGAAATGCTAAGAACACCTTAGGGTTTGCAAGTGGATGTTAACAAGGGGCACTGTGGTTTATTTAATTCTGAAAGTGCAATGGACTCTAAAATGAATAAAATCTGTTTTAATCTTTAATTCTGATGGATTTTTAGTGATTTATTCAAACACAGTAATTAAACTGCTGAAAATAAAATATGGGTTTGAAAAGCAAAGCAAAATAAATAAAAACGTAAAATAAATTACAGTCAGAAAGCTGTCATTAATCGGATGAAACCGAAGATACTGAGGCTTTCTACATGCAACCTAACCTAATGAACCTGCACATCCACACAATCCAAATAGGCCAGGTGCGAGTCTCGAGGGTTTCTATGGTAATTCCAGAAAACAGGCATTCGCATGAAGCAACCAAGAGATCTTGCATTAACTTCACCTAAAAACCTAAGAAATCTGGAAGGGAAAGATAGACATTAAATCATGCATGCAAAGTAACTCCTTCTTTCTCATCCAAAAGATGCCAACTCTCCGTATTTTGTATTAAAGAATATTTCGATTACATTCAAAAATGTTCCAGGTGTAAAAGAAAATCCCAGAACAAAAAGAAGGAAATTGCCCAAGTACGGGCCTAGAATAGCACAAAGCTCTTGTCTCTGCAACTCCGTATTCGGAAATTTCCAACCCCCTTCTTCGATTTGCAATTCTGGTCTTATAATGTTTGACGCGGCTCTTCGATCTTCTCTGTCGCTTCATTTCACCTTCCTGCACATGACCCCTCAAATTCCTGCTTTTTCCCGCTTTGATTCACGCTCAAATTTGAAAACGCTTCGAAATTCATCTCTGCATGTAACGCCTCTACAAGTTTGACACCTGCACGCCACGTGTCACGCATTTTCTGCGCCCCCTGTAACGCTTTCCTGTGAAAGAACCCGACAAAACTGCAAGTCCGCCTGTTCACCTTCCCGGCCACGAAATCGTGACATGTCACGATATCGCTACCTGCTTTCCTGTCGTACGCCTTCATCAGCTCCCCGTAGCGATGTCGCGACCATTTTTCATTTGTCTACCTCCGGCAACTTCTCGTAGCGATATCGCTACCCTTTTAACATTTTGAGCCTTCTTCCTCGAATGGTAGCGATATCGCTACCACTTTTCTCTCGGACCTCCTGGGCAACTTTGCGTCGCGACATCGCGACCATTATCATTCTCTTGCCCTCTTTCGACAAACCGTCGCGATATCGCTACCGCTTTTATTTCCGAACCTGCTTGCCACAAACCGTCGCGATATCGCTACCGCTTTTATCTTCCGTACGCCTTGGCAAAACTTGTCGCGATATCGCGACGTTTTTCCCCCTCGGACCTTCATGCAGCTTTCTGTCGCGATATCGCTACCGCTTTTTCTTTCCGTACGCCTCCCCGAAACACGTCGCGAAATCACGACCATTTTTTTGTTCCGCACGCCTTGGCAAAACCTGTCGCGATATCGCGACCATTTTCTCCGTCCGTATAGTTTGCCAAAACATGTCACGAAATCGTGACCATTTTCTCCGTCCGTACACCTTTGCTGCAATCGATCACGAAATCGTGACGTCTCTCCTCTTCGAGTCCTTTAGCTGTTTCCTGTCACGATTTCGTGACATCTTCCTTGTACCGTACAACTTTGCCAAAATGCGTCGCGAAATCGTGACACCTTTCATCATCCATACGTTTCTGCAAAACTCGTCGTGAAATCGCGACACTTCTCTGCTTCGAGCCTGATTTTCATTTCCGTCGTGATTTCACGACATCTTCCTTGTACCGTACAACTTTGCCAAAATGCGTCGCGAAATCGCGACACCTTTCATCATCCGTACGTTTCTGCAAAACTCGTCGCGAAATCGCGACCATTCTCATCCTTTTCCAACGGCGTGTCGCGATTTCGCGACATCATTTATTTTCTTCTCAACAGCATGTCACGATTTCGTGACACCTTTTCTTTTCTCCTCAGTGACATGTCACGATTTCGCGACATCCTTTTCATCCTGGTCACCGACACGTCGCGATTTCGTGACACTTTTCTTTTCTTCTCAGCTGAATGTCGCGATTTCGCGACATCCTTTTCATCCTGGTCACCGACACGTCGCGATTTCGTGACACTTTTTCTGTTTTGTTGCCGTTGACCGCGTTGACCGCGATTTTCCGACATGTCACGATTTCGCGACAATTTTTCGGCTTCGATCGCGATTTCGCGACATGTCGCGATTTCGCTACCTGTCGCGATTTCGCGACCCCTTTCTACACTTGTGCATTTTCTCTTTTTCTTCAATTCTGGCATCTGGGTCACTGAGATCCTTCCCTGCAAGCCTGCAAAAAGGTGGGTCCCCAATTTTGGGGTGTGTTGTGGATCAACCACAACAATACCATTTTGGGACTTTTTATTGTTTTTGTGGAAGTTGAACCTCCTTCTTAGGTTCTTCTTCATCTATGTATACAGTTGTAGATGTGTCTTTTGATGTGAAAGCTTCATAAAATACAACATCTCTACTTACGTGTATCTTCTTGGTCTTAGGATCAATCAATCGATAACATTTTGAATACTCATCATAGCCAAGAAATATACACTATAGGGTTTTCTCATCCAACTTCCTCCTTTTATATTTTGGAATGTGCATGAATGCTTTACATCCAAAAATCCTTAAATGAGAAATGGAGGGTTTCTTACCACTCCAAGCTCCTTGTGGTGTTTTCCCTTGTAGAGCTCTAGTGGGTTCTCTATTTAGGAGGTATGTTGTTGTGTTTACTGCTTCTGCCCAATATTGATCCTCAAGATGTGCTCCCTTTAGCATACATCAAACCATTTCCATAATGGAATAATTTCTCCTTTCTACAACTCCATTCTACTAAGGTGTATAGGTTGTAGTCAGTTGTCTTTTGATCCCATGTTTCTTAAGAAAATATGAAAACTCTTTAGAGGTGTATTCCCCCCTCGATCTGGATGGAGGGTTTTTATAAAACATCCCGACTCCTTCTCAACAAGTTTCTTGAATTTTTGAAAGTAGAGAAATGCTTTTGATTTCAATTGAAGAAAGAAAACCCACATATTTCATGAGTAATCATCAAAAAAAAGTTGAAAATACTTCTTTCCACCATAGTTGGTTGGAATAGGACCACACAGATCGATATGTACCAGATCTAAAGGGTTTTTAGCTCGAGAGGAGCTAGTTTCAAAAGGTACTCTGTGTTGCTTCCCTACTAAGCAATCCGAGCACACTGGTAAGATAGATGAGAGTGGAGGAAGACCTTTCACCATCCCATATTTGTGTAATTCAAGAAAATATCCTGAACTTAGGTGCCCATAACATCTATGCCAGAGAGAGGTGGCCTCCTTTGTAGTTGTAGCCAGAGCAACATGAGGAGTTGAAAGAGCATCTAGAATGAACAAACCATGTTTGTAGGATCTGGTTGCAACATGCTTACAATTATGGGTCATAAAACATCTCTTCTTGTCTTTGACAACTCGAAACATGACATCCATATTTCTTTTCAACATTTTTGTGACTGAGAGTAGATTATTGGCTAATCCTAGAACATAGATAACCTTATCAATTTGATAATTACCATCAGGAAGGGACACAGAAACATCCCCTTCTCCCTTTACTTGATAGACTTGATTGTCAGCAATTATGACTGGCTTACTTTCTTTCTCCTCAAAAGTATCAAACCGTGATTTGTCCTCAGTCATGTGTTTGCTAGATCCTAAATTAATATACCATACAACATCTATCTGGGAAGATGAAGTATGGGTCATGATCACCTTGTGTGCTCTTTCAGAGTCAAAATTTGAATCGGACCTAGGATAATCTAAGTTTGAGTTGGAGTCAACATAAGCAACAGGGCATTTAGGTTGCTTATGTTTCTTGTTGTATTTCTATTTGTCTTTGCCCTTCTTCTTAGGACCTTGATCGTTTTGTTGCTTGTTTTTGAACCAACACCTATTGATTTCATGGTTATTCATATCACAAATTTTGCAATATTTTTTATCCTTCTTCTGATTTTGCTTCCCTTTTCCTTTGGAAGAACCCCCTTTTTGAAACTAAACCTTGTTTCTTACCACTTTGTTGTGTGGAAAAGGCATTATCTATCACTTCATATTTCTGAACCTGATTTACCTCCTTAGTTTGAAGAAAAATTACTAGCTCCACAAATGATACTTGTCTACCAAAAACATTGAGAGAATTGATCAAAATCTTGTAGTAATATGGCAATGCTCTCAAGATGACAGATTTCAATATATCATCATCCACTGGTTTTCCCATGGCATTCAATTTGGCTTTCAAGTCAGCCACTTTGCAAAGGAATATATCAACTTTTTCCCCAAAATTCATACTGAGAGTATGTAGTTGAGTTTGAATGTTTATAATAGTGGATTGATTCTTTCCTTCATATACTGTGATCAAGGTATCCCAAGCTACCTTACTGGTTTTTGCATCACAAATATGAGGTTGCACCTCATCTGTAGTAGCAAGCAAGATAAACATGAGACTCTTCTTGTCCTTCTTATCCCAAGCATCCTGATCTTTTCCTATTGTCTAAGGGTGCTTTGTAGTTCCAGTCACTACATCCCATAAATATTCCAACTGAAGAGTGGCTTTCATATTTATTTTCCATGGAACAAAGTTAAGACCTTTCAAAAACTATGAATCTAAGATATACTTGTGAATTTTGTCCATTATGAATGTTCCTTATATCACCAATTGGTCTCCCTTTATTTATACCTGCCAGATATTTATATCACAACCATTCAATATATACCCACCCTTACGTGAGGGAGACTATAGGTATATATGAATAATATACTACTCAATATGTACCCACCCTTACATGAGGGAGACTATAAGTACATATGAGAAGCACAATACATTGAACATATGTGATATTGAAAGGGCATCGTGTTGTTAATGACACCTACCATAGAAAGTTTTATTCCTCATGTGTGGGGCATAACTTCCCCTACACACTTTCAAAAAAAAACTTCGTTAGGATTCATGTCTAACAACAATCATGATGTGGGTATGAGGAAAAAAAATATCCAGTTTACCTTATCTCTCCTCGACGATTAATAGAGAACAAGCTCAGATTTTGTTGTTGCAGCTATATTAGGTGGTGGATATAGTAGTCCAAAGAATGACAGCATTACCTGTAAGTGTGGACCAGAGGGATCTCAAATACTGAACATTGTTGTGCAATAAATTGCACAAATAGGATATAAATTTGGGATCTTATTTTTATTTGTACTTTATGATTGTTAATGTAAGAAAACAAAATATTTAAATGCAAAAAAAACAATCACAAATTCCTACAAATTTAAACACCTATTAAAAATCTAGCAGATTTTTCACTCTCAAATATTTTGATTTCCCCCCTTTATCTGACAATTTTGTAAATGAATCATGTGAAGATTGTCCCCCTTTCATTTTGCAAAATAGAGAAGGAAGTAAAAAAAAAATTTACCTTAACTCCAAGACAAAAAAAACTTTGATGGGAGCCCTTTAAGGTGTCAATTTTGGACAACATAGGCATCAATTTCAGGAGAAGCATCAATGGAACAGCTTGGGGCATCAAAAAAACCCCACCTGTCGTCAACAAATTTCCACCGTCGTCAAAAAAGAACAAGGTGTCAAACAACACTACTACCTGTCAATACATGCACAACAAATGGAACCTGTGACCTCGCGGTGATCAAGCACAACACAAACCATGTGAGCTAGAAGTCCCAAAAAGAGTAGATAAGAACCAAGCAAATCTTATCACTTCAGCAATGGAGAGAAGAAAGGGAAAAAATATTTAAAACCCTTATACCTCCCCGTAGCGAATGGAACCCGTGACATCGCAACGATCAAGCACAACATGAACCACGTGAGCTAGAGGGCCCAATGAGAACCTCTATGAAAATAGTGGGTCTTATCACATCGAGTGCAAATGAATTTAAAAAAAAAGCAATAATCCCACATGGCCTATGCTACCACTGTAGGATGCTTTAAAAATGATGAAGTCCATATGAAATTTTGGTTGCCTTCAGGCAACCACCCCACCCCTTCTTCCTCTGTAGCCGCATTCCAGTATCCTCTAGTTGTTGTCTGTGTCTAAGTGTCCTTCTTCCTACGTGTCTATGTGTCCTTCCTGCGTGTCTATGTTTCCTCTTGCCTGCATGTCGTTTCCATTAGTGGTTGGCTCTATTTATGTTTTGTGTGTCACTTCCATCAGTGGTTGGCTCTTGGCTCTGTCTCCATCCTACGTCATCCATGTCAGTGGTTGGCTCTTAGCTCTGTATGCATCCTGTGTCCTACGCATCAATGGTTGGCTCATGTCTCGTCTTCCTGTCTGCATCCATCAATATCTTTGATTGATAAAGGAGTTGGAGTAGTTAGGTAACTACCTTGCCTAACGCTTGCCTGTGATATTCCAAGATCTAATACCATGAATAATTTCATGAAGCAATGATTCATTCTGATTGATATCAATTATAAATATTACAATGTGGTTATAATAAGTTGGTTTATGAAACCAACTTGGTGGTTATTAAACCAACCTAGAGAGCGCCTACGTGCGCTATCTTTTGCTTCAATATGCTTATAACAATAATGTAATACATATATGCTAACAATTATCTCATCAAAGAGTATTTCCTTTTCTATTTTTTTGATCCTGCTCATGCTTAGAAAGTTCTTAATAGGGGTCCTTGGACTATTCAAAATTCTCTGTTAGTTCTGCAAACTTATAACAGGGATTTTTCTATTGATGAGGAGGGAGCCTTCGATGTCCCATTTTGGATTGAATTTCCTAGCCTCCCCATTACTTTATGGAAGCATCTAAGTATCCTAGCCGAGAACATAGGCACCCTTGTTTTTTTTTATCCTAATAAATGGTTTAATGCCTGTCCCACCAAGTAGGTATGCATCAATTTTGACCTTACCCAAGATCTTAATGAAGAAATAGATATCCATATTGAGGATATTACTTTTAGGATTGTGTACATTAGCCTCCCGAATACCTATTATAGGTTCCAATCCTCTTAGCATAAAATTTATGAATTCTCGCTTATGGCTGGCCATTTCCAACATAAATTTGCTTCTCCTTCCACCAATCCATCTACCCCTGCAAACATGGGTAACCCTAGCAATTCTGGTAACAGTGGTGAGGATTATTGGCATGTGGTTTCCAATCATCACAATCGTCAACCCCAACAACAACCCCAATAGCCGCCCCATCAACATCCCCAACAACAACCCCATCATCAACCCCAATAGCACTTTTCCCCTCATCCCTCCCGTTATTATGATATTTCCACTCGAAAACCCTTTGAAACACCAGAGCCTTCCTTTGGTACCCATGTGCTTTCTCCCTGTTATGATGATATTTTCATTTTCTTATGAGAAAATAATCTTGATGTGCCCTTCCTATCATAAATTAAGGCTCCCTAGTTTTTGTTACTATATCAAACTAATACAATATTATTATCTAAATTATAATAGATTTCATAATTTAAAATTCCATTACTATAATTTAAAACTATATAATTTGATCTCACATTATCTATTAATGGCACACTCATGAATCATGAAGTCAAATATAATGCATATATAATATTTTTTCCTATTGTTAAATGCATAAATTTAGGAGTGAGACTTCTATACTTCCTCCCATAAACTCCACTCTCATTATCCTTGTGAATTCTTTTTCCTAGTGCAAGTATGGTGGAAATATATTTGTAACTTTCCATGTTAAACTTATCCATCATATCGTGTATATATTTGGATTGTCAGCTGAAGATTACAATATGTATTTGGTGTACCTCCTCTAGAAGCAAATAATATCTCAAAATTGAATCACTCATTTATGAATTATTATACCATGGCTTATTTAAACTATCTATTCATTCTTGATGAATTATTTAAAATTGTTATATGATAAGCATACAAATAAATAATAAAAAAATCACCATCATATTTTTATAGTATAAAATAACCTTAATTTATAAATAATACACACTTTAAAAAGTACACATAAATTTTTGAATCATATATCCTAAGTGCTTGTTTGAGTCCATATAATATTATTTTTTAACTTGTAGATATTTCATTCTTTACCTTTCACTTCAAATCCTTGTAGCTATACCACATGCATTTCTTATTCAATTGTCCTATTCAAGAATACACTCTTTATATGGAGTTGATATATACTTCATAATTTTTTTGGACAACCAATTCTAATAATATTTTTAATGTGTTTTTCCATGTAATGAGTTTACATATAGCATCATAATATATCCTATGTAGTTGTAAATACCCATTGTTCTATAAAATTCTTTTATACCTTTTAATTTATCCACCATAATTGCACATTGTCTTGAACAACCACTTCACTCCAACTACATTATTGTTATCTAGATGTTTATACAATAACCAAACTATCATTCTCTTCATTGCATTCAATTCCTCTTTGATGGATTTGGTCCATATCATTTTTCAGCTATTTACTCAAAAACTAAGGGCTCTACTTCAATATTACATAAAAAAGAGTGGTTCACCACATTATGTCATTTTTTTTTTTAAAGTGTGCTTGGCTTCTTGTGAAATTCTGATAAAAAAAATTACCAATACTTAACAAATTGGATGTCATTATAATGTTCTCTAACCTTTTGTGCTTGTCTTTTAAGAAATTCTTTTGTATCCACATGACTTGTAACATGCAAATATCTTGAATTATAATTTTATTTTTAGATTATATTTTTTTGGTCCATCTATTATTGTTTCATAAATAATACACATTCGTAGAACAATTTATTATAGATATTTAGAATCATAAAATATCTACATGGTTTACTTTCTTCATAATAATGCATAAAAATAAATGCTTAACTCTTGGGATCTAACTTCTTTATTTAACTCTTGGGATCTAACTTCTTTATTCAACTCTTGGGATCTAATTTCATGTTTTTCCCCTTGGAGTTACTAGTGCACATCTTGTGGGACTCATATTTTAAGTTTAAATTTAGTTTGAGAGAGGTTTTTGTGGTTCCTTTCTTAGGGGACCCACTATGTAGTTGTTAGTGGATTTTTTTATGTGTTTCAAAAAATTTAAATTTTGCTTCAACTCATGGATTGTAGTTTCCATGTTTTTATTGACATTCTATTTGGTACCCTTATAGCCCTATTTAAATTTCAAATCTTTCCCTTTGATGGTAAATCATAATTCATTTCTCTTAGCTTCTACTTGGGTTGGAACCACTAATTTTTTAGTTCTCACTCATATCCTTGCCTTTCAATTTATATCCTATTATTTTGGAGGTTTCTTGGGTAAGATCCACATATTCTAGTTCTATTTATTATCTCATTTTTCCTAGATATCTACCTTATTTGGGATCCTATCTTGCTCTGTTTTTTAATCTCACAGTGACACTGAGAGGGGGGGTGAATCAGTGTAGCTCTTAAAAACTTGAATGTGCAACTTTTAAATCCAAAACAATCAAAGCTTAAAACCACATAAAGCAAATATAACAAGAGAGCATCACACACAACACAAGATGTATCGAGGCTCACCATTTTTGGCTACTCCTCAAAAATAGACTGTTTAGACTCCCATCCAAATCCAGCCTTTGCAAAGCAACAACTTTACAATCAATTTACCAGCACCAACTGGAAGGAGCACCAACCCTTGATTTACCAGCACTAATTGGAAGGACCACCAACCCTTGATTTATCTGCACCAACAGAAAGGAGCACCAACCCTTGATTTACCAGAACCAACTGGAAGGAGCACCAACCCCTGATTCCAAGAACCAACTTGGACTTCAATTCTAAAATTTGAATATTGACATATAAATGCCTTCACTTTTACAAGACCCTGACTGGTCTATTGCTCACTCAACATTGCCCACAGTTCACACAAAGACATACCTATGGCTTTGCTTACTGCACTTTGGCAGCCCTCTTACAACCCTCTTGCTGTGCTTCTTACTACACTCATACGGCTCTCATAGCTCTGCTTAACACTCTCTTATAGAATTCTTCCAGCCCACTTCTTGCAGCACTTTCACTCTAGTTTGAGCAGCGCTTTCGCTCTCTTTCAACCACCCTTTTAATTCTCCACACAAACCTCCTTTTATAACAATCCTTTCGCTTTGAAACTCTAGTTATAACTCCTTTTATTTCTCATACGCCACTTGTCAATTGTAACTATTTCTTTCATATTCTCATCTGCCACTTGACAGTTGTAACGCCTTCTCACTGTAACTGCTTTTGTATATATATAGGGCATTACGTTACATGCAACGAATTGACACATATACCTTTACCATGACTGTTCATCTTCTTGATCATGACTGTTCGTATTCTTTTTTGTGCATGCATGCATATTTGATTATATTTATACAACTATTAGATTTCTCTTTCTTCGACTGTTCTATTATTAGCTACATGATTTTCTTTTGTAACAGCCCCTGTAACTGCTGCATAACTTCAAGTAACAATCACATATCTTATTTAGGCTGGGTTCTATTTTTAGCTCGCACCAAAGTGACCTATCGCAAAACCGTGACACTTCTTCCTCTTTGTTCTCTTCTCGACTTTTGCCCGCAAAAACACAACATGTCACGATATCATGACACTTTCACCTCCTTGCTCTTCCTCTCGGCTTCAACCAGTGAAAACACAACATGTCACGATATCGCGACACTTTCGCCTCCTTGCTACTCTTCTCGGCTTCAACCAGCGAAAACACATGTCGCGATATCGTGACACTTTTGCCTTCTTGCTTTCTCTCTCCTCCTTTAGTCACAAAAATGTGACATGTCATGATATCACAACACTTTCTCTCCTTTGCTCTTTCACTTGCCTTCGGGTCACGAAAACCCGACATGTCACGATATCATGACACTTTTTCTCCTTAGCGCTTTCTCTTGCCTTTGGGTCGTGAAAACCTGACATGTCACAATATCGCGACACTTTTTCTCCTTAGCGGTTTCTCTTGTCTTCTGGTCATGAAAACCCAACATGTCACGATATCATGACACTTTTTATCCTTAGCGCTTTCTCTTGCCTTCGGGTCATGAAAACCTAACATGTCGTGATATCGCAACACTTTTTCTCTCGGACTCTCTCTCTTGCAATATGTCACGAAATCATGACACTTTTTCTTTTGAAATCTCTCTCTTGCAACATGTCACAAAATTGTGACACTTTTTCATCCATACAACCTTCCTTGCAATATGTCACGAAATCGTGACACTTTTTTGTCCGTACAACCTTCCTTGCAATATGTCACGAAATTGTGACACTTTTTCTTTCTCTGCCTTCCTCTTCGCTTCGGACTACAAAAATGAAACATGTCGTGAAATTGTGACACCTTTTTCTCTCTCCTCTTTCTCTTCGCTTTGGACCGCGAAAATGAAACATGTCACGAAATCATGACATATTTTTCTCTCTCCTCTTTCTCTTCGCTTTGGACCACAAAATTGAAACATTTTGGGAAATCATGACATCTTTTTCTCTCTCCTCTTTCTCTTCGCTTTGAACTGCGAAAATGAAACATGTCGCGAAATCGTGACATCTTTTTCTCTCTCCTCTTTCTCTTTGCTTTGGACCGCGAAAATGAAACATGTCGCGAAATCGCGACACCTTTTTCTCTCTCCTCTTCCTCTTGCAATTGTCGTGAAATCATGACACTTTTTCTACTTGTCTTTTTCTCTTCCAAAATGTCATGAAATCGTGATAGTTTTTTTTTCTTCTTCTCTCTCTTCCAACATGTCGCGAAATCGCGACAGTTTTTCTTTCTTCTTCTCTCTCTTCTAACATGTCGCGAAATCGTGACAGTTTTTCTTTCTTCTTCTCTCTCTTCTAACATGTCGCGATATCGCAACACTTTTTCTCTCGGACTCTCTCTCTTGCAATATGTCGCGAAATCATGACACTTTTTCTTTTGAAATCTCTCTCTTGCAACATGTCACAAAATTGTGACACTTTTTCATCCATACAACCTTCCTTGCAATATGTTATGAAATCGCGATACTTTTTTGTCCGTACAACCTTCCTTGCAATATGTCATGAAATTGTGACACTTTTTCTTTCTCTGCCTTCATCTTCGCTTCGGACTACAAAAATGAAACATGTCGTGAAATTGTGACACCTTTTTCTCTCTCCTCTTTCTCTTCGCTTTGGACCGCGAAAATGAAACATGTCATGAAATCATGACATCTTTTTCTCTCTCCTCTTTCTCTTCGCTTTGGACCACAAAATTGAAACATTTTGGGAAATCATGACATCTTTTTCTCTCTCCTCTTTCTCTTCGCTTTGAACTGCGAAAATGAAACATGTCGCGAAATCGTGACATCTTTTTCTCTCTCCTATTTCTCTTTGCTTTGGACCGCGAAAATGAAACATGTCGCGAAATCGCGACACCTTTTTCTCTCTCCTCTTCCTCTTGCAATATGTCGTGAAATCATGACACTTTTTCTACTTGTCTTTTTCTCTTCCAACATGTCATGAAATCGTGACAGTTTTTTTTTCTTCTTCTCTCTCTTCCAACATGTCGCAAAATCGCGACAGTTTTTCTTTCTTCTTCTCTCTCTTCTAACATGTCGCGAAATCGTGACAGTTTTTCTTTCTTCTTCTCTCTCTTCTAACATGTCATGAAATCATGACAATTTTTCTTGCTTGCACCTTCTCCCCAAACATGTCATGAAATTGTGACAGTTTTGCTTGCTTGCGCTTTCTCTCCAAACGTGTCACGAAATTGTGACAGTTTTGCTAGCTTGCGTTTTCTCTCCGAACATGTCACGAAATCACGATAGTTTTGCTTTCTGGATCTTTCTCTCCAAACATGTCATGATATCATGATATTTTTCCTTGCTTCTCAAAATGTCATGATATCATGATAGTTTTCTTGCTTCTCAACATGTCGTGATATCGCGACAGTTTTCTTTCTTCTCAACATGTCGCGATATCGCGATAGTTTTCTTCCTTGTGATTTTCTTTTTATTTTCTCAAATGGGCCACTTCTATATTTTGGAAAATAATTGTACATACTCTGAAGATCCTCTTAACTCCTGTCCACATCATCAACTGGTCTGTCTACCTATGTTGACAACAATGACAATACTTTTGCTGCACCTTGCTCAACAATCTCCCCCTTTGGAATTATTGGCAACACTCATGTAATATCCTATAATTCTTCTCCCCCTTTGACAATAATACCAAAGGGCTACTGTAGACTCCCCTTGAGTCCATGCACAACATTCTCAAGCACACATTATGATAGTTAGCAAAAATTACAAATATGAGCAAAAAGATAATCAAATATATAAATGCTCCCCCTGAGAATGTGGTCCCTCACTCAGATCTATCTTCAATTGTGTTGGATGCTGGATCTCTATCCATTGAGACTTTGTTCATTGTACTCTATCAATAGGCTAACTAAGAACCTGCTCTAGCAAGCTCACCAAGAACTTGCCCAGATCTTATAGAATCATAGAAATAATTGTTAGAGACTCAATATGTTCTATACTTAATGCTCAATCAATATATCAACTGGATCTCATAGAAACATAAAGAGAATTGTTAGAGACTCAATATGTTCTATACTCAAATCCCAATCTCAACTCAACTCAACAATGAATGGCAATATCAAATCAAATCCACTTCATCAACTTTATCATCGGCACTCTCCATAATTTTCTTTGGCCTCTTGACTGCCACCTCCTCTATGACTAACGACTTTGCCTCGCATCCATTGTGCAGCTCAATGTCTCTAGTTTCTAACTACTGCCATGGATGTTTTTATCACCTACGGAGGTATTGACATTAGATCGTTACATATAGCATTAGAACCTCAATCTGTGCATAGTCATCAACTCTTGGTTTTTAGCTTCTTGCTAGGACATATGTCAGGGCTACTCAATGTCTTAGATGAACATTCTTCATGTGATTCCAGGGAGCATTTCTCCTCGCTGTGATCAAGGGATTGCTTGGGCAATATCTTGCATTTCTCAAATAATGCAAGACTTTCTTAGTTGCATAGGTATCTTGTCCTCCTTGGTGCTTCACCACCTGGGCGCTATTCTCTCAATGTCTCTGCCTTGCATGTGCCACTTGGCACTCTTGACCAACTAGGTGCTAGTGCCACTATTTGCTTTGACTCTGGCATCTCTTTGACAACTGCTACTTCTTTAGAGAAAATTAATGCTCTCTTATACCAAATGATGTGTTGTAATATTGGTTAAGAAATGCATGCCTTCCCACTCATAACATGGATTCTATTTTATCTACAAATTGGGAATGTTACAGACTTCAATGACACGTTGACCTGCGCTGCATGTTCTATCTCAGATAATGCCTATCAGCTGCTGCATTGAAAACCTAGTTGTTCACCATGTTGTTCTACTAAGGCACATCAGTTTGATACTATCTCCATAAACATCTACATGACATTTTTACAACTATACGACAACTCCCTGACTACTTTCCTTTCATCCTCAAATAACCACACAAATACATAAGAGCATTAAAAAAAAAAACTTTAACATTGCTCCCCCTAAGGATGTGCTACTTGGAGCTGCTTAATGCAATAGATGAGTAATCTCCTTCAGTCCAAGGAGACACGATTTCCTCTCTTATTTCTTTCTCCAACCTTTCTTGAACTTGGGCTTGAGTTTTTCAACTGCATCCCTATTTTGAACCTTTTCGTGAACTTGAACATTTATCTTGGGTGGTTGTCTCTTGTGCATCCTTGATGGATGAATGTTTGCATTTCTTTGATGCAAATGATTTCTTCCCTGTCTGTGTTGCATTATTTATGTCTGATGAAATCTACTGTCTTGCCTTAGATTAGATACAAAATTTCTTGGACAAGACCTTGCTATGTGCCCATGACCATTACATTTAAAACATTGCACATGGTGTTCAATTGGAAAAGCAGATGTATTTCTATCATCATAACTCTTTGATCTATTATTCAAACCACAATACATTGCCTTGTGACCATAATGGTTGCATCTAAAACAGTATCCATTAAAAGCATTATTATGTATAGAGTGAGAGTGATAGAACCTCTTTTGTTGCGGTTGCTTTGCTGTAGATCTTCTTTGATATTTTCTTCCTTTTGAAGATTCAACTTCAGACTTTTCTTGCTTCGATCCTTCAACAATGAACTTCTTCTTCTCTGCATATTTGGAAGATGAAGGTTGTTCAGCTTTATATCCAAGACCAAGCTTAGACATGGGGCTTCTTTGTTGCCTTATCATTTCATCTAGCAACTTTGTGCTCTTCTCAAATTTGAGATTTGTATTGGCCTCTTCTAGTTGTTTCTTCAATAAAACAATCTCCTATTCTTGTTTGCTGCAAACATCGCTTTTATCATCCAGGTGTGATTTCAAAGCTTCTTCTATTTTCTTGGCTTTATGAATTTGCAAGAAGATATCTTCAATATTATCCTCATATTCTTCCAACTTCTTGGATAGTCTTTTGTTCTTTTTCCTTTCTATATTTAACTCTTCAAGTGTAGCTATCAACTCACCTTCAAGATATACTTCACCCTCAAGGTTTTCATCACATGCTTTAGAGTTCACTCCTATCTTTTTGAAATTCACTCCTATCTTTTCTAGTTCAATTTTCTCTTCCACAAGAACTAAAACTAACTGAGATGCCTTATTTTAGGAGGATCTATTCTTATTATCCATTGCATACTAATACAAGATCAACCCTAGCTGATTTAGCCTGATAAGGGAAACAGGCTCTGATATCAATTGTTAATCTCATAGTGACACTGAGAGGGGGGGTGAATCAGTGTAGCTCTTAAAAACTTGAATCTGCAACTCTTAAAGCCAAAACAATGAAAGCTTAAAACCACATAAAGCAAATATAACAAGAGAGCATCACACACAACACAAGATGTACCGAGGTTCACCAATTTTGGCTACTCCTCAAAAATAGATTGTTTGGACTCCTATCCAAATCCAACCTTTGCAAAGCAACAACTTTACAATCAATTTACCAGCACCAACTAGAAGGAGCACCAACCCCTGATTTACCAACACCAACTGGAAGGAGAACCAACCCCTGATTTATCTACACCAATAGAAAGGAGCACCAACCCCTGATTTACCAGCACCAACTGGAAGGAGCACCAACCCCTGATTCCAAGCACCAAATTGGACTTCAATTTTGAAATTTGAATATTGAAATATAAATGCCTTCACTTTTACAAGACCCTGAATGGTCTATTGCTCACTCAACATTGTCCACTATTCACACAGCACATACCTATGGCTCTGATTACTACACTTTGGTGGCCCTCTTATAGCCCTCTTGTTGTTCTTCTTACTACACTCTTACGACTTTCACGGCTCTCCTTAACGCTCTCTTACAGCATTCTTCCAGCCCACTTATTACAGCACTTTCACTCTATTTTGAGCAGCGCTTTTGCTCTCTTTCAACCACCCTTTTAATTCTCCACACAGACCTCATTTTATAACAATCCTTTCGCTTTGAAACTCCAGTTATAACTCCTTTTATTTCTCATACGCCACTTGTCAATTGTAATTTTTTCTTTCATATTCTCATCTAACACTTGACAGTTGTAATGCCTTCTCACTGTAACTACTTTTGTATATATATAGGGCATTACGTTACATGCAATGAATTGACACATATACCTTTACCATGATTGTTCATCTTCTTGATCATGACTGTTAGTATTCTTTTTTGTGCATGCATGCATATTCGATTCTATTTATACGACTGTTAGATTTCTCCTTCTTCGACTATTCTATTATTATCTGCATGATTTTCTTTTGTAACGGTCCCTGTAACTGTTGCATAACTTTAGGTAATGGTCACATTTCTTATTTAGGCTGGGTTCTATTTTTAGCTCGTGCCAAAGTGACCTGTCGTGAAATCATGACACTTTTGCCTCTTTGTTCTCTTCTCGAATTTCGCCCACAAAAACACATGTCGCGATATCGCGACACTTTCGCCTCCTTGCTCTTCCTCTCGACTTCAACCAATGAAAACACAACATGTCACGATATCGTGACACTTTCTCTCCTTTGCTCTTTCACTTGCCTTTGGGTCACAAAAACCTGACATGTCACGATATCGCAACACTTTTTCTCCTTAGCGCTTTCTTGCCTTCAAGTCACGAAAACCCGACATGCCACGATATCACGACACTTTTTCTCCTTAACACTTTCTCTTGCCTTCGGGTTCTGAAAACCTGACATGTCATGATATCGTGACACTTTTTCGTCTGTACAACCTTCCTTGCAATATGTTGCGAAATCGTGACACTTTTTCATTCGTACAACCTTCCTTGCAATATGTCACAAAATCGTGACACTTTTTCTTTCTCTGCCTTCCTCTTCGCTTCGGACCACGAAAATGAAACATGTCACGAAATCGTGACACATTTTTCTCTCTCCTCTTTCTCTTCGCTTTGGACCGCGAAAATGAAACATGTCGCAAAATCACGACATCTTTTTCTCTCTCCTCTTTCTCTTTGCTTTGGACCGTGAAAATGAAACATGTCACGAAATCATGACATCTTTTTCTCTCTCCTATTTCTCTTCGCTTTGGACCGTGAAAATGAAACATGTCACGAAATCACATCTTTTTCTCTCTCCTCTTTCTCTTCGCTTTGGACCACAAAAATGAAACATGTCACGAAATCGTGACTTTTTTTCTCTCTCCTCTTTCTCTTCGCTTTGAACCGTGAAAATGAAACATGTCATGAAATCGTGACATATTTTTCTCTCTCCTCTTTCTCTTCGCTTTGGACCGCAAAAATGAAACATGTCGCGAAATCGCGACACATTTTTCTCTCTCCTCTTCCTCTTGCAATATGTCGTGAAATCGGACACTTTTTCTACTTGTCTTTTTCTCTTCCAACATGTCACGAAATCATGACAGTTTTTCTTTCTTCTTCTTTCTCTTCCAACATGTCGTGAAATCGCGACAGTTTTTCTTTCTTCTTCTCTCTCTTCTAACATGTCGCGAAATTGCGACAATTTTTCTTTCTTCTTCTCTCTCTTCTAACATGTCGCGAAATCGTGATAGTTTTTCTTGCTTGCGCCTTCTCCCCGAACATGTCATGAAATCGTGACAGTTTTGCTTGCTTGCATTTTCTCTCCGAACATGTCGCGAAATCATGACAGTTTTGCTAGTTTGCGCTTTCTCTCCGAACATGTCGCGAAATCATGACAATTTTGTTTTTTGGCTCTTTCTTTCCAAACATGTCGCAATATCGCGATAGTTTTCCTTGCTTCTCAACATGTCACGATATTGCGATAGTTTTCTTACTTCTCAACATGTCGCGATATCGCGACAGTTTTCTTTCTTCTCAACATGTCGCGATATCACGATAGTTTTCTTCCTTGTGATTTTATTTTGATTTTTCTCAAATGGGCCACTTCTATCTTTTAGAAAATCACTGTACATACTCTGAAGATCCTCTTAACTCCTGTCCACATCATCAACTGGTCTGTCTGCCTGTGTTGACAACAATGACAATACTTTTGCTACACCTTGCTCAACATTGTTTACATATATTATTTCTTGTTATTGTTTGGAGCTTGGATTATGAACCATATAGATGGATATAATCCTATTTGGTTTTCATTAGTTTCTCCTTATATGCTATGGTTTATAGTTGTAAAAGGTTTATGGTTCCTTTCAAAATCCTTTCTTTTACCTAATAAAAAAACAAACACCAACTACCATAACATAACTTATCAAAAAAAAATTTACATAATTCATGTGGAGTCAAATTTATTAGTACAACTATATTATTTATATTAAATATGTATTCTAATGTTGCACATAACTACTTTTGATTAATTATTACTTAAATATTTTGTTATTATAATTCTTCCTTCCATTCTCATGATTATCCTACTCTCAACTTATTTATATGAAAAACATATTCTTTCTTCCTCCATATTTACTTTTCTTTATTTTAGATTCTCTTTCATGGTGGTCATACCTCTTAAAATAGTTTCACTAATAATTATCTTATCTACTAATTTACCTCTATCTCTTGTACTGGATCCTCCTCTTCTACCTTTACCTCTTCCCCTTGTAGGATTCTAATTATGTTACTCCTCACTTTACCCTTAGGAACCAAAGCTTGAGATTGTCTAATTTTTATTTAACACTTTAGCCTTCAAAACAAAATATTTCTCCAAGTTATTTTCTTTACTATTTTTAATTATTTCTTCATTTGATGTAGTCGATCCCACACCTTCATTAAAACTTAGCTTTTTTTAAATATTTACTGCCTTCAATAATCATTTCATAATTATTACACTTTGATACCAATGTTCCCAAATGCCTTTAAAAAACATCTCCCTAGATTGGTGCTTCCCCATAAATACTCATTTTTAAACACGATTTCATATACTATTGTAGTATGATGTTCCACATTCTCATTATATTAAATTATTATATTTTCATATACTTTTTTCCACTTATGTAATTTTTTTGATGATTAGACTCTTAATAGGTTATTTTCAAAGTGTCCAAAGCACCACTGGTAGTCTTAATGCATATTTTTCTCAAAAAAAACATGCATTAAGAGTTGATTATATGTGATACAAATTCAAGATATATTTTATTTATTCTTTATACATATTATATGAATTATAAAGATACTCCAATCTACTAGTTATTTATATCTATATATCACATCATTTTATATTTCCTTGGCAATCGATAAGAGCCTCATCATTTTGCACCAATAGTTTTAATTTTTAACTTTAAATCCTAGTATTGGTAGTAAATAATTACCATGATTCATGCAAAATACATTAATAATATACATTGTTCTCTTCTAAAAATTTGAATTCTAAATTCTTAGTTAAAAATAATCCAATCCTTAAGTTGTTCTACAGTATCAAAATTTCAAGATCTAAAAATAGTATTTCGGGCATCATGATAATATAATATATAAATTAGGATATCACAGAAATTAATTGTGAACATAAAGCAAATTTACACACCCCAATAGAAAAAATGCAAATTCAAAAAATAATTTACTTCAAAATATCTACACACTACTTCAATAAATGCACTCTAATTAACTTGATTATCTTGACATATACTTGAAGATATTATATTCTATTTAAATATTCAAGTGAATATTATTTTATTATTCACTCACAAATTCAATTTTTCATGTTGATAATTTTTTCCTATTCTAATTATACTCACATCAACAAAAATGATAATGTATAGAGTGATTTATGATATAATGGAAAGTACCATAAATGATAAAATTATCTCCAAGACAAGATATCATATATGCACATACTACACTTTACAAAAGTGTCATTTAGTATCCATGACTAAACCTTTTACTATATCTGCAATGTTACTCTTAGGATTTATGTTTTCCATCCATAACTATTCCTCACAACACATTTAGGTCTTGAGAATTATTATTTTTATTGTGTTACATGTTCTACATATATATAAAGGTACTCATGCTTTCATATATAATTAAATTTTTTATCACCTTGTTATATTCTTTTCATATTATCTAGAAATAAATAAATAATAAAATTAAATGATAGTCTCATTTCTTTGTTCAAGTTGTCTAATATTATATGTATTATTGCATGCACACTAGTATCATATATTCATGTGGGTTCAACTCGTATAGTTTCATATAATAATTTAAAATTATTAGTTATTCATCTTCCTCAAATCAATAATGTTAGCTATTCAACTTCTTCAAATATAGAAAATAATAATATTATTATTAGCAATTAAATACTTCTTAGTTGATATTAGAACACTAAAGTTTGAAAATATAAATTTATAGATAAAAATTAAGTACTTAGTTCACATTGTGGATAGTATAATTTAATTTTTAAAATGAAATATTACTAAATCCAAGAGGAAAGACACATAATTTATAATCAATATTCATAACAAATATTTCATATTTTATAAAGTAAAAATAGAATATTAGAAAAAACTTTAAAAAATTTAAGTCAATTAAAATTACTTAATTTAGTATATTGCAAGTGTGGCACATTGGTGATTGTGAATAACTCCTTCCATTTGAGAGATCTTTAGTTTGAATCCCTATATATATGTGAGACCAATTAGACACATACGAATATCTTGTGGCTTCCATTTAGATAGTGGTACACCCATATGGGATGGCATTGTTGACTACTTAAGAGTGGCTCGCAAGGTTTCTATTTACCCAAGAGTTTGTCCTTGGAGGGACAATGCAAAGGTTTGATATTTGGCTTTTTTTTGGGAGGTTCAAGTTTCATATCATGATGTGTGTGTTTGTGTATTAAATACCCTATTGTTAATATCATATCTCTCTATTATGGGTGGTCATGGTGGGATGGGGATGCCTAACCTTGAGCATCGGTCATAGAAGTTTCTCACACTAACCAAATCACTCCAAAAAGAATTCATATAATTAGTTCCTTCTAAACCAATGACAAACTAAATATACATTATTTTAAAATATTAGGACTAATAAATATACATGTAAAAAATAAAAAATAAAACCCCATGGAAATAAAAAATATTGGAGGTGTTTAAAATATCTATAGGATGTTTAAAAAAAGTAGTGTCAATAGATATTATTAAAAAAAAATGAATAATATCTTTACATAAATATATATTGTTGAACTATTTAAATTCATCATAAGTATGCTAGTATGATATATGAGTATTCTAAACAACTTATTTTGATACTTCATGTTAAAATATTCTCAAAACTTTAAGAACACATTTTAGATAACACTTTGAAATAAAAGAATTAAAAATATCATTAAAATCATAAAGAAGAGTTATAACTAATTTCAAATATCAAAAAAATATTTTAGACTAATTAAAATATATCCAAAGAGCCTTTATTTCATTTTTTTAATTTGGTGTATGATGGTATTTTGAAAGGGTCCCCAAATATTTTACAAAATGGGTTTTAAAAAGGTCCCCAAACCGTTTACAAATACACCAATATTTTCAACTACAACCCAATTTTGAGTCCAATACAAGATGAATCCATAATTGAAACCAAATATAATTGAATATTGCCCATAGAGGAGACAAAATTATAATGAAATAATATTGAACCCAAAATAACAAAAATGAGTTTTGAAAGGAACCCAAAACCTTTTACAAATGGATCAAATACAAACATAGAAACCGAGACCACCCCTATAAAATTCAACAAAAAAATACAATCCCATTTATAAAAGGCCCAAAAATAGCAAGCTTGAAAAGCACAAAACCGCCTAGAAATGGTCTAGGAAATAATTCAACAAAAAGAGCATTCATCCCTCTCAAAAATGAAATTGGAATTCCAACCAAAGGAGCATCAATCATTGAGGAAAGGGTACCCATGGAAATTGCACCAATAGACAAAACTAAGGAAAAAAGCTACAACAAAGGGATTTGAAACTAGAAACACCACCAACAACTAGAACTAGAAATCCTAGAAGGTGGATATACAGTAAACAAAGACCTCGACAAGCCACAACGTATCCCTACGAAGAAGCTAGTAGATCCAACAAAACCACACTCTTGCTAGCCATCACCAGCAACATGACTCCACGGCTAAATAGGGTTAATATTTGGCTTGCTTGAAGACCTCTAAATACACCCACAAAAATATTAGACCAAAGCACTCAAAACCCATAGTAAAAGAAACTTGCAAGACCTCCCATATTACTAGTAGTTGAGGTGGATCCATCAATTTCCCAACCATCCCAAGCTCCCCAAGTAGGGTTCTAGCTAACCCAACCTTCTTTATTGCAAACTAAAATGATAAAACAAGCCCATAAACCATATACCTTCTCTGCCTAAAGGGGTCTCCACAAAGTTGAAAATTCCCACTTCTTAAAATCTCAGCGTGTGTAAGATCACGCAAAGCCGTAAAATCCTATAATTGTAAATCCTATTTTTATCTTCTTCAAATTATTGTTTTTCCTCATTCAAATCTTAATTTTAATTTTATAATAGATAGAATCTTCATTTTTTAATTGGGTAATGATTGGTTTTTAAAAGGGACTTGTTCCCTTTTTACATTGGGTAAATATGAGGTTTTGAAAGGGACCTATTATCTTTTACAATGCTTTCCCTTATATTCCCAACATCTAGCATTTTTACTCTATTTCATTTATAATTCAAATCATAGTTGATTTATACTCCCTTCTTATCAACACAACATTTATAGTTATATCCAAAATTGTGTTGAACTCACTTGAATCAACTAAATAGTGTCTCTTCTATCCATACTATGTATTTCTATACTTCTACTTTTCTTTTAATATCTTATCATATTTTTATTCTACTTGTATACTAATTCAAAACATATATACTTGTAACTAACCATTTCCACCTCTTGTTGATGTTTTCCACTCATTATTTGGTCTTTGGATTTGTCAAATTGTGCCACATATATATATATATATATATATATATATATATATATATATATATATATATATATATATATATATATAGATATATTTATCTTCCCAAGCTATGAGTAATCCTCCAAAGGCCCCCTATGCTTCTACCTTAAACCATTGGTGGTTCTTCCATATTCCTCTCATTATTTTCTCTTCTTTTTTCCTATTTAAATTTATTTCCTATAATAGTAAAAAGGTTTTTTTACTATTTTGAATAAAAGACTTGAGAAATATTTATTTGGTAAGTGTGTTTAGTCCCTTTATGTTCTAAGGGATCATATTCATTTCTTAATGCAAGGTGTGCTAATGCCATCACCAAGTAGTATTGTCATTTTAATTCTATTAGCCGCTTCTTTGTTTGTCTTCTTCTTGAGTTTGTTGGCTTTGGATAGTCTACCTATTGGAGTTTTTTCCTAACCTAGGTATTGCTTGATCTCCTATATTGATATTCTAACTAATGTTATCTCAAATTGAGTCTTTATATTGCTATCTTATAACACCTCAAATTTATATTTTTTTCTAATTCTACCTCTAGTTGATATTATTTAGCAAAATCTACCTTTTCCTCTGAACTTGATAATAAATAAATTCTTATATTTTGATATGTATTAACTCTTTAAACATTAATTTTGTGGTTAAATAAAACTCTTGGGTATTCCTTCCCCTTAGATAAAATATATTTCTCATTAATTCTTATTTTCTCTAAGGCTTGTGTTATAGTGGGCTCTATATGCAACTTCTCACTTCATCTTTCATTACTAGCCTTGGTCTCTTCTACTTTACAATGTATAAATATTCTACTATCTATTATTATTTTATCCCTATTCTAGCTACTTATTATTCTTTATACTTCCTATTTCTTGTCAAAATTTTAAGATTAAATATTCTTTTCTTTGACCACCCACTTGGAAGGTACTTTATTAGTCTATTCTATCCCCTCCTAGGCATTCCTTATGAATTTTTACATAGATTATTCTAATTTATCATAATGAAATGCTATATGACATATCTTAATAAAAGTTTTACAATAAAAATAAAGGTTTTCATAATCTATATCTTGGAAGTGTGTGTCCACCTTTGGCTCTAGAGTGAGATTTTAGTGAAGTAAGTTACTTATGTCTACCGTAGCACATATTATATCATAGACCACTTTGGAGTGTTGCTCCATCATTGTTTCATAGTTGATAAATTATGCTATGGAGTTTGAGATGGACCTTAGTGCTCCTATTCTCAAATTTTTGATACGTAATATAAACAATCAAATCCAAATAGAGGTAATCCTTATTTTTTTTGTTCAAATCAAATCCCATCACCCATAATCTAAGATAGATTTCTATATTCTTATTTAACTATGCTCTACTAAGGACATGCTACATGTATTCCATGGCTATGAATATAGCTTGTAAAAATTATCTAAGAAGTAAATAAATATCTACATACCATTTGACTTCTTACTTCTCTATAGCCCTTTTTTTATAGTAGATAACCCCATCCAAGGGCATAGAAACTTTTCAGTCATACATTTTTTCATTCTCTCCAAAAAAAATTTCCATTAGATCATCATCAAAGAATATTTAAATACCTTCTTTGATTGCTTCATTATAGGAGTTGGTCGATTATGCATCTATGATCTATTTTGACCTTGTAGCTTCACTACCTAAGATAACTTTTCTTGTTAAAACTGTTTGTTTCTCATATTTGTTTTCATATTTATTTATTTGATTCATTCCTTGTACTTTGGATTACAATTATCTAAGAATTCAACTACATGAAAGTTACATCCATGGCTTCCCAACAAACTCCTTATATATTCATTGTGTTGGATCCAAAAACTTTTCTTCTCACTGGAAAATCTCTAATAATATTGATGTTTTTGATCACTTGTAGATAACATAAATAAACATATTCTTCGTAAATAGAATCAAACCCTAGTTGATCATAATTTTTTATATTTTAGATATAAAACTATATATTTTGATTGGTAGATCAATGATTTTGGTCATCACACTATATATTTTGAAATCCAGTCTTTAAACCATAATTTTAATGCTATAATTTTAACAAGTGCTCCTCAAAACTATTATTAAGAATATTTTTTATCTTTGAAATTGAAACCCTAGCCATCTCATATATCTATAATTTTTGGCCATTGCACTCCAATATTCAAGACTTAACTATCTCATAGATCTACAGATTTTAGCTGATACACTTTGATCCTCAATCCATAGCCATAATGCTATACTTTTTGATAGTTACTCTTCAAAACCTTGCTAAAATATTTATCTTGGGAAAATTTGATAGTCACTTTTAAAACCCTAGCCACCTTGACAAAAAAGTGAAAGCTTTAAATTACAATGTTTATCACCTAAGTGAATTATAGATCTATAAATTTTTAGTAGAAACTCTATCTTTGATCAATAAACCCTAACTACCTCATAAATTTATAGTTTCCATCATATTCCTATCTTCAAGCCCTAGACTTATCATAGATCTACAATTTTTTGGAAATAATTTCTATTCCATAATTTGGATTATGTATGTCCGAGGTGTAGACCAATTGGTTCATCCAAACCCATAAGGGGGCGGAGGTCCAAGGTTCAAATCTCGAGCCTCTCCAAACTGAACGTTTGTCCCTTTCCTAGCACTTTTAGTGGCATAAAAGGTTTAAAATGAATGTGTCATGGTGGTTATAAGGGTGGAATACACAAAGATCTGTGTGGTGGCTTCTAGGGAAGACAACACAGAATACTGTAGTAACCATAAAATATGGACAACCTACCCGCATTCATGGCGGCTACCGATTCCACCATGTAAATTCAAAGAAAAATAAAAAATAAAAAATAATTTGGGTCATGTAAATGTATCCTCCAATATGCATACCTAGATTAAATCATGTGCAAGTTATCTAGTGATTGCATGCATTGTAATAAATGGACAAGTGTCCATGTGCAAGTTGTACATGTACAAGGTATCCTATGCCCAACTAGATAGAATGTTGGGCAAGAATCCTATTTTACATATATAAGGATGGCCTCTTAGATAGATAGAGGGGAAAATTAGGAGACATTGTTCGATAGCGTAGGTTAGTGGATTGTATTTCATGCCATTTACTAGTGTGGATATGATGTAGTTAATGGAGTGCTCACTTCCTCCATAGCTACATTATAATATTTTATATGTTTTATATTTTAGCATACTTCAATCATCTAACATATTTACTTTCATGTATGTTATTTTGCATCTTGTGATTGTTATCTCTAATAGCTCATTCATCAAAATCTAATAGTGGTATTATAGATATAGTAGATCTAGTCTATGCAGGTCAATAAGGAAACCACCATTGTTGGTTTGCTTGAGAGTTTATCAAAATAATGCACCATTGGACTGGCCACTAGCAAAAGATCTTAGTATTATCTAGGTGGTATATTTTGGGAGAGTCACAAATATAGGACTGAAAGGATTTCCTTAGTTAAGCTACAACCTTGCACATTCTAAAACCTTTGTTTCTAACTTTTCTTTGAATCTCCTTGTCTTATATATTGAGTTAGTGATATCCTCTATAAGCTTTCCTTTCTCTTAATCATATTCTTGAATTAAGCTTGAGTTTTTATTTTTGAGTTTTTATTTTTGAGTTTTTATTTCTTACCTCCCTTAATGAATTAAGGGCATGAATAGTCTCACGCTCAAGGTCAACTTCTCCTATCTCTAATTCTTCCTCTATTTATTTTTCTTTGGAATCATATTCATTTCCTTCTGATTTGTATTCTATAGGATCACCTCCTTCTTCCTCTATTGCCATGAGTAGATTCTCTTTTGGTCCTTCAAGTGTATCTTTGTATTCATCATCACTGAAACTGAAACCACTCATTGTACAACTATTTTCAAGATCAACAAAGTTACCACATCTAAAACACTTGAGAATTATTTGTGATATTTTCCTAACCACTTATTTTTCTTCTGGTAGAAATAGCATTTCATATTCATTACGTGATGATCTTTAATTGCTATCACTTGAATACTTAATTGCCTTGTCTTTATAGAAAATCTTCTCATACCTTTGGAAGAACTTATTTCCTTGCTTGTCTTGTTCATCCCTACTTTTATTTTCGTACCTGTGTTCTCCTGTTTCCCTATTCTTATGATATTTTTTCTCTTCATATTTATTATTTCTAGCTTCTTGACAATCAAATGCATAGTGTTCATACTTTTTACAATTAAAACATCTAATTTTGTACATTTATACTTTCTTGTATCCTTGTTCCTTCTACCATAATTTACTTCTTCATCACTGGATAAATCATTGCTTGAATCTAATTTCTTTTCCTTTGTCTTCTTAGTAGCTTTGAAGGCTACTTCTTTTTGGGTATTAGGTTTTTCTTTTATTCTCATCTCAAAAGCTATAAGAATTCCATGTAATTCATCCCTTGTCAAAATATCACTATATTTTGATTCCTCTATAGCTGAAATATTTTTACTAAACCTTTTTGGGAGTGACCTTAAAATATTATCACAAATATCAAATTCTTAAACTTCAAGTCCAAGTCCTTACATGGAGTTAACAACCTCATCTACATGAAGTACATAAGCACTAATTTTTCCTCATCCTTGAGATTTTGTAACTTTACTATTTTTACCATTTCATCTCCTTCATATATGCCTTGCAACTTATCCAAATTTCCCTTTCTGATTTGAAGTGCATAACCTTTATAAACTCTGTTTTACGCGAACCTCTCAAAATTGAATTCATTATTTTTGAATTTTAATTATGTAGAAGCTTACCATATTTATCTGTAGGTGGATTATTTTGTGGTGTGTATCCATTTTCAACTACTTACCATATTTTATTTCCAAGTGCCATTAGGTGAATCTTCATTCTCATACTCCAAAATATATAATCGCTCACATCAAACACTGGTGCTGAATTATTTGAGGATCCATTATTAGAATCCATCTGTGTTCTTGTGATTTTTTACTTCAAGCTATTAAACTCTTTTGAAGGAACCCTCTTTGATACCAATTGAATAACACAAGCTTATATTGAGAGGTGGATGAATAGTATAAGATCACTTTTTTCTTTTATTTCCAAAACAATATTATGTAATATATTAATGGTAATATATACAAGAGTAATAAAAGAAATGTACAAATCACCACACACAATAGATACTCTGATTTAACGTGGTTCACCCAATGTGGGCTACTCCATAGAGAAACTATTTCACTAAAATTTTCTCAACAAATATCTTGGGAATCCTTTCCCTATTACAATGTTTATGGACCTCTATGCGGGGCCCAAGAATAGGCTGTCTTTTGCTGAGACTCTTAGAGGAAAAATAAAGGATATTCTCTCTCTTCCACCCCTAGTTCTAGTAAATAATAAAATTTTAGCCCCGACAAGTTCCATGAGCCCTTTTCTTTTAATGGAAGAATTCTCCCTAGTAGGCAATTTTTTGGGAGGTAGGCCAGACATGGAGACTATCAGGGCTTGGGCAATGGTTAACTAGTGATTGGTAGGTAGCTTGGAGTTGGCAGCTCTAACTCGAGGGTTCTTCATTATCTATTTTAACAATATGGAGGATGCTAACCATATTTTAATAGGAGTTCCTTGGTTTCTAGGCAAAAGGAGCCTTTTTCTCAGATGATGGGGTGAATATTTTGACCCTAAAAAGCAAAATATTAACATTACCCCTATTTGGGTTCGTCTCCCGAGTCTACATGCCCAGTTCTTCAACGAATATTGGCTGCAAGGCATAGCCATAACTATAGGGAACCTTATCTCCATTGACCATGCAACCTTAGCTAGGATAAGGATGACTCATGCTCGAATCTACGTAAATGCTAATTTGAATAATGAATTGCCAAGGTTTTTGGAGCTATAGTATGGATAATACTATAGAAAAAAATTGGTAGAATATGAGAATAGATTGGCATTCTATGCATAATGTAAAAATCAAGTACATCTATGTAATCAGTGCCCTAATCTAGCAATGAATAGAGAAAAGCAGAAGTAGGGAATGTTAGATAGAGGAAATTTGAGGAGTTTCCCTGGAAGAGGTTATTTCAATCAGGCAAACTATGTCTACCAAAAAAATAAAATAGAGGGTGCAGGGTCCCAGTAATACAAAGGAAAACAACAGGTTGTTGGCAACCAAAATACTCAGGTAAGTTCCAATCCTCTAGTTTCAAATAAATTTTCAATTCTATCCAATATGGGAGTAGGAGGATTATCATAAGACATGGAATCCCAACACCTTCAAGCTAACCTTTCCGACTCTCTCGAATCCCCATCCAAGTCAGGATCCTCAAACCCTAATGCTAAAATTACTATAAGCCCCATGGGCATCACAAATCCAAACCCTAATGCATGATCTCTAGAATCCACATCCAAGTTAGGATCCTTAAACCCTAATGCTGGAAATAATTCAAGCCTAGTGGGCATCCCAAAGCCAAAACCTAATGCTGAAGAACTTAGGAATAAATTTGAGGAATTGGAAAATAAAAAATCTCTTCTCCCTAACATCATCACTAGGAGCCAAGTGAATCCTATTGAGGGTCCGTCCTACAGACCAGGGGAATATAAGAAAAAAGGAGAAGATTTAAATGTAGGGGTGGAGATATGTGAAACTCTTTAGACTGAGGAATATGGCAGTCCAGTTTTTGCAACAAATTACCTCCCCTCAATTTAGTCCTAAAAAAACTAGGAGCACTGTGAAGTCTCCTATAGATTTTGGCAGTGAAAAAAAGAGAGGGAGAATATCAAATGTTAAGCATCAAAAAATTAAACTTGATAATGATATTGCCAATGGAAATTACAGAACCTCGTTTTGACAGGTTATTTCGGGTTCTGAAGATAACAAATTAGGAAAACCCCCTCAAGGGAGGGGGAGAGCAAGAAATCCCAAACAATTTAAATTAAGTTCCTCTCATGGAACGTGAGAGGCCTCAATGGCCTGCCCAAACACAAGGAAGTTAGTCCAATAATAAATCAAGTGAATCCAACTATTATCGTGTTGCAAGAAATAAAAATTGATGAGATTCAGTAAAAAAAATAGCAAAAAAATTTGGAATCAATGGGAGATGGTTTGCAAATCATCCAGAGAAGCATCTGGAGGCCTTATGACTTTGTGGTATTCTCAAATAGTAGAAGGCACCATTATTCAAAAATATGATAGTGTTCTTAGTATTTTATTTAAGGAAATAAATAGCTACAGGTTGTGGATCCTTTCAAATATTTATGCCACGACTTCAATTCAAGGGAGAGCTCTACTATGGGAGTACTTACGTAATCTAAGTGAAATCTTCCATAATGTCCCCTGGATTTTGGTTGGGGATTTTAACACTCCTCTTTACCCTTCAGACAAAATGGGTGGAAATGGACCACCTATCAGTAGCATGGATGAGTTCAATGACTTTGTGAACTCCAACATGTTGATGGATGTAAAACTTAGAGGAGCGAATTATACCTAGAGCAATCGATAGATAGGATGTCATCTCATTCAAGAAAGGCTTGATAGATTTTTTCTATCAAAGGAGGCTACAAATTTGTTCGATGATTCTACCCTGCAAGCCCTTCCTAAAATTACCTTTGATAATAATCCCATTTTTTTGAAGATCCCTAACTCTCTTTCCTTCAAGAAAGCTTTCATATTTCAATCTATGTGGATCAAACATTCCAGTTTCAAAGATAACTTAAGTCAGTGGTGGCAACATCTTGTCAGGGGTAGTGCAGCTTTTAAACTTACTGGAAAATTAAAGTTTGTTAAGGAAAATATTCAAAATTCGAACAAAGAGGTCTTTGGGAACCTATTTGAAAATAAAAAATAGGTTGTTGAAATTTTGAAGATAATTGATCAGAGGATCAAACATGGTGATGCTGATAAAACTACTAGGCAGGAGGAACGAACAAAACTAGCAGAGTTTCATAACATTTTGGCCTGTGAGGAAATATATTGGAGGAAAAAATCAAGGGCTCTTTGGTTGAAATATGGAGATTCAAATTCTAAGTTTTTTCATGTCACCACACTTAGAAACAGAAGCAATAACAAGATAATTTTTTTTTAAAAAGCAGATGGTTCTATTACTCAAGACTTAACAGAAATTAGAAAGGAGGCAGTAACTTATTTCAATTCTATCCTTGGTTAGGAATCGTAGTGCAATGAGGAGGCCAAATATATTCTCTTGCAATCCATTCCTAGCATAATAAATTAGGATATAAACCTTAAGCTTCTATATCCCTTTTCTAATGAGTAAATTAAGGAAGCCTTGTTTAGCATTGAGCCAGACAAAGCCTCGAGACTCGACAACTTTCTCCCTCATTTCTATCAATATTTTTGGGACATCGTAAGTGAGGATGTAATTTATGCTATCAGAGAATTCCAAGAAAACAATAATATTCCAAAAGGTATCAACTCTACTTTTATTTCTCTAATTCCTAAGAAGCAAACCCCTGAATCTATGGTTGACTTTAGGCCAATCAATCTATGCAATGTTTCTTACAAGATCCTAACTAAAGCCATTTCAAATAGAATGAGAGATATGTATAAGTCTACGCTCAATGTGGGCCCGAGATTAATTGACACAGCAAAATAAATTAACCAGGGCTTTATTAATTAAATAAAACAACATTATTAACCTTACAAATATTAAGCCTTTATATAGGCTTAGTAGATGCGAAAGAGTAGGGAAGGGAGGTTGGAGGAATTTCGGGAGGATGAGAGAACGAAGGAGTAGGAAGTGGAGAGGGAGGTGGCAGCAGGCGTGGGGAGAGGAAGGGAGTGGAGTGATAAGGGAAAATGGACGGCAGGGAAGGAGGAAGAACATTGGAGGGATAAGGAGAAGAATAAGGCGAAGGATAGAAAACAAAATAAAAAAATCATGCCGACCATCACACTTGCTTAGCCGACAATATAGAAGAGAATTCACACTTGCTTAGAAAAACTAGATTTTTCTAAGCCTTTTGAAGATAATCCCGGTTCACACTTGCTACATTCTCCCCCTTAAAGTTGAGAGGACTGACTATACAGTCTCTCAGCTTTACAAATTGAGCTTTGGCCAGTGCCTTGGTGAAGATGTCCACGACGTTCTCCAAAGTGTGGCAATAGTGAAGCTCAACAGTATCAGTTTCCACCATATCTCTGATGAAGTGGTACTTCATATCAAAATGCTTTGATCTACTATGGTGGACAGGATTGTATGCCAACTGAATGGCACTGATGTTGTCATAGAATATTCTAGTTGGACCACTTTGCTGCTCTCCAATCTCTTCTAATACCTTTCATAGCCATAGAGCTTGAGTACTAGCATGAGTGACCGCTATATACTCATCTTCTGTTGAAGATAGCGCTACTACTGTCTACTTCTTGGAACTCCAAGTTATTAGTCCCGAACCAAGACTAAAATAGTTACTCGATGTGGATTTTCTATCATCAACATTGCTGCCCCAATCACTATCACTAAATCCTTCAAGCTTGATAGTATCACTTCTGTAGTACTGGATTCCAAAATCCAATGTACCCTTCACATATCTCAAAATTCTTTTAGCTGCCTGCAAATGCAGCTCAGATGGATTAGACATAAATCTAGAAACAAGAGATACAACATACTGAATGTCTGGTCTGGTGTTGGCGAGAAACATCAAACTCCCAACAATGCTTCTAAAAGTGGTCACATCAACTTTCGGTGCTCCATCATCCTTGCTTAATTGGATCCCATGTCCAATTGGAGTTGCAACTGATTTGCATTGCTCCATAGCAAACTTCTTAATCATATCTCGAGCATACTTAAGTTGATAGATGAAGATCCCTGAATCTGTCTGATGGACTTCCATTCCAAGGAAGTATTGCATTAAGCCAAGATCCTTCATCTCAAATTCTTGCATCATGGAGTGCTTGAACTCCATATTGACTTTTTCATTACTACCCATAAAAATGAGATCATCCACATACAAACAAACTATGAGGATGTCATTACCTTGATTCAGGTAGTAGAGCGTGGGTTCATTTTTGCTTCTGATGAACCCAAAATCTTTAAAGTACCCATCAATGCATGAGTACCAAGCTCTCGGTGCCTGCTTGAGGCCATAAAGTGCCTTCTTCAGTTTGTAAACAAGATGTTCCTTGTCTTTCTCTTCAAATCCCTATGGTTGCTCAACATACACTTCTTCTATCAAGTAACCATTGAGAAATGCACTCTTTACATCCATGTGTTGGACTTTCCATCCCTTATGTGCAGCTAAGGCAAGAACTGTTCTGATAGTCTCCTGTCTGGCTACAGGAGCAAAAGTCTCTTCATAATCAATTCCATATTTTTGAGTGAATCCCTTTGCAACTAATCTCACCTTGTGCCTCTCGATGCTACCATCAACATTAAACTTGGTCTTGAAGACCCACTTACATCCAACACATTTCTTTCCTTTAGGAAGCTTCACCAGCTCCCAAGTGTCATTGTTTTTTATAGAGGTTATCTCCTCTTTCATGGCATCTTGCCAAATATTTTGAGTACAAGCCTTCTCATAACTAGAAGGTTCAAGCTGTGAACTAGTTAACAAAGCATAGTTAACTAGATCTCCCCTAGGTTCCTGTTGGGAGACATCATCACCATACAAGTGCATATTTTCTAATCTTTGTAGAACAGAATTCATTTCACTAGCTTGACTCCTAGTGTATCTTTTTGAAAAAAATTATCCAACATCTGATATGATGGATGATTCTATAGAGTTCTCTTACCTCTGGATGGAGAATCGATGTCCATTGGTGAGGAACTTACTAATCTCTGCGGAGAAGGACTTGGTGAAGAAGTTGAATTAGAAGATGAACTTGGGCTTGTGGGAGGAGACTTCTTACCTTTCTGTGGTGTCTGTTGTTGCACCTGCTTAGAAACTACATCATTGGATTCATCATCACTGAATATTTGGGGCTTACCCCATTCTCCCCCTTCATCAAAAATCACATCCCTGGAAAGCACAAACTTTCTAGTCCTGGGATTGTAGAGTCTGTAAGCTTTTGTATTCTCATAGTACCCTACAAATATGCATGCCTGACTCTTTGGATCGAGCTTCTTTCTCAGCTCATCAGGAATGTGAGAATATGCCAATGAACCAAACACTCTGAAATACTTAACATTTGGCTTCTTACCATACCAGGCTTGGTAAGGCGTTTGCCCTTCCAAACTTGAAGTAGGACTTCTGTTCAAGATATGTACACTGGTCCTAGCTGCATCCGCCCAATATGAATTAGTCAAATGCTTCGTCTGAAGCATAGACCTTGCCATCTCCACAATGGTGCGATTCTTCCTTTCTGCCACACCATTCTGTTGTGGAGTGTAGGCATCTGTGAACTGCCTCTTAATGCCATGTTGCTTACAAAAATTCAAAAACTCATTAGAGGAGTATTCTCCTCCCCTATCTGATCTAAGACATTTTACAAAATATCCACTCTCATTTTCAACTCTTGCTTTGAAATCGATGAAGCATTCAAATGCTTCATCCTTATGTTTCAAAAAATATATCCAGCACATTCTTGTAAAATCATCAATGAAAAGTAGGAAGTAAGAGTTGTTACCAAGACTCTTGGTCTGCATCGGACCACAGATGTCTGTATGCACTAGCTGAAGTGGATGACTGGCCCACCATGCTTGTCCATGAGGAAATTTTGATCTGGCATGCTTCCCCAGAGCACACCCTTCATAGATTTCCTTACTATCCTGAACTTTAGGAAGTCCGGTTACCATCACTTGTGAGGTTAGCATTTTCAAACTGGCTAAATTCAAATGACCATATCTCAAGTGCCATAAGACACTTGGATTGGAAATAGCAACATTTGCTAACTTATCTCCCCCTGGCTGGCCAAACTTTAAAGGAAACAATCTATTTTTTGACATTGACACTTGTGTAATGATTCTATTACTATTATTTTTATCAAAAATAGTGCATTTACCCTCATCAAAAAGCAACTTGTAGTTCTTTTCTAACATTTGACCAACACTTAAAATATTGTGTTGGAGATGGGGTGTGTAATAGATATCACTTACTTGTTTGACGCCTTCTTTAGTTGGAACTGCCATGGCTCCAATGCCTTCAACCGCCAATGATTTATCATCTCCCAATTTGATGTTGGATTTGTATGAGGAGTTTAGAGTAGCAAAGAGTTCTTCTTTGCCACTCATATGGTTTGAACACCCCAGTGTCCAAGATCCATGTATCATTCATGTTCTGATCTGCTTGACCATATGAGAGAAAGAGATTTGTGGCCTCTTCCTCTTCTCCAAAATTTCCAAACTAACTGCTCTGGCTGCTGTTGCTTCCTTGTGAAGGCTTTGACCAATAGTCATGAGCATAATGGCTAGGTTTGCCACAATTGTAGCAAGTTTGTTTTGATTTATCTCCTCCTTTGCCTCTACCTGATTGTTTCCCTCTGTTTTGTTGTCCTCCTCTATTCTATTGTTCACCTCTATTTGAGAATCCTCCTCTGTTCTGATTTCCTCCTCTGTTAGGAGTTCCACCTCTCTGATTATTTTTGCCTCTACCTCTATATTGTCCTCTGCCACGGCCTCTACCTCTACCTTCATGAGAAGCAAAGGCTTTATCATCACCTCCATAACTTGTGGAAGGAGTTTGTTGTAACCTCTCTTCATGTGAGAGAAGTGAGCCAATGAGGGCTTCAAAAGATAGAGAAGTTAGGTCTTTGGATTCTTCTATAATTATGGCAACTAAATTCCACTTAGGAAGAAGTGTCCTTAACACTTTCTTCACTATAACTTCAGGCTTTACTTCTTCTCCTAAAGTGACCATCTTATCTACTACGGCTTTCACACGCACGCAAGTAATCACCAACCTTTTCACTCTCTTGCATTTTAAGAGTTTCAAACTCTCGTTTCAAGGTTTGTAGTTTAACTTGTTTGACTTGGTCACTACCCCTATAACTTTCTTTTAAAGCATTCCAAGCAGATTCAACAGTTATAAAAGAAGCTATTCTAGGGAAAATACTTCTATCAAGGGCAGCTTGGATGTGATAAAGGGCGAAAGAATTATTCTTCTGAGCTTCCTTTTTAGCCCTTTTATCAGCAACATTCAAAGCTGCCCAATCAACAGCAGTAGGTTCAGTATATCCCTCTTCAATCACATCCCAAAGACCTTTGCCTATCAAAAGAGTTTTCATTTTAATTGACCAATACTCGTAATCACCACCATTGAACTCAGGGATTGGTAGACTAGTATTGGATGCCATTTCAGAAAGCAAACTTTATTTCAATTTCAAACAAGTAGTACAAAGAAGTACAAAATAGATCACTGATTTAAATCAAATCTAGCCTTTTTAATATGCTCACTGATTTGGCATTCTTCTTCTTGAGGATCACCCAAAACTGGAAAGGCAAAGTTGTCTGCTTTGTCGTCACTAATTACAATGACTTCTGGTGTTGCTTCTAGCTCAGAACTTCTATTGATAACATCTCATTCTTTAGTTTTAGGTTTCACCTCCACTGGTTCTTCTTCCTCTTCTTCTTCTTCTTCTTCTTCTTCTACTACTACTGGTTCTGAATCAGGAGAGTGTGGTGTATAGCTCTCACTTGTTTCTACTTTAGGCACTATAGGTGTATAACTTTCACTTGATTGTCCTTCAAGTACTATTTCAACCGTCTCGGACTCGTCTATCCTTTGCCCAAAGATATTATCTTTAGAATCCGCCTCGTATCCAGAGTCCGGTTTCCTCAGATGAGCAATCACTTGGTTTTCTAATTGGCAAAACACTGTATGAAGTCCGTACCACTGGACTTTCTCGTCAAAGGAATCAGGTGTCTCTCTTCTCAATAGAGAGAGTAATGCATTATAGCATCCGGTTGACCGGATCATCTACTCATAATCACACCGCATGAACTGGGTTACAACTTAATTTTTATGATGCCAAAAAAAAACTTTTACCTCAAAATATCTTTTCACTTTTCAAAAAAAAATTCAAAATTTGTTTTAATAAAGGCCTTTTTTTTAAAAAAAAATTAACAACTTCCTATATATATTTTTTAATTATTCTTTTTAAATAAATGTATATTTAAAAACATAATAAAAAATATATAAATAGAAATTATTAAATTAATTTCTAAAACCTTAAAAAAACTAAATAATAAAAAAAAATTTTAATAAATATAAAATAAACCTTTTTTTTTGTTTTATTCCCCGATGAGATTCGAACCGCTGACCTCCGCCGTCTACCCGGGAGTCTTAGCCACTGCACCACGCGACTGTTGTGGTAGAAAAGTGTCCCTCTTTGTTATAAACCCTTCTTTTTGGCGATGAAACAAAAAAAATAAAAAAACTTTGTGTTTTGACCCCGGCGGGATTCGACCCCGGGTCTCTTCTCTGCAAGCGGGAGCTTTGACCGCTAGACCATGCTAGCCGGATGGGAGGAAGGAAGAATCACACAAATTTAAATTGAAGCGGCTAAACAATTTTATAAAAAAAAAAATTAGTCCCACATGCAGTGGGAGGTGGGCGTGTTCAGGCTTTATCAAAGCCTACGAACACAATGAAAGTCGATTGCCTTCGGGAAATCGACCGATCGAACCTTTTGCCCAACTTTGACCAGTAAACCTCTGCCACGTGGTTGTGCCATGTCAAATTTGCTCACCTCGATCCACGTGCTACCCAGTCAACACTCTACCAGCTGCCTCGATCCATGTCCTACCCATTTAGCACTCTACCAGTTGCCTCGATCCACGTGGACCTCCTTGCCAACTCAACCTACCATGTCACCACCTAGCTCCGTTGCCAGTTCATCATCGCCACGTCACCTCTAACAACCTACCACCTCAGCTGCTTTGTCAGCTCCTCGAGCTACGCACCTCAATGCCACGTGACACTGCTGTTGTCTACGCCCAGTCAATGTTCCTCGGGATCCATGCATTCCTCAGGATCTATGCGCTCCTCGAGATCCATGCACCCAGTCAACATTCCTCAGGATTCGTGCCCCATCCCTGACCAGTCTGCTACACTCGGCTTCCATGCCTCACCTCGGCCCTCGACTTTCGTGCCCCCTGGAGCTCTGATACCAGTGTAAGTCTACGCTCAATGTGGGCCCGAGATTAATTGACACAATGAAATAAATTAACCAGGGCTTTATTAATTAAATAAAACAACATTATTAACCTTACAAATATTAAGCCTTTATATAGGCTTAGTAGATGTGGAAGAGTAGGGAAGGGAGGTTGGAGGAAGTTCGGGAGGATGAGAGAACGAAGGAGTAGGAAGTGGAGAGGGAGGTGGCAGCGGGCGTGGGGAGAGGAAGGGAGTGGAGTGATAAGGGAAAATGGATGGCAGGGAAGGAGGAAGAACATTGGAGGGATAAGGAGAAGAATAAGGCGAAGGATAGAAAACAAAAATAAAAAAATCATGTCGACCATCACACTTGCTTAGCCGACAATATAGAAGAGAATTCACACTTGCCTAGAAAAATCGGATTTTTCTAAGCCTTTTGAAGATAATCTCGGTTCACACTTACTACAATATATTTTGTCCTGCATCATAGATCCATGCCAGGGAATCTCTGTCCAGGGTAGGTCAATCTTGGATGGAGTTATCATAGTTCATGAAGCTCTACACTCTACTCATAAGACTAACAGGTTTGTTTTACCCTCAAGCTTGATATGAATAAAGCATTTGACAGGCTAAATTGGGACTTTCTAATTGTTGTCCTCCTTAAGTTTGGTTTTCACCACCAATGGATTAATTTGATCAAAAAAAGTATTTCTAAATCATGGTTCTCAATTATATTTAATGGAACAACTGATGGTTACTTTCAAAGTCATAGAGGAATTCGACAGGGGGACCCTATCAGCCCCATGTTATTCATCATTGTGGCAGAAGCTTTAGGTAAAACCATCAAAAATGCTTGCAGTTCAAGGCTAATATCGGGAATCAAGGCAACATATCTCACTAGGGATGTTTCTCACCAATAGTTCATTGACGATACCCTTATATTGACTAAGGCATCGGTGGTTGAGGCTAAAATAATTAAATACATCATGCAACTCTATGAGGACGCTGCTGGTCAGAAATTTAATTTCAGTAAAAGCAAGTTATATTTCTTGAACACCCCCATTTAGAGGTAAGGAAGGATTGCAAAAATTTTAGGATGTGATATAGCAAACCTCCCCACTTCGTATCTTGGTCTCCCTCTTTTTATTGGTTCTCCAAGAGAGTCATTGTGGGACCGGGTTATTGAAAGAATTTAAAAAAAAACTTGCTAGATGGAAAGGTCATATTATATCTCAAGCAGGAAATTTGACCCTCACTAAGGCCTCCCTTTAGAGCATTCCAATCTATTTACTCTCCATTTTCAAAGCCCCTGTGAAGGTTTTCCAAAAAATTGAGAAACTCCAAAAAAAAAATTATGGACTGGATCAGAGGAGAAAAAAAGGATACACCTTGTAGGATGGACCAAAGTGTGCAGACCCAGGGAAAATGGGGGCTTAGGTCTAAGGATAATTGCTCATATAAATTTAGCTTTACTAGCTAAGTAGGCATGGCGTCTCATTTTTGGTGAAGAAAATGAATGGAAAACTATCATCAAATGAAAGTATCTTCAAAATATGGAATTTCTAAGTGACTCAGTTCTAATTAGAGGTTCTGCTTTTTGGAAAGCAATTCTTAATTATAAGGAAATAATCAAAAAAGGTTTAATATGGGTTTTAGGCAATTGTGATAGGATAAATTGTTGGAATGATAGGTGGGCTAAGGATGAACCACTCACGCAATATCCAAACTTAGCCTGAATCAGAGATATCATAGAAGAACTCATTGGCAAAAAATCTTTGATTATAGGGTTGAGGACAGAGGTAGAATCAATTGGAAACAAATAAGAATTCAAGGATTTCAAGTAGAATCAAATGATCTTTGTAACATTCTCGGGAAACAGTTTATCCCCATGAGACCTAAGAAAGATCAAGTGACATGGAATCCTACGGAAAATAGGCAGTTCACTGTTAAATCAACTTACAATATTTTTCTTGATGACGAGGATTTTATCCTCCAAAAGGACTTAGTTTGGATAAAAAAATTAATTCCAAAAATTGTAGTCTTTTCATGGCTGGTTATCCAAGGAAGAATTCTAACCATTTATAATATGATGCATAAAGGTATTTGTATCACTAATCATTGTTATCTATGCAAGGATAATTGGGAGACCATTTATCACATTTTCCTTGAGTGCCCTTTTTCCTTGACTGTCCTAAGTGGGGTTTTTTAGGACTTCAATATTTCATGGGTTAAACTAGCCATTGTACTTGATTTGTTCATCCAATGGCCTTGCCCATTTTCAAGCCAAATACTTAGATACATGTGGAAAATTTGTCTCAATCACTATATTTGGTAGGTGTGATTAGAAAGGAACCATATAGTCTTTAATGAGTCTATCCATGATCATCAAACTCACATTTCCAGGATCCTATCCTTTGCCAACAAGAATGTGAACCTTATCCCTTTTGATAGTTGTAAACCTCATCTGTAGGAGACCATGATTGCTCAATATTTAAGCTTAACCTTGTTAGATGAGTCTATGCCTAGGGTAGTCAACCCTAGAGCCAATGTTAAGTGGTCTCCACCTCCTACAGGTTGGTTTAAGCTTAATTTTGATGGAGCATCTAAGGATAATCCTGGCAAAGTAGTCATTGGTGGCATTGTGTGAGATCATAATGGAAATATGATGCTTGCATTTTCCAAATATTTGGGAACAAGGACAAACAATGAAGCTGAAGTTGTAGCTGTGTGGAGAGACCTTCAAATGACTCAAGACTTAGAAGGCAATTTGATCATAGAAGGAGACTCTATGCATGTTATAAATATCCTCAATAATTGGAAAACACCTCCTTGGAGGATTAAAACAATTGTTGAAGAGGCTAGGATCCTTTTCTAGGGAAGACATGATAGAAAATCCCAACATGTCTTTCGGGAAGCTAACAAAATTGCTGATAAGCTGGCCAATTTGGGTGTTGATGGTGATGGAATTTTCAAATGGGAACATGATGTCCCGAGTGAAGTAGAGGAGCTTATTCAATAAGAATTCCAAGAATGATAGTCAAATTTACCAAGAGGGAAGGCACTGTAAGTTCGAATGCTAGGAGTATTCCTGTCTCTTTTTTGAATTGGACATAATAAAAATTATCTGAGATGTCAGTCTTCGTGGATGCTTCTTGGAAATACCACAAAGACTAATGGGGAAAGTCACATGTCAGATAACATTACTCCTAGTCATCTTAGTAATTTGAGGTTGGTTGATAATCATAGGGAAGGAAAGAAATGGCAATATAAGACTTCAAACCAAAGCCATGTGGACCACCAGATAGCCACCACCATAAATCTAGCCAGCAGGTTCACTTCTCCAAGGCTGATTGGCCAAGATAGTATGTGGTACCAAAGCATTTCATATACGAAATAAAGCAATTACCAAAGAATTATTAAGAGTAACTGTCAATATAGATCTTGTGGGAGTTTTTTTAGTACTCTGCTATGTGTGTCTGCAACTTTTTGTTTCTCCATTGTCTCAAGTAAGGGATCTGTATTTGTTTCTTTTTTATAATTATGATGCATGAATATTTTCTCGGGGTATACCCAAAATTTTGTATGGGAATTTTATTTTTGATAACAGGCTATGTGCCTTACTGGATGTAATGGCTTTTACAACATGTATATTTTACATATATAGGATCCTTAGTAAGGATATGTTCATCAATAACCCTAGAATGATTTTTGTAAAATTTTTTGGGTCAACTTGTAAAACCCGGTATTAATGCTATAGTATCTTATATACTAAAAAAAGCAAGGGACATCAATACCCTAAGCTGGTTTATGGATCTCTATCCATAAGAGAATTCCTTCTTCTCTACTTTATATGGTGATCTTTAGAAGAACTATTGCCTCCACTACACTAGCTTATGGATCTATATCCATTGAAGACTCATGCCCTCACTTAAAAGACTTGTCTTTACTGCCCTAGCTAATGGACCTCTATACACTAGAGATTGTTTTCCTCTTTACTCTATCACCTCCAAAGCTTGCTATCAACTCTGTCTCAAATCTACAATAAACATAGTCCTTCGATCTATCACAAATTTTCTCAATATCTATCTTTGATCTACACTAAACATAGTCCTTTTATATAGCACAAATATTCTCAATCTATGTCTCAAATATGTACTAAATACAATCCTTCGGTCTAGCACAAATATGCTTGATATCTATATTTGGTCTAGCACAAACCTATGCTCAAATATGCACCAAAATCTATCCTCAAATATGTCTTCAAGCCTTAAAACAAAGCTTGACTCAATAATAGATCAACTCTTCTAGATATGCCCCAAACCATAACTCAAGCTTTGAATAAATCAATAAATCAACTTTGCTCACAAGTCTACTCAAATACTTGCCTCAAATATGTTTGACAAGTCCTCTCAATAACTTTTCCAATATTCTCAAAAAGTCTTCACCAATACTTGCCTCAAATATGCTCAACAAGTCCTCACTAGAACTTGTCCAATATGCTCAACAAGTCTTCACCAAGACTTACCTCAAATATGTTCAACAAGTCCTCACTAGAACTTTTCCAATCTCCTCAACAAGTCCTCAATAGAACTTGTCCAATATGCTCAACAAGTCTTGCATATAAAACTCAATTCAATCATTCACAGAAAACCTCTTCCAATCACACAAACAAGTTTCACACAGAATCTTGTTTGACTAGCAGAAACATATAGAGAATAGTTAGAGACTTAATATGTTACTCACACCAATAATCAATCAATTTAAAACTCTCTTGCTTAACTATAAAAAAATATAGAGAATGGTTAGAGACTCAATATGTTTCACTCTTGCAAACACTCAATCACTTTCTGAAGAACACAAGCTTATACTGAGAGGGGGGGTGAACAATATAAGACCTCTTTTTAATTTTTCCTTTATACTTCAAAACAGTAAAGCAATAAACCCAAAGCAATATCAAAACAATGCACAATATCATCCACAAAGTGACACCAATTTTAACGTGGTTCACCCAGAATGGCTGGGCTACGTCCACAAAACTTTTCTCTAAAAGTTATCTCAAATTTCTTTGGGAATCATTCCCAATTACAATGTTTATGAGCCTCGGCCCAAAGGAGATACCTTCCCCCAAATAGAATTTATGAGCCTTTGCTCAAAGGAGATACCTTCCCCTTTGTCTGAATTTATGAGCCTCTGCTCAAAGGAGATACCTTCCCCTCTGCTCTGGAAATGATCCCTCAAAAGATCAACTGCCTCTACCTCTTGCCAACATGTGGAAATCCTTTCCACCGAAGACCTCTTGTCCTCAATGCTTAGCCTAAGAGACCTCTACATTCTATGATCACGTCCACAGTAGCTCAACAACCTATACCAAACACAGTCAGTCGGTCTAGTACAAGTCTTCCTCTGTCTGTCAGATCTGTCCAACTCTTGAACAAATCAATCCTCTGCATACAATCCTTATTAAAGACTTTCCAACTGTCCTCAGGTTCTTCTCATAGAATCAATGCACCTCTGTCCTCATACAGCAGCACTCCATGCTCGTCTTTGCCCTTTGTGCTCTCTATGCCCTCTGCTCTCTTTGCACATTCACATCTACACTTGGTCAAACTGCAACCTTTTGCACTCTCTACACTATCACAATAGCACTTAGAAAAATTCACCATGACTCTTCGCTCACTCTACACACCTTTATTGAATTTTGCACTCTGCTCTCGACGATCGAACTTCTCACTCTACGCTCTATCTACGAACGTCGCAACTAACAACAACTCTTCCATTCTTCAAAATAGCCTACCTTTTATAATAAAACTTTCAAGATAAAAACCTTAATCTTACTCGACTGTAACCCTGATATTTAGTCGGCTACACAACCCTAAACTTCGTCGGCTCACATTTAACTTTATCGGCTTCAACTGCCTCTATAACTCTTCTATAGCTTTTGCCACAAAATTACAACATGTCACGATATCGCGACACCTTTGCAACCATAAACTTTCTTTTGGCTTTTGTCATGATATCATGACACTTCTGCCTTTGTCGACTTCAACTAAGCTCTTGTCGCGATATCAATCACTTTTGTCTTTGTCAGCATCAACTTTTATTTTGTCACAATATCGCGACACTTCTCCCTTCGTTGACCTCCTTTCTATTTTTTTTGTGAAATCGTGACACTTCTGCCTCTGCAGACTTCGTCTTCACTTCTGTCATGATATCGTGACACTTCTATCTTCATAGTCTTCCTTTCTACTTTTGTCGCGAAATCATGACACTTCTCCTATTGAAGACCTGCTTTCTATTTCTGTCGTGAAATCATGACACTTCTATTGTTGAAGCCCTGCTTTCTGTTTCTATCATGAAATCATGACACTTCTGCTTCTGTCTGCTTTCTTTTTTGCTTGTCGTGATATCATGACACTTTCTGCATCTGTACACTTTCCCTTCATCCGTACGTTTTCTCCACAACCTGTCACAAAATCATGACAGTTCTCACTTCAAAACCTTTCCTTTGTTGCATGTCACGAAATCGTGATAGTTCTCACTTGGAACATTTTCATCTGCAGCATGTCACAAAATCGTGACGGTTCTCACTTCGAACTCTGCAACATGTCACAAAATCATGATAGTTCTCACTTCAAACTCTGTAGCATGTCGCAAAATCGTAACAGTTCTCACTTCGAACTCTGCAGCATGTCATGAAATCATGACACTTTTCGTGTTACTTTCTCTCTCTTTGAACTTGTCGCAAAATCATGACATTTCACATTGCAGACTCTCTCTTCTGCATTAGGTCACGAAATCGTGACACTTTTTCTTTTAGACTCTCTCTCCTGCAATATGTCACGAAATCATGACACTTTTTTGTTCATACAACCTTCCTTGCAATATGTCACAAAATCGTGACACTTTTCCTTCTCAGCCTTCGTACTCTTTTCAAGTCACGAAAATGCGACATGTTGTGAAATCGTGACACTTTCCACCTTGCTCTCTTTCTCTGCCAACATGTCATTAAATCGTGATAGTTTTTCCACTTCTTCTCTCTCTTCCAACAGATCACGAAATCACGACAGTTTTCCCTACTTCTTCTCTCTCTTCTAACATGTCATAAAATCATGACAATTTTCTAGCTCTTTCTCTCTCCTCTAACATGTCACGAAATCGTGACTATTTTTCTTGCTTGTTGTATATGTCACGATATCGTGACACTTTTCTTACTTGTATTTTTCTTTGATCTTTTGCAAATGGGCCACTATGGTCTTCTTGGAAACTCACTGTCCATGCTTTGAATAACCTTTGAGCTTGTCATGCCGTAACCTTCATCAAAACAAATTATTTGACATTAAATCAAATTCCTTTAAGAACTTCTTGACATCAATGACAACTTATACATTTGGGAAAAGGAAATGTACCCAAAGTACCCAAAATTGCCAACAATATCCCCCTTTGTCATTGATGGCAAACCTTTACTGAAAACACTTCTCAAGAGACAAACTGAAACCAACTGTGCTAACAACTGAGAATATTCCTTTGAATTTTTGCTCCCCTTGACTTGAAGCTCTCCTCTTCACTTTGAAGCTCTCCTATTCACTTTGAAGCTCTCCCCCTTACTCATATTTCTCCCCCTTTGTCATCAATGGCAAAGGGTCACCTTTGGGGTTTGGGACTAAGAATGAGCCTCTTAGCTTAGTCCCTCCCCCACCTCCTGATGAGGTGATTAATTCTTGGGTGGGAGTAAAACTCCCATTAGGCACTGATCATCATCAGCGTCTATAACTTCCTTGCTGGGCCTTCTCTTGAACTCTTTGTCCATATTCATGTTCCTGTTCCTGTCACTGTTCCTGTTCCTGTTATCATTCTTGTTCTTATCCATGCCTTCATCCTTGGACCTGTTCATACCACTGTTTTTGTTCCTATACCTTGGAAGTTCAGCTCTACACTGTCTAGTTGTGTGACCTTCATTGTTGCACTTATAACAAGTAACAATGTTATTTCTTTTAGGCATACATGTTCTTTGAATCCACCTATTCTTACTAACCCTGTTCTGACCAAACTTGTTCCTATTATGTGCCTTGCAATAGACTGCCTTGTGCCCAAACTGTTTACAAGAAGAGCAATACCCTTGAAAGAAACTAGCACTTTTGAAATTGTCATTTACCTTCTTCATTTGAGCCATGCAATGTGAAGCCATGTGACCAAACCTGTGACATGCAAAACATCTGCCTTGAAATTTTCTTTTATTTGACCTCTTAGGTCTTGAAAACTTCTTCTTCTCATTTTGAATTTTTTTTTTTGTTTTTGCGCATCTATCATTCAAGGACTCATGATCTGAAATACTTTCCTCATTAGAACTCTCTTCCTTTTGGAGTCTCTTACTAGACTCTCCAACTTGTTCCTTATGTGGCTTAACAAAACCAAGGCATGTTTTATTCGTTGTCTTTCTTTGACCTTTGATGAGTGACTTAACCTTTTTGGAGCTATCTTGAAACCTGTAAAGCTTATCCTTGTACTCTTTAGTTTCCTCTTTCAAAGAAGCCATTTTCTGTTCTAACTCACTATACTCAAGAACCTTAGACTCTAACTCATCCTTGAGTTCTTGTGTCTTAGCTATAGAGAAATCAAGATTTTCTATAAGATCATCTCTCTCCATACAACATTCATCTAACTTATCCTTGAGTCTAGCATTCTTCTTTATTTCCTTTTTCAAAGCACTAAGAGCATTAATAAGTTCACTTTCAAGATCCTTTATTTGTTTGCTTTCTGAATCATCAAAGCCTTTTTCAGATTTCTTATCACTAGAGGTGCTACCTTTTTCAAAAACCATACAAGCATATTCCTTATAGTTTTCTGAAGCATCCTCATACATACTAGAAACCAAATCATTATTTTTACAATCATCCTCAAGGTGACAAAAATTTTCACATCTAAGACATTTTATGATAATGAATCTATGTTTCGGTTCTTCCTCTTTTTCTAATATGAACAACATCTCATTTTCATCATCACTTGAAGAACTTTCACTATCACTACTAGAACACTTGCTTGCTTTGTCTAGGTAGAAACTCTTCTTGTGCTTTTGAGAATACCTCTTTCCTTGATTGTTGTGCTCATCTTTGTTCTTCCTGTGATGCTTGTGCTTTTCATAATCCTTGCTCTTAGAATCCTATTTATCTTCATCACTTTCATTCTTGGGAACAGTATAGTTAGTAGCATAATGACCAAAATTTCCACAATTGAAACATCTTATATTTTTCATGCTTTTGTGCTTTCTAGAGAACTTGCCTTTCTTGCTGTAATATGCCTCTTCATCACTAGAAGACTCATCACTCTCTTGAAGCTATTTACCCTTGGATTTCTTGGTAGCCTTGAAAGCTGCCTCTTTCTTGACATCAAACTTCACTTGAGTTCTCAACTCAAATGCTACAAGTATACTATGGAGCTCATCCTTTTTCAACTTATCTAAATCTTTAGCTTCCTCAATAGCAGAAATATTTTCACTAAATCTATTAGGAAGAGATATTAAAATCTTATCACAAACATCATTTTCAGCAAGCTCAAGACCCACCTTGGCCTTTCAGCAAGCTCTAGAGTTGTTCAAACATACCTTTGAAGTGTCTCAACTTGGCCTTTCTGACATTTTTATCACCTGTATGAACCACCTTCAACTATTTCCACATTTCACTAGCCGTCTTGTAGTGAATCACTTTGGTGAGATCTGCTTTCTGTAAGCCTTTTAGGATTGCATTCATTGCTTTTTAATTGCTGTGATGTAGGAGCCTTTCTTATTTAGTATAAGGACCATGTACAAGAATAGTGTACTCATCTTCAATAACTTCCCATACCTCATTACCAAGTGCCATTAGATGAACCTTCATCCTTGCACTCCAAAGACCAAAATATGACCCATCAAGAATAGATGTTGCATTGCTATTTGAATGATCCATTGTGTTCTTTACTAGCTTTTCCTTCAAGTTGTTAAACTTTTTGAAGGCACCCGCTCTGATACCAATTGAAGAACACAAGATTATACTGAGATGGGGGGGTGAATAGTATAAGACCTATTTTTACTTTTTCCTTTATACTTCAAAATAGTAAAGTAATAAACCCAAAGTAATATCAAAATAATGCACAATATCATCCACAAAGTGACACCAATTTTAACATGGTTCACCCAGAGTGGCTGGGCTACGTCCACCAATATTTTCTCTAAAAGTTATCTCAAAGTTCTTTGGGAATCCTTCCCAATTACAATGTTTATGAGCCTCGGCCCAAATGAGATACGTTCCCCCAAATATATTTTATGATCCTCTGCTCAAAGGAGATACCTTCCCCTCTGTCTAAATTTATGAGCCTCTGCTCAAAGGAGATACCTTCCCCTCTACTCTGGAAATGATCTCTCAGAAGATCAACTACCTTTACCTCTTGCCAGCACGTAGAACTCCTTTCCATCGAAGACCTCTTGTCCTCAATGCTTAGCCTAAGAGACCTCTACCTTCTATGATCATGTCCACAGCAGCTCAGTAACCTATACCAAACACAGTCAGTCGATCTAGTACAAGTCTTACTCTGTCTATCAAATCTATCCAACTCTTGAATAAATCAATCCTCTACATAAAATACTTCTCAAAGACTTGCCAACTATCCTCAAGTTCTTCTCATAGAACCAATGCATCTCTGTCCTCATACAATAGCACTTCGTGCTCGTCTTTTCCCTTTGTGCTCTCTACGCCCTCTGCTCTCTTTGCGCATTCACAGCCGCACTTGGTCGAACTTCAACCTTTTGCACTCTCTACGCTATCACAATGGCACTTAGAACAATTCACCATGACTCTTCGCTCACTCTACACACCTCAATCAAATTTCACACTCTGCTCTCGATGATCGAACTTCTCACTCTACGCTCTATCTATGAACGTTGCAACTAACAACAACTCTTCCATTCTTCAAAATAGCCTGCCTTTTATAATAACACTTTCAAGATCAAAACCTTAATCTTAGTTGGTTGTAACCCTAATCTTTAGTTGGCTACACAACCCTAAACTTTGTCGGCTCACATTTAACTTTGTCGGCTTCAATTGCCTCTGTAACTCTTCTGTAGATTTTGCCGCAAAATTACAACATGTCGTGATATCGTGACACCTTTGCAACTGTACACTTTATTTTGGATTTTCTCATGATATCAAGACACTTCTGCCTTTGTCGAATTCAACTAAGATCTTGTCATGATATCGCGACATTTTCGTCTTTGTCAGCATCAACTTTGTTTTTGTCGCGATATCGCAACACTTCTCCCTTCGTCGACCTCCTTTCTGCTTTTGTCATGAAATCATGACACTTCTACCTCTGCAGACTTCATCTTCATTTTTGTCACGATATCGTGATACTTCTATCTTCATAGCCTTCCTTTCTGCTTTTGTCATGAAATTGCGACACTTCTCCTATTGAAGACCTACTTTCTGTTTCTATCATGAAATCGTGACACTTCTACTATTGAAGCCCTGCTTTCTATTTCTATCATGAAATCATGACACTTCTACTTTTGTCTACTTTCTTTTTTGCCTATCATGAAATCACGACACTTTTTGCATCCGTACGCTTTCCCTTCATCCTGTCACGAAATCGTGACACTTTCTTCATCCATACGTTTTCTCCACAACCTGTCGTGAAATCGTGATAGTTATTAATTCAAAACCTTTCCTTTGCTTCATGTTGCAAAATCATGATAGTTCTCACTTGGAACATTTTCATCTGCAACATGTCACAAAATTGTGACGGTTCTCACTTTGAACTCTATAGCATGTCGCAAAATCATGATAGTTCTCACTTCGAACTCTGCAGCATGTCGCGAAATCATGACACTTTTCGTGTTACTTTCTCTCTCTTCGAACTTGTCACAAAATCATGACAGTTCACACTATGGACTCTCTCTTCTGCATTATGTCACGAAATCATGACACTTTATTTTACAAAACTTGAACTATCACTCCAATACTTCCAATCAACTAGGCTCAATCAACTCCACTCAACCAATCACTCAATGAAGGCTTAATAAACAATGCTTATCAAATAAACTTCACATAACAATGATACTCATGATATTTCACAAACCCTAGTTCAAGATAGTTCTCAACTTCATAAACCCTAGTTCAAGATATTTCTCAACTTCACTTAACAATGATACTCATGATCTTACTTAAACCCTAATCATGTATATGAAGTGTCATTCAACATTTCCAACAATGGTTATCAAACAAGGTTTTTATCATCAACTTTCACTCAGAAAAATATTTAACAATCAAACTCAACAATGCTTATCAAACAACCCTTTTCACTCAAACTTAGCATTCACAACATCCAAAAATCACTCACAAGGAAGATATGCCCATACCTTTTGTTTTATGAAGAATTAATCTCAAAACTTGTCTAAATCACAATTACTATCTTTGCCAATTTCAAAGGTTAGATGATAAAATATCACTCTAACACTCCCTCAAAATATTTCACAATTATAAAAATAATTAAACTCAAATACACCTTATGACTCCATCTTTAAATTAGCATTCACCAAAAACATACATAAAAATAAATCTCTTATTACACCTTATAACTCCACTCTAAATAAATCAATCCACCAAACAATTAAATAAAAATAATAATTTAATTTTATCAACCTTATATCTCCCTAAGCTCAAAACTATACCACACAACCTTATAGCGGAAAATATTTTTTAATAAAAACTTTAGTAGCTCTCAAAGTACTCTCGATAAGATTCGATACTAGGTCGAAGTGCCTCTAGTGCTTTTATCCATGGCTGCCTAGCTGCATGAACTAAGTGCTCACATGGGAGGCAAAAGTTCCCACGATACTTTATCTTTTTTCCTAGAACCAAAAGCCAAAAGGACTTTCATGTTCGCAGTGTAAAATATTATGACTTTCCCTGCTATGAATCGAATGTAGCACCTTGAATTCTTGAATTTTTTTCCAACTATCACTAGCCCACCTAGCTAGGTGGTGACAAGACTTCCAAGCCTTTTTCCCCTTATGCTATTGTTAACCACCACGTGAGCAAAAATCCTTGCCTCTTATTCCACACCGTTCACTGTTTTTGCATGCACTTCGATTTTTTTGTGTGAAGGATAACTTTGAAAATACTAAAGTACTTGGTATAAATATCAATGTGCTCTCCTCCTTGGCACATCAGCGAGTAGGAACATAGTGGACATCAACACCATTTGATTTATTCGTTTACCCTTTGTAACCCTAACCTTAGGGTTATTAAATTATATTATAATTTAATTAATAATAAAATTATTATAATTAATTTAATAACTATAAGGTTAATTAAATTAAATTACAAATTAATTTATAATGAAATTATTATAATCAATTTTAATTTTTTTAATTACTTAAGGTATTACCATTAGACCTTTAATATTATAATAAAATATTATAATATTTTTCTTGGTTCTTCTTATTTCTCCTATAGACCTTATTTGACCACCTTGAATATTATAATGGGAGATATTATAATATTATTTCCCTTAGGTCTAGAAGCAATCTTTCTCTTGCACTGATTACTGAAATTGACTCTTGACATCCTTCCTCTTGCACTACTCACTGAAACTAACTCTTGACATCAATGACAATAAATATTGCTCATATTTTCAACACATAAAGCCCTAGTTACTTACCTCAATGGAAAAAATTATAGTATTTGGTCAACCCACAGGTTTAACATATTATATAGTAAGCATTGTCATGCATATTTCAAGAAGATAAATTAACAACCCATTCTAAAGTAACTCACCACCAAAGAGAAAAAAAAAAAATGGCCAATTTTCCTTGCTGGTTAAACCTAAATATGAGAGTGAAACCTATCAAGGCATGCTCAAAATTATATGATTTATTTATAAAATTCAATACTATTGAAGTGACTTGGAAAAATAGTTCTACTCTTTTAAACTAGTTGAGTTTGATAATGTTGAGAACTATATTACGAGATTCAATGCATGATGCATATTATAAAGGTATAAACAAATATGATGCATAATGCATGGATATTGTCATTACTAATTTTCCCCTTTATTTCTATATGTTGAACCTCATGGTTTATATGATTCATATATTTTTGAAATCTCAAAATACTGCCACTCTTGATCAATTGTTATCTCAACTAGTTCATTTTTAGACGATAGTGAGGAATTGTAGCAATACTTCATAAATTCAAGTTCATGCAAAGGAAATAAAATCTAAGGATACCAAAACCCAAGGGCCTAAGAACTAGTATAAGCCCTTAAATAATTCAATGTTGTAGATAATGCAAGATATAAGGACATTAAGCAAAGAATTGTTTACGAAAATTTCAAAGAATTGAAGTTGATTTCATGAAGATATGTTGGTGTCTTCCCCATGATGATGAAGATTATAAAGAATCTACATCAACTACAAGGGTACATTAGAGAATCCATTGTATGGGGAGATATTATTTTCACTAGTTTCTTCTCTATATAATCCCTTAATTTAGATTATGGGGGGTGTTGAACTTGTAATTTGATTCATGGCCAAGGCTGACATTTTATGACGTAATGTTGAATAGACCTAAAGGTATTCATTATAAATGTATTGAATTTATTATGATATTTTTTTATGTAATCCATATAGGCAATAATTAACCCTTTTAATGTTTAAAATTACATTAAATACTTTTGTTTTATGCTAACTTAAATTTAAGATCATTTATGTAATTGAAGTTTTAGTATATTGGTATAATACCCTTCACTACCCCTCATTTCTATATCAAAGTGTTGTGAATATTATCTATTAATAATATATTTATTATTTATTATTCCTATTTATGGCCCCACTATTTATTTCTCTTTACATTTCTTTCATGTTTTTGTGATTTTTGTATAATATTTGAGTGGATGGTGTACTTTTATTTATTTTTGGAAATTATTGTGAATTCTAACATTTGCCTTTCTAGGTGATAAAAATTCCTCTAGTTTTAGTCCATTATTTGTAGTAATTAAATTTTATGTTGTTATGAAAGAAGAATTAAAAGTGAATTTGAATGATGTGCACATGTTATTTTAGGCCAAATTATAGGTTTCACATTTTGGAATGGAAATACTAGTTGTTTGTCATGACCCTCCCCTAGACAACCTTTTCAAATAAATGTGTGATCATTAATGAAATATTATGTGATTTTATGATGTTTTATGATGAATGGTATGGTACTAATAGACATGTTCTTTTTGTAGGAATATAGACCTTTGAAAGTGGCCAAAAATATGAAGGTATATATAGTCAAATTAACCTGACATGTGTTATCTATTTTTTGATCTAGCTTACCCTTGCTATTTGATGTATCTTTTTATATATGCATACCAAATGATATTAAATTAACACTTCTACCATGATTAAAGAAATAACTATGTTAAGAATATTTAATATTACTTATTTAAAAGAAAAAAATAAGAAAGAAGATTATTAAGTGCTCAACTTTAGAATAATTGAAATAATGTCATAGCTTTAGCTTCATATTGGAAAATGAACCCAACTTAGCAAACAAAAATAATGGATAATTATGAGTTTGTTATCTCAAGTGAATCCTTTTTTACTTCTATTTAAATCCTTGAGGAAGGAAAATATAAGAGGATGGTTTTTGGACTTAGGGTTTTTAACACCAGAGAGAGAAGGAACAAAGGACTTGAGGTTTGATTGGTCATTAGTTTGCTGACTATAATATTGTATAACTGAATGTACCTTTGTGCAAACACCAATAGTCATCCTACTTTTGCAATGTTGTCTACATAGTTATGTAAACTAGTTATGCCATAATTATGTTGGTTGTTTTCCCACCTATAGCAATATGTCTAGTTAATAATGCAATTCATGTCTAACTATATTTGTAAGGAAGGAAACCATGGTTTGGTTTAGTCTGATGTGTTAAAAATTCAATGCACCCTAACCTTTGGAAATAGTAGAGTAAATTGTGCATGTATTCTATTCATATTTGTTTGCACGTGTTAGATACAACACTCGTTGTATGGTGTATGTCTTCATTGCATATAGACAAAGTAAATTAAAACTTAGTTTAAACCTAAAATTTTAGGTAAATTTAACTTATGAATTTTAGAGATCTCCAAGACACCTTGATAAAATCCTCATCATCTGGCATGTGGCACTTTGTGAAGCTTAGGTGTCAAATTAAACCCTAAAGGGAGGGGTAAGAGTTTTACAATGTTTAGTACCACACTTAATGTAGGTAGGAAATTTAACACATAAATTAAACTTTGACCCTGATATATAGATGACTACCTATGGTGGTAGTTATGCGTCTTCACAAGGTGCAGTCTAAGTCTTACCTAAGCTTTGCAATGGATGTAGTGGGTAATACTGGACTCATAGGTGGACTAGAGAATTATAGAATGTCAAATCTGATTATCTTTGTCCACATTATAAATTAGATAAATTTTGATTGAGTAATTCATGTATATGATGTTAAGAGTAATTTTATACCATTAAAGGACATAATGGAAAATGTTTACTATCAAAATAGTAGCCAATTTTATGGGTTAAGAAGAAATAACTTAGGGAAAATAAATGATAACTCCTTTAGGTAAGATGAAAGGGAATTCAACATTTGATTTGTAATTAAATTTTATAAAGAAACAACCATTAGATTTAGCATATTAATGGTTATGTAAAGCTAATTTAGAAGAACATCCTCTTATAGATTTGATTAAAAGACAAGTCACATGATATGGGTCTTTTTACTAATGTTAGTGTGATATAGAAGATTAACCTAAATATGATCACTTCATTAATAGAAATAGCTTTGAAGTATGATTTTTTAATGGCTTAAAGGTTATATTAAATCATTATAAAAAGAGTAAAGGGGTCCTTTTGGGAAGTTAAAATGAAAGAAGCAAAAAGGGATTTATTTTTAGTCTTGATAAGCTTAGATGTTTAAAAAGATGATTCCTCTTTAGAGATATTATGTTATGGATTTTGGAATAATTTATTGATGTTTTATAGACTTTGCAAAATATCTAATTTACTAATTGATTATGAAAAGCTTATACTGATATAACGTATGGGATCCAAACTAGCTAGAAATATATGTATAACCATTTATGCTGAACTTGGTATATTTATGAGAAAATGGAAAAATACTATATTAATAAGGGATTGGGCATAGGGCTCAATAAAAGGGAAAGGAACCTATGAGGGTTCTATTGGAGCAAAATCTACCTTTGGTTACGTTTGCACCCAAGACTTTGCCAACATTGAATGACCAGGTTAGAACAGAGTCTTCCTGGTTCAATCTCCAGAGGAGGCTGGTTCCTTTGTTTCTTTTAGGAAAAAGGGGGAGAAAGGGAAATGCATAAAGAGAGGGAAATATAGCTGATGCTAGAGAATAAATATGGTACAGATTAAGCAACAGCAACAACTACTACAACCTTTTGTAGAAAAGCACAACAAAACTAAAATGTAGAAACTTAAACTCCTCGGTGAATGCTTTATGATAATACAACTCTATTTGTGAAGTTAAATTGCAGATCTTAATGGAATGGTAATGCAAGAACTCATATTAAGAATCAATGCATATCACATTCAAACTAGATTTAATTAGCAATAGACAACACATACATACTTGTTTTCACAACACCAATGAGCCAAGAACCAGAATGTAGATCTTTATTTAGCTTTCAGTAAGTCTGAATACATAGCCTTGTAAACGCCTAAGAGCCAACCATTTATTTTGGGTTGCTCATTCTATATATAATAGTTTTACATAACAAAAAACTGAAAGTTGTTACAAAAGTATGCCCGTAGGCTTATCCCAGTATAGAAGAAAGTTAAGGAGTGATGGAGCTTCTAACTGAAAGAGGTTGGGATATTCTTGTTATGTCAATATTTATCAGATATTTCAGACTTCGTGGTCTCTATGGCCTTCAAAATGTCATGCGCCATCACGAATTTTGGCCACTACTTGGTCCTTGGCCTTCAAAATGTTGCATGCCATCATGACTTTTGGCCACTACTTGACCCTTAGCCTTCAAAATTTCATGCCATCATGACTTTTGGCCTCCTCTTGGTCCTTGGCCTTCAAAATGTCATGCCATCATGACTTTTGGCCACTTCTTGGTCCTTAGTCTTCAAAATGTCATGCCATCATGAATTTTGGCCATGGCTTGGCCCTTAGCCTTCAAAATGTTACGCCATCATGACTTTTGGCCATGATTTGGCCCTTAGTCTTCAAAATGTTATGCCATCATGACTTTTTACCTTTGCTTGGTCCTTGGCCTTCAAAATGTCATGCCATCATGACTTTTGGCCATTGCTTGGCCCTTAGCCTTCAAAATATTGCATCATCATGACTTTTTACCTTCGCTTGGTACTTGGCCTCCAAAATGTCATGCTATCACAACTTTTAGCCTCGATCTGCTCCATTACTTCCAAAATATTATGCCATCATGACTTTTGATTTCTATACTTAGTATCTCGAGGAGATTTATTCCTTATTTCCCTGGATGTTATCATTTTGACCAACATTCTTGGTGCCTCTTGGGGTAATTCTATCAGCTGAATGTTAGAACCTAGAGCCTTTATCCATTGGGGAATGGAGTCAAAAAAAAAAAATACTAATAATAAAAATAAGGGAAAGAAGGGGAAAGATACCAAGTAGACAATAAAAAACAAACAAAACTTGCTTTGAAGCGATCATTCCTCTGGAGTGCTTCTGCTAAAACTTCTTATTTCCTTTTGACCTAAAGGTGGTGTACTACTGGATGAGGCCTTCTTGGATCTTATTTGTTTCTCCTTTTCTTATTTGTTCTTCTCTTGAATGACCTCATTATAGGTGGCGCATGCCTTCTTCTAGGTCTCTTCATCTGTATCATCCTTTTCCTTGAAGGTGACATATAGATATTCTAGCTCCTCAACCTTGTCATACGATAGATATTTTGCTTTCAAACTTAGTTCATGTAGACAAGCATTCATCTGAGTGATGTCTTGAGCCATAGTGAATATAGAATTCTCTTGAACTAGCTCCTCCCAACTGTCAATCTCTGATTCATCTTCTAGGAACTTTATCCAAGAGGCTTTTAGCTCATCTTCTGCTAGGATTTGTGAATTCTTATCCCAGAAGCTAGGCATTCCATAATTTTTGGCTAAACTCATATGTTTTGTAATTGATTTAGCTTCTACCTTTAGCTCATACATTATCCTTGCACCTTTTTTTATCAACTTGTGTCTCTTGAAGAAGTTCTAAGGGTAACCAATTTTTCTTGAGACCAATTTGCATCATGAGCTTTGTACCCTGCTATTGCCTGAGTGCTATCTTCCAGGGCCTAGATTTTATTAGCAGCTGACACTCTTGTCGTCAGAAGTTGAATTGATGCTTGGAACTCATATTCTACCCAGCTTAGCATGCTTTGGATTTTAAGCAGGTATGCTAACGTGGGTTTAGCTCTCAAGATTATCTGGCTAACCTTTTCAAGCATCTCTTTTTGGACCACTTTTGCTTTCTCTTTGGACAGTCCGCTGGTCTTATCTGCACTATTAGATAGCTACTTTTTTAGGTCTTCAACCTGCTGCTGCAGCACTTGAATTTGTTCCTCTGGCTTTTGTTGCCTTTTCTTTGTAAGTGGCTGCCTCGTTGAACCTCTCCTTCCATTTCTTGGCTTCATTTTTTAAATCCTTCTCTATGGTTTTTTGTTGGTGAAGGGCTTCTTCTAAATGCTTTCTTGATTGCTCTACCCAAAGGAATTTTTCTTTGTAATACTCTACGTTTAGATAAATAGTCCCCATATGAGTCTGAGCCTTGCTCCACTCATCATCCATGGGTAGTTGAGTCATGTCTTCCTGAGTGACCTCATCCTGATAGTCCTCCAGGATCATTTCCTTCTCTAGATTTTGCACCAAGGGGGCCATCTTCATTGTAGACCGCTGCATGCTAATGGGGTCTATCATTGTCCCTTCTTAGACTCATGCTATATCGGTGGAACTTTGGGAGCTTCACGACTTCAACCATGTGGTCGCATTTATGGTAGATTTTTTCAATCTTTTGAATTTGGCAACAGTGGGGTTAGTTGTAGGGGAAGCAGTTTGCATGGCCTGGAAGCTTAGCAAGATTAGTGGACAAGGGGAAAGGAGTGGTGGCTAATGCGACTTCCATACTCAATTGTTTGGAAGGGGACTCTTGGTGAGTGGAGGGAGACACTGGTGGGGTCTTCTATGTTGATGGTGAAGTTGGCAAAGTTTGTTGAGTGGAAGGGGGAGTTTTATGAGAAGGTGATGGAGGAGGTTGATCAAAAGATGATGGGTTGCCCTATTTTTCAGAATGGGGAGGGGAAGTTCTTTGGGAGTGAGGAGAAGAAGAAGGAGTATCAAGATCAATGGGAGACATACCTAAGCCTTTTGGCAGAGTGACGTCCTCGGTTCCTTGTGACTTCTTAGTGTAGGCCTCTATAATTTGCTTTAGGCTTGAGTCGTCAACCTCAGCTGTTGTCTTTGTCAGAGATTGAACCTCACCAATGGTTTCCTTTTTTAAAGGTGCTTCTTCTAGGGGAGGTTTCTCAGTTGGTTCCACCTTTTGTTCATCAATATTTGTTTTTTCAGAAGTCTGTTCATGATTATACCCTATTTTTGTTTGACTCCTAGTTTCTTCATGCCCTTCTGATTCTGAACCTTTCTCGAATTCTTCATCTTGTTGACTCTTTCAAGGATGTCTCTATTCTTCTTATTTTCTAGGAGCCACCCTTATTTGACTCTACTTTCCTTTTCCTATGTTCAAGCCGAGAACTGTCATCCGACTCTATTTCCAATCCCAAAGGGGGAATGAATGCTCGACGTATTTTCTTTGGGGTCTTTGTTTGTTCAGTCGCTATTGCTTTCCCCTTATCTTATTGCATGCTACTTTCAATTTTTTTGATGGGGATGCCATCAATCCCCAATGGAACCTTGTATTCTAAAGTCTCAGACCATTCCTCATGATTTGTGTCATACTTTGTGCAGAATTTTGTATCCATATTCAAACCATACCTAGTGAATGTTTGAATGTGGCACCTCATTTGCCACCATGCCAATATTTTAGCGTGATCCCAATATTTTCCTTTCCTCTTCATCTTCTTGATAGTTTCATCTGTGAGTTCATATTTTGGGTTTGAATCTAGGCTCCAATCCACTAGGTGCTCATAAAAATCATGCCATGGGGGAAGTGGCTGCATCCTTTCGACATGCCATTCCAATGGATGATCTTCGCTATTATTCCTACCTTGTTTGTCGATTTGCCTATCAAATGCATGGAACTATTTGAAAGGAGCTTTATTTAGGGCAGCCTGCCTCTGGGTGAATTTGTCCTTGGGGTCATATTTCCACCTTTGTGGCAATTCTATCAACTTTAGACCTCTTAGGACTTGAGCGATTTGCTCATGATATCCTTTCTTTGACACTATCACTCCTTCATATTGGAAGGGCATGAGGCAAGTGTGTGTCCTCTGAGCACCTATCCCATATTTGCAGTTGATGAATTCTATTTGCCTTACGTATTCCAAAGCAAAAATTCGCTTGGTGACATAGTAAGGCAATAGGAAAGGCTTCTCTATGAAGCCATAGAGCCTAATGACTACCCATTGCATCAGGATGAACCAATCCCCTTCCTCTGCGTGGGGGTGTCTCAAAGTATCTTGCATTTATTTTGGGATTCTTGGCATTTGGCCATTTACGAGTTTTAGAGTAGGGCCTAAAAACTCCATGTTAAAGTGGTAGTATGAACTCGTATTTGAAAGAAGGGGTGTCCACTCACACACTGGTAAATGTTCCCCTTTTTGATCTTTGGTGGTGATGGAAATAGAACCCAAATGCTTGGCTTGAAAGAAGAAAAATAACCATACCAAATGTGAAGAATACCTGAATGCATCTAGGATCTCCTTTTGCAGTTTGGAGAGGCCTATGTGTAGCTATTGGGCCAAGTATACTGGCCAATCAAAAAATATAGGCACTCTACCTAGATCTAGGTGCGTCCTATCATAGAACTAGGGAATAGAGATACATTGTGCCACTACAATATACCATCCATACACTTGGGTGTCATCCTCCAATCCCACCACCATAGCCAACATGGAAAAGAACTCTTTGTTCTTGAACTTGGATAGGGGAATGGAGGACTTGGGCACAGACTTATCTAAAAGAGTATCTACTAGGTTTTTTTGTAGGAATAACCTGATATTCGGGGCATTGGTGTAGTACTTTGCAGAGTTCTCAAGATAAAACTAGATGGGGGGAGCCATGGGTTTCCTTCCATAGGTGAAGATGACCCTAATCATATCTGGGTCAAGGGTGAACATGGTTTCCCCTTTGAAATTCTTGACCACTCTATGTTTGATGTCGTACATTTTTTCCATCACTTGGATTAGCTTTGGATAGGAATGGACCTGGAGGCAGATGTATCAGTAGAGGAAATACTAGTACATGAATGTGCTTGGATCAAATGGAGATATGTTTATGGTCATCCTTGTAGCTATATATTTCTGAATTTGCTTTGGCTCCTTCCAAGTTATTCTTACATCTGTAATATGGGCATCAGGGTCCACAAAGTTGTTTTCCTTTTTACTCGAGCTTCTATTTTTCTTAGTTGCTAAATAACTAGCAACTGGTGGAGTGGCCATCATGGTCGCATTTTGAAACTTGGTAGTAAGTAGAAGAGTGAGTAGCAGAGTTTTCAGAGCTCTCTTGAATAGAAAACAAACACACAAAAAGTAGAAGGTGAAGAAGGGGGATGGAAGGTGGGCATAAAAAAGGGTTATGCATGCTCATGTCAATTTGACATGCAATAACTAGAAAACTGATGTGGCATGATTTTGGTTGGTGGTACTTATTTCAATGTTGATTTTGAATGCTTCCTGGAGCCTTGGTTTGCGTGCTAGTATTCAAAAATCCATGAACTATTAATTGTAATTTTTAATCAGGACCAATGATTTGCTCTACCATTGTAATGGGTTAATAAATCGACACTACTTCTATATTGGGCCAATATATTTCTACCATTTTACTTTGTGCCAATTGGTGGGTATGGTAGTACCTCAAAAGGAACACTTTTTATGGTTTTGAGGTTACTATTTTTACTACCAATCAATACCTCGTTGTTCTGACATGGCACTTTTTGCTCCTTGATTCTAGTGCCAGGCTATCGTGATATGGTGCACATTTTTAAGGATCCTCCCTTATGTCTAATGTGGCACCCACTACGAGTCTCATGAGTTTTAGATTGCCATGTGGTGCTCATCTAAACAAAATTCATGCTATCATGAAATTTTGCTTTGAAGGGGCACTTGGACACCAAAAAGTTGCACCATCATGACATTTTTCTTTGAAGGGGCACTTGAACACCAAAAATTCATGCTATCATGACATTTTCCTTTGAAAGGGCACTTGGACACCAAAAAGTCACGCCATCATGACATTTTGCTTTGAAAGGGCACTTGAATACCAAAAAGTCATGCCATCACGATAATTTTCTTTGAAAGGGCACTTGGACAACACAAATTCATGCCATCATGACATTTTTCTTTGAAGGGGCCCTTTTTTACTAAAAAGGAAAATGCATATTTACATAAAAATACATACAAGGGGAGGAGGAAATTATTTCTTGAAGTATAGCTTCAGGTGGAAGTCGTTAACAAGGATAGGTTGAACATGACCCTCTTCATATTTCAACTGGAAGGAGTTGTATTGCTTTTCTTCTATTATCTCGAAAGGGCCTTCCCAGAATGCATCAAATTTATCATGGTTGCTAGGTTTAGACTTCTTCTCATTCCATCTGAGGACTAAGTCGCCCACCTTAAATTTTCTTAGGGTGGTCTTCTTATCAAACCATCCCTTTGTGGTGACAACATGCTCTAGGTGGTGATTATAGGCCCATTCCTTTTGTTCCTCTGAATGTAGGAGTTGGACCAACCTATTCTCCATTGGTTCTGCCTCTTCTATACCAGCTTGATTGAGTAGTTTCAAAGCTGGTATTTCTATGTGTACCAGTAGGACTGCTTCTTTGTCGTAGACCAAGGAATAAGGAGATGCGTTGATGGACTTCTTGATGGTTATTCTATCAGCCCATAGTGCTTGATTTATCAGGGAGTGCCAACTTCTCTTGTTGTCTTTTAGAGTCCGTTTCAAAATTTTGAGCAAGTTTTTATTTGTAGATTCAGCTAGTCCATTTCCTTGAGGATAGTAGTTTGAGGATGTTTTTAAATAGATCCTGTATTTGCATGTAAAATCAATCATCTTGGCACCTACGAAGGATGAACCATTATCTATGACTAACGCCTCTAGGATGCCAAATCTGGTGATCAGAATTTCCACAAACTCTATCATGACCTCTTGGTCTACCTTTTTGGTGGGTATTACATCTGACCACTTCATGAAGTAGTCTGTGGCCATCAGGATATACTTATGTTTGGCATATGATTTGGGCTCTATTATCCCAATGAAATCCAGTCCCCATTGTTGGAAAGGTTCTTTAACCTAGATGGACTTAAGGGGTAATGGAGCATTCTATTTCTTTTGATGTACCTTTGGCATTCTTCATAGCCTCTTGTTATTTTGAAGGAGTTTACAAAAATGGTTGGCCAGTAGCACCTAGTCCTGATGATCTTTAGGGTAATGGTTCTTCTTGAATAGTGTCCTCTTGATAATCCTCCATGGAACTCTTCCAGGATATTTTATTTTTGTTCTTCTTTTATGCAATGGAGAAGTACTCCATCCAAATTCTTTCTATACAACCCTTCAAGAAGTAGGGTGTATTTCAAAGCCTAGATTTGGTACCTTCTTCTTTGTGAGGAATTTAAATTTGTTGGACATCTCCCAATTTGGAAGTATTTGATCAATTCATTCACCCAGTTGAGCCATTCTGGGGGTTGATCATCATCTGATGTTGCTTCCTGAGTCTGGCATGCTACGTATTCTGGTGAAGCATGTTTGGTGAGCTCTTGGCATAATGCTCTACCTCTTACTAGCTTGGTTGGGTGTATTTCTACATCATATTCTTGTATTTTGGTCACCCAATCGACTCTTGTGTCACCAAGCTCTCCTTGTATGATGAAGCTTCGTACATCGGGGTGGATGGTGTAGATGATTATCCTACTCTGTGATAAGAAATGCCTAAAATTTTTTAGAGACTTCATTATTGCATATATCTATTTTTCAATGAAGTTATATTTCTCTTCATGTTCCTGCATAGTTTGACTCAGAAAAGCTATGGGTCTTTCTTCATTGTCAGCTCCCTTCTATGTGAGTACTGTGACATAACTTTCTTGCTTGCCTATAGCATATAGAATAAAATCCCTGGAATAGTCTGGATTTACTAAGATAGGGGCTTGAGCTATCTATTCTTTGATCTGCTGGAAGGCTTGTTTCCTAGCATCCGTCCACTTAAACATAACATATTTTTTCAAAAGTTCTGTCATTGGTTTGACAATTTGGGCAAAGTTAGCTATGAATTTGTGTACAAAATTGATCTGGCCAAAGAATGACTGTAAGCCTTTTTTGTTTAGGGGGAGGGGAAGATCTAATAGTGCTTTCACCCTATTAGGGTCTATGGCTAGACCTAACTTAGAAACAACATGGCCAAGCAGGAGTCCTTCTTCTATAGCGAAGATAGATTTTCTAGGGTTTATGGAGATACCAAACTCCCTACACTTTTTAAATACACTTCTGAGGTGTGCTATGTGATCTCCTTTCTAGTGAGAGAAAACCATCATGTCATCTAGGTAAATCACTATTATCTTATTCACCAATTCTCCAAACGCTACATCCATAGCTCTTTGGAAAGTTTCTCCAGCATTGGACAATCTGAAAGGTATTCTTTGGTAAGAAAACGTTCCCCATGTTGGGGGGGGGTTTTTTAATTTTTCCTCCTTTTTGGCCCTGACCCTATTGGTACCCAGAGAAGCCATCTAGAAGTGAAAATATTTTTGCTCCTGCTACTATGTGTAAAATCTGATCAATCTATGGGAGGGGATAATGATCCTTTAGGGAAGCTTTATTCAAGTTGCGAAAGTTGACACATAATCGGATGTCTCCATTCTTCTTTCTGATCGGGACCAAGTTAGCAACCCATGTTGAATGCTTGATTGGGTAAATGATTGTACCTTCGAGGAGTTTCAACAGTTCCTATTTCATCAAGGCTTCGATTTTGGGGTTTACTGGCCATTGCTTTTTTTGAAATGGATTTGCACCTTCTTCAAGTTTGATTGTATGCTGGATTGTTTCTTTTGAATAGACCTTTAGGTCTCTGTAGGTCCAAGAAATGATATCAGGGAATTCCTTGCACAATTCTCTGATTTCCTCCATTTCTATTTTGGTAGTGTTTACCCCTAATTTGATAGCCTTATCAGGATCCATTTTAGCTTCTTTGTATCTATGTTTGTCGACTTTCATTTTGTGACCAGTCAACTTATCATTGTTGTCAAACAAGATCTCAAGAGTAACCAATCCTTTCGAAATGTGGTTATTTTTTAACTGGATGATGTTCTCATATTCTTCATATTCACCCATCTTGTTGTTAGAGCAATTCATTTCATGGATGAGGAAGTCCACTATTTGTCGATCATTCTCAAAAACTTGCTAGAAGGTATCTCTGTCTGGCATAGAAGGTCTATAGATTAACCTAACTATTTTAGACTTTTGGATGACATTGCTTATAGGGTAGAAGTTTACCCCTACTGAAGCCAATAAGTCTGCATGAGTGTTTTTCTCTCTAGGAATCACCTTTATATTCAGATATTCAAAATATTCTAATAGATCCCAGACTCTATTTTGGTAAGATTTGAGATAATGTTGTTTACTTACACATTTTTTTGTAACCTGGTTCACTATCAACTCAGAGTCATCGAAGATATGTAGTTGCTTTATGCCCATATTTTTAGCCTTCTTGAGGCCCAAATAGAGTGCTTCATACTCTACTGTGTTATTGGTGCATCTCTAGGTTAACCGGTACGAAAAAACTTTCTACTGACCTATTGGAAAAATCAAGACTATACCTGCTCCAACTCCATTCTTACATCTGGCCCCATCAAATAAAATCTTCCAAAGCTGATCAGTGGGTTGATTTACTGGAGGGGGATCAAGGAGATCATTCTTCTCAGGTTTCATAATCGTATAACTCCTAATGTCAGTCTTGATCATAGCATTGAAATCTTGAAGGGAGAACTGGTCTTCTTCCTGTAATACATTGAGATCTTCTTCCATAAAATTTAGGTCTTCTAGTTCCTCGATCATCATGTTCACTATGGTGGACTACGTACTTTCATATTCAAGCTTTTCGATATGGAAGGTTGATGGTTTTTCATTAAATATTTTTACCATTTTTCCTTTGAACGGGATTTCTAGGTGCGAGAAATCTAGTGATAGATATCCTCCTATTTTGGTGGTGAACTCTCTGGAAAGGCACATACCAAAATAGGGCTCTAAGTCCACTACTACCACTTCATGTATGATTGTGAGTTGGGGCAGCTTGTGGAGTACTATCAGAATATCTTTGATTATCCCTATAGTTTTCATAGGGGTCCCATCTAGTTGTAAGATTACAGGACTACTTATCGTATATTCCATGTCCATGATGTCACATACTGCTTTGGGCATCATGGTGGTTGTAGCTCTAGAGTATATCATGCAGTTGTGAACAACCCATCCTTCCATTTGGAGAGATAAGTAAAATGGGGGGTCTATTTTTTCTTGAAGTGGATGTCAGACTTGCTTGTGCGGAATCCATCTGAGTGGGAGTCTTGTTATTATTTTTCATAGACCTCAAGGATTCTTTCAACAAATCAATCTGTCTTGGAATCTCTAGAACTTCATACATAGTCACTTTAGAGGAGTTTTATTCATTTTCTCAACTATGTTAAATGGGAGGGGATCAACACTCTTTTCCTTTACTGTTAAGTCATACTTGTTTCTATATCCCTGAGTAGCATTAATCCTTTGACGTTTAGTAAGCAAAGGATATCTCAATTTATCTCTTGCTTGCTCCTATGTTTTGGTTTCTTTCCATGGTGCTTCCTTGTAGGTCTCTAGATCTCTCTGGCTTGAACTAGGAGAATATTTTTCATATGATGTTCTTTTCTCAATAGGGTTCCTCAATGGTGAAGGTACTTTCAAGGTGGTTAATATATTTGGGATCAACTTGTAGAGGTTTCTTCCCTAACCTAGTAAGGACAACTACTTGTTCCATAGAAGGCATCATGAAATTTTGATTCTCTTCCCTGATTATGTTCACTTGGCCCTTTTAGGTTATCTTTCGGCCTTCTCTCCAGTTGTCTTCTATACTTGATGTTGATGAATCATACAAGAAGTCTCACCATGAGGGGCATTGCATGTGGAGCACCAAAACACTGATTTCATTGAAGCATCACTAGGTTCACTATCTTCATTAGCATAAATTGTACTAGATTTATCATAATTCCTAGCACTCGAAGAAGCTTGGTCTCTAGTCACTTGTGGAAACCTTCTTGGTTGGGAATTCCTTTTTGCCTCTCTTCATTCCATGGATATGAGCTTATTTTCTAGGGTCTTATAAGAAGCTTGCATATCTTGTAGAGCTACCAGTTGGGGATCTAGAGTTTATGGGATCATAGTTGTGGAGAGAGTAGGGATGGGGGGAAGCAGTGGAAGGGTAGGAGGAGCTTGGATTGATGGGATGTTAGGTTGTCTGGTCCACTTGGGGAGACTAGTATTAGTTGGGCAAGCGATATTTGATGCCTAGGGTAGGTTTAGAAAAATAGGCATCATTGATTTGGGTGGAAAATGACCAATAGCAATTAGGTCTTTCTCTATCCTTTGTGCTTCTTGATAAACCTCTAAATAAGTGCATACATGAGATTATTTTATTACCATGCTTATATCTGAGTTAAAATCTCTCAAATAATAATACATTGCTTGTTCATGAGTTGGTCTCAAACCGTCAGGTACTCTCAACCAAGTTCTACTAAATCTGATATTAAAATCCATGATCTCTTCTTGTGGATGTTTTTGAACAATAGTGAACTGGTTCAGTAGGGAGAAGGGATCTATCTACTCATTGAATTCTTCCACTAATTTTCCAGCAAGATGGGCCCATGTAGATATGGACTGATTTTCAAGATCTCTATACCAATAGAGCATTTTTCCTTTTAAGGAGATTACTAGCAATCTGATCATAACATCTTCTTCATGGATGTCATGTATGGGAGCCAATGCAGCCACATCTAAACAATGTTCGTAATCCATATTTCCAGTACCATCATACTAGGGTAGAGCTTTCAGAGTTGCTATCATGATTGGATGTTGTGCTATCAGGTTTAGGGGGCTTGTATGGTTCCATGTTGGGTATGGAAGAATCGGCTGATTTCCAGCCATTGCGGCTATGTAGGTGACTGGGGCTAATATTTCGCTAGCAACAGTGCTAGGGAGGGCTACAGGGGAAGTATTGGAGTGTCTTGAGTTGCTTATATGAGTAGAAGTTGTTCTAGCAACTAAAATAGGGTTAGCCTAGAGGCTACCAAGGTGTAGTTCAAAAACTCTATGGGTTATTCAAAAATTTTTGCCTTAGATCTGGTTATCATGAAAGACGGTTCATGACCAGACTATGGGTAAGGTATTTTCTAAGGTTCTCTTTTGGTGCAGAGTCGCCAGGTGATATAAAAATATTGACAGGGCAAAGCTATTCACCAGGGCTTTGATCTATATAATGCATGGGATTTGGGTCCCACTGGGCGTGCCAAAAATTGTTGGAGCAAAATCTGCCTTTGGTTACATTTGCACCCAAGACTTTGCCAACATTGAATGACCAGGTCAGAACAAAGTCTTCTTGGTTCAATCTCTAGAGGAGGCTGGTTCCTTTGTTTCTTTTAGGAAAATGGGGAGAAAGGGAAATGCATAAAGAGAGGGAAATATAGCTGACGCTAGAGAATAAAGATGGTACAGATTAAGCAACAACAACAACTACTACAACCTTTTACAAAAGAGTACAACAAAACCAAAACGTAGAAACTTAAACTCCCTGGTGAATGCTTTATGATAATACAACTCTATTTGTGAAGTTAAATTGTAGATCTTAACATAATGATAATGCAAGAAGATTAATAAGGGTCAATGCATATCACATTCAAACTAGATTTAATTAGCAATAGACAACACATACATACTTGATTTCACAACACCAATGAGCCAAGAACCAGAATGTAGATCTTTATTTAGCTTTCAAAAGTCTAAATACATAGCCTTGTAAACGCCTAAGAGTCGACCATTTTTTTGGGTCGCTCATTCTATATATAAGAGTTTTACATAACAGAAAACTAAAAGTTGTTACAAAAGTATGCTCGTAGGCTTATCCTAGTACATAAGAAAGTTAAGGAGTGATGGAGCTTCTAACTAAAAGAGGTTGGGATATTCTTGTTACGTCAATATTTATCAAATATTTTAGGCTTCGTGGTCTTCGTGGCCTTCAAAATGTCACCATCATGACTTTTGGCCACTTCTTGGCCCTTGGCCTTCAAAATATTGTGCCATCATGACTTTTGGCCACTTCTTTGCCCTTGGCCTTCAAAATGTCATGCCATCATGACTTTTAGCCTCCGCTTGGTCCTTGGCCTTCAAAATGTTGTGCCATCATGAATTTTGGCTATTTTTGGGTCCTTAGTCTTCAAAATGTCATGTCATCACAAATTTTGGCCACTACTTGGCCCTTAGCCTTCAAAATTTTGTGTCGTCATGACTTTTGCATATGACTTGGTCCTTAGCCTTCAAAATGTTGTGCCATCATGACTTTTTTCCTCCGTTTGGTACTTGGCCTCTGAAATATCTTTCCATTGTAACTTTTGGCCACTTCTTGGCCCTTAGCCTTCAAAATATCATGCAATCATGACTTTTTTCCTCCACTTGGTACTTGGTGTAGCGACCCTGGGATGCACGCACCACTTACTATCTACTTGCAATATTATATCCAAAATGAAATGAAAGACCATGAAAAGCATACAACGTAGAAGTAACAAAGATAGATCTATTTATTTGTATTAAAACCCGGTTACATGTTGGTCCCTCTTAGGGATACCCATTTCTATACAATATGGTTAAAAGTGGGTAGAATGTACCCCTTTGAAAAAGGGTGGTGCGCTCTTAGAAAGGCTTCCCGGTTTCGCACACAAAAATGTATGAGGGCTTACAGATGCCTCCTTCCCCAGGTATGTCTCCTAGAGGGATATTTGTGCTTCTGAATGTTGCTACTCTATCTGATGAACTTGTACTTTTGTAATCATGAAAACAATAGTACATTCTTAGCTATCCAAGGTAACCTCTCTGAATGAGGTTGTTAGCAATGAATATATATATAAATGAAAGCAAGTGCAAATGAACTAAGACTATGAATATGAATGAATGAAATGATGCTATGCTAGTGATATGAAGAAAACAAAGTAATAAAGCTAATGTCTAAAACCCTAAGCTAGGCCTACGGGCCACTATCTAGGACAACGACCACTATAACAAATCTCACCTTCTTTGTCCCAATGCTAGGGATCAATGCTTGTATCTGATGCCAAAAAGGTGATCACTTTGTTCAATGTATAGAATGTCCTATCTATGGAAAAACCCCAAAATGTTAGCACTTTGTTGCTCCTCCAATATGTCGGGGTTTTGCCATAAGATAATATCCAAGGGAAGCTTTCCAAGTATCGAAAGCTCTCCTCAATGACCTAATGTGCTCCTATAAAGTTGACATCAAGGTATGCTCTTGATCCCTTGTTCTCCCCCTTTCTTCTTGTATCTTTGGTGCTCTCAAGCTTGCTACTTTTAAATATGTGAAACCCTAAAGTCTATGTTCAAAACCCTAGGATTAAATCCCTCATGCATAGTGAATGTTAGCATGAGAAGCTTTTGCCTTTTCTATGTTTGAAGACCAAATAACTGAAGTCTACATGTAGACTCAAGTCTCCCATGTGAACTAGCCATGAATAGGAATGCAAAGTTACTCCTGCTCACCTTTATTGCATGCAGACTACCACTTGCACCTCTGACTAGGCCTATTTTTTGGCAAACTACTTATTATGGCTTAGTCATTGTCGTCTATAGTGACTAAATTTTGGTCACTATCATCTACAACGACTAAGGTCTGGCCGCTCTAAGCTTGAGCAATTAATTTTTGGTCACTCTGGGCTTGAGAAGCTAAGCTTGGATGGGCTTAAAATGCCTTAAATGAGTGATGAGAATCACTTTTGATGCTTGGAAGGCCCAAGGTTATGTCATATGATCTTATGAATGTGCCTATGTGAGTAGCTCTCCTAAACATGACATGTTTTAGGTGTCTACATATGCCCCTTTTTGTGATCTGTTGTGTGGGAAAAACATAGGGTGAAGCAAAAATATAGATCACCTATGGCCATAATGTAGGGTGTGTGATGATAATTGATTTGATCAAATATTGGATGCCCTAGTCATGCAATTGTTAGGGGTAGTGAGTTGATCAAAGGATTTGTGATTTCTTTGGGGCATTTTATTTTTGACCAAAGGGCTTATCCCCTTTGGGGCATTTTGGTTTGACCAAATGGTTTATCCTCTTTGGGGCATTTTGGTTTGACCAAAGGGCTTATCCCATTTGGGGAATTTTGGTTTGATCAAAGGGCTTATGCTCTTTGGGGTATTTTTATGAGTTGACTAAAGATATTGTGCTCCTTGGCGTATTTTGTTTTTTACCAAAAGACTTATTCTCCTTGGAGCCTTTTTTTTTGACCAAATGGCTTATGCTCTTTGGGGCATTTTTTTGAGTTGAACAAAGGGCTTGTGCTCCTTGGGGCCTTTTGTTTCTAACCAAAAGGCTTATGATCCTTGGGGATTTTTGATTTGACCAAAGGACTTGTGTTCCTTGGGGATTTTTAGTTTGACTAAAGGGTTTATGCTATTTGGGGTATATTTGTGAGTTGACCAAAGGGCTTGTGCTCCTTGGGGCTTTTTATTTTTGACCAAAGGGCTTATGCTCCTTGGGGATTTTTTTTTTGACCAAAGGGCTTGTGCTCCTTGGGGATTTTTGATTTGACCAAAGGGCTTATCCCCTTTGGGGCATTTTGGTTTGACAAAAGAGCTTAGTCTCTTTGGGGTATTTTTGGTTTGACCAAAGGGCTTATCCCCTTTGGGGAATTTTGGTTTGACCAAAGGGCTTATCCCCTTTGGGACATTTTGGCTTGACCAAAGGGCTTAACCCCTTTGGGGCATTTTGGTTTGACCAAAGGACTTATCCCCTTTGGGGCATTTTGGTTTTTGACCAAAGGGCTTCTACTCTTTGGGGCTTTTTGTTTTTGACCGAATGGCTTATCCCCTTTGGGGAATTTTATTTTGACCAAAGGGCTTATCCCCTTTGGGACATTTTGGATTGACCAAAGGGCTTGTGCTCCTTGGGGCTTTTTGTTTTTGATTGCTTAACTGATTGATTTTTGACTAGGGGAGGTATGATACCAATATTGCCCCAGTTGATGCTTGAAAATATTTTTGTTTTGATTTTATGTTATGGATGCAATGATGAATGCAATGCCTATATAATGATTTGATTACACTATATGTATACAGTGTATTGATGACATGTACTAGCTAGATGATAGATATATGATTAGATGGTATGATTTAGATGATGATGATGGATGCATATGTGGATGCATGTTTAATTTTGGTTTGTTGTATGTATCTAACTAATGTTCTTATGATATGGTAAATGCAATGTGTGTTAATGCTTTATCTAGATGGTTTTGATTTGATGTAAATGAACCTGTATGCTTTAATCACTTAAAACATAAGGGATGCATATGATATGAGTTTAACAATCTAATGGGAGACACCACAAAAAGTAAAAAAAACAATCATGAATTTAAATGATCACTCTTGTCATAAGAATTGATTAAGTATTCATATGTGAGATGTAATGGCATGAAATATATGTATTTTATTGATAAGTTTTTATAATTTAAAAGATACAAAATAGTTAGTGATCATCTCAATATCATTTTTGACATATATTTGGTATCTCACCTACTCTATTGATATCCCCTAATTTACATAATAGTATAAAGAAAATTTATGATGTGATTGATGATATGATTTGTTTCTATATACAATTTTTTGAGGTTTTTCTTGAGACTCAAACACTCTAGTTACCCTATCAACAACTGTGTATTGACCATACAAGGCTTTTGAAAAGTAAGGCTTTCATCATGGACCTAGATACTCATTATCCCTGTGTGTGTAAATGAATATATTTAAATAGAACTCAAATATTTCCTCCGATGTCAAGCGGGATTCTTTCAGCCCATTGCTAAGATCGGGGATCTTCAAGTGTTCATCTCATTCTTGTGTTGGACATAGTTTGACTATACCACTAGGCAATATTGGGTTACCTAAAGCTAGCCCATCCACATTCAAACATTGGTCTACACAAATGCATAGCTATTGCGTTAGACATATCGTCATGCATAAGGATATCACCATTGCCAGACTTGTTGTGCACCAAACCTGTAATGGGGATCGCCTTACAGGTTTTTATAATGCTCAGAATTCTAGGGATTCAATATCCATTCCATTCTTTTATTCCTTTTGACTTGGGATACTTGCTCATGTATAGTGATAAAAACCACTGTTTATTTTTGACAATTTTTTTTTTTATTTAGACTAAGGGATTCTTGTAGTGATGATAATCACTATTTATTTAGTTTTTCTCCTTTTGATACTTTGAACTATGAATTTGGATGTTGATGTACAACTTTTAAGGATTTTGAACTTTGCTTTGACTCTAGGATTTTCATTTTTTTTTATTAAAGAAAGGGATTTTTGGGTAGGGCTAAGCTTGTCCTTTTGTCAATTCTCGACACTTTTAAACTTGTTGTACAGGGGGATAAGCAAGGAAGACCCTTTTCTCTTTAGGTAACCTAACCACTTTACAACTTTCATCTTTCCCTTGTACCAACTAGAATTTAGTGTTTGTAATTAGTGATGGGATCCTGAAATATGCTAAGCTTTGTCACCACTAGACCTTACTCTCTACTAACCAAGATGTTCCCACAAAAGTTGATAAGATCACTAGGTATGGTTGAATAACCAGAAAACCATAGTATATTATGTATAGCAACAGTAAATGGTTGTGTTGAAAAACATAATTACACACATGTATGAATGTATGTAGATAGACTTGAGTATTTTTTATACAAATTGTGGCATCATTTGCTAGATTGTGATCATAACATATGCAAATGTAATGGATATGAATTTTTAATGCAATGCAACTATGTGGATGCAAATGTAAGATGCAAATATTTTTATATTTTTGATGCTTTCAATTATTTTTGAGCTTTTGATTATTTTGAATGTTTTTGAACTTTTGATTTTAAATTATTTTTATGCTTTTATGTTTTGCTTTTGACCAAAGGACTTTAATATGCCTTTGGAGCTTTTTGTGATTTGATTTGACCAAAGGGCTTTAAGATGCCTTTGGGGCCTTTTGTGATTTGATTTGACCAAGGGCTTTAATATGCCTTTGGGTCCTTTTGTGATTTTATTTTACCAAAGGGCTTTAAGATGCCTTTGGGGATTTTTGTGAATTGATTTGACCAAAGGGCTTTGAAGATGCCTTTGGGGCATTTCGTGATTTGATTTGACCAAAGGACTTGAAGATGCCTTTGGGGCCTTTTGTGATTTTATTTGACCAAAGGGCTTTAACATGCCTTTGGGGCATTTTGTGATTTGATTTGACCAAAGGGCTTTAAGATGACTTTGGGACTTTTTGTGATTTGATTTGACCAGAGGGGTTTGAATATGCCTTTGGGGCCTTTCATGATTTGATTTGACCAAAGGGCTTTAAGATGCATTTGGGGCCTTTCGTGATTTGATTTGACCAAAGGAATTTAAGATGCCTTTGGGGCATTTTGTGATTTGATTTGACCAAAGGGCTTGAAGATGCCTTTGGGGCCTTTTGTTGAATTGACCAAAGGGCTTTGATATGCCTTTGGAGCCTTTTGTGGGTTGACCAAGCGACATGAATATGTCCTTGGATAATTTTTATTAATTTGAATTTGACAAAGCAACATAAAGATACCCTTGGAGCATTTTTAATTAATTTTACCAAGCGGCATGAAGATGCCCTTGGAGCATTTTTGATTAATTTTGACCAAGAAACTTAGATACGCCCTTGGAAATTTTTTGATTAATTTGACCAAGCAGCATAAATATACCCTTGGAGCATTTTTTATTAATTTGACCAAGCGGCATGAAGATGCCCTTGGATAATTTTTGATTAATTTTGACCAAGCGGCTTAGATACGCCCTTGGAGAATTTTTGATTAATTTGACCAAGCGACATAAACATGCCCCTGGTGCCTTTTTTTTATTTTTTTTGTATTTTTATGTTTTATATTGTTTTTGTATTTTTTCCATATTTGAATGTTTTTGTATTTTGTTATTTTATGGTGGGGGGGAAGGTGTGATACCTTAGTTACCCTTGATGTGTATTCTACTCAATGAAATTGAGGAAGGTGTGATACCTTCAAAACCCTCACTTTGTCTCATTGAACTTGATGTGGATGATGGGGAAGGTATTTTACCTTTAAGACCCCCAGTGTGCATGTTTTCCACCACAATGTAATCATATTGCTTAGGAAGAGTGAAAAAAATCAACTCTCCCAATTGGGGCACATATATTTGTGAGGTGTCCTTGTCCGATTGGGGAGTAATGAGTGAACCATCTAGATAAAGCTCATTTTATTCTAATATGTCTTGGACCACAATATTGAATCCATGAAAATTGCAAATGGCATGGCCCTTTATTTGGTGGTAGATGTAGTAATGGTCCTCCCTATAACCCTTGGGTTTAGCTCTATTTGGGTATAGTGGCTTTATGTCGGGTAAGGTGATGACCCTAACTTCTTAGAGATTTTGAAAAATATCAGACATAGACTCGTTTAAAGGAGTCCAAATGAGTTGCAACTGCTTTGATTGTTTAGATCTATTTGGCCTAGTATGAGAACCAAGTTGAGCCCTAGGTATGTCACTTGCTAGCTCAAGGGGCTCTTCTTGCCTTTTCAGTGCAAGAGATGGATTTTTGACTATGGTCACTTGTCCTGGTTGAGGCTTTTCTTGTGGTTGTGTAGGAGACACTTTGACCTTAGATAAAGGTTGCTTTTGTCTCTCAAGTTGGTTCATGATAAAGTGCAATGCCTCATTTTGTTTCTCCATTTGTGCCTCTATATTACAAAGGTGATTTTGCATATGCTTCAAGACTGATATAACTTTCATGTGTATTTCTAGTGGTTGGTTTGAAATACCATTGTATATTGAAGAAGTTGATAAAGTAGGTGCTAAAGATCCACCAAGTAACTGTAACTCACCCATTTATTTCATTTGAGTTTATGTTGATGCACTTTGCTAGTGATATCCAAAAGCTCTTACTTGCCATCTTGAGTACCCTCAATATGATGTGGGAAAAATACTTGCTCTTGCTCTTGAGGAGGTGTTGTGATAAATGAGTCTAGGGTAACTAATGCCAATGATTTTGACCCATTAAACATGGAAATAGCATCTGATTGCACCACATATTTTTTTTATCTACATTAAAGTCACTTGGTTCTTTATCTTGTTGTTGACCACTGCCACAAACTCTTGAGATGGTAATTTATCGTGTGGCTCATTGACATTATTGTAATATTTGAATGGATCAAGATCATGGGGGACCACATACACTTGTCCTTGGTGCGTGAATTTCAGATTTTGGTGAACTATGGAAGACACACATTCCATATCCCTCATCCATGGTCTTCCTAGCAATATGTTGTACTGCCTCTCACCTTCCAAGATATGGTACAATGTAGGTATCATATTTATACCAACCTGTATAGGTAGGATTATTGTGCCAATTGTTGGGGAAGTAGCATAATTTAAGGCCATCAATGTAAATGTTGTGTCCTCAATGCGTGAAGGTGGCAAGTTTAAATGCTTCAAAGCTAGAGTTGTGATGATGTTGATGGATTACCCAATGTCAATCAATACTCTCTTGTATGGATTTTGATCAATGCTTACTATGATGTGGAACGGAGGATCAGGTTCATCCTGAGAGATTGTCGTAATCTCCTGCATATGAAAGGTAATGATAGGATCCTTTTGTAAGTGTGTTGTACTTATTGTTGGTGTAGATTGTGATAGATGACTAGCTTTAGTTGACTTTTTTGGTATGTTGGGCTGATCAAGGCATCTTTTTCTTCTCATTGTAGTATTGATCATACAGATAAAAACCTCTTTAGGTGGGGCTATGTGCACCTCATTAACATGCTCAACTTGATTTTTTTGGGTCCCATGATTGGGGAGAAAATTTTTGAATATGTTGATATTTTGCAATTCATTCATATCCAACATATCCTGCACTATATTATTTAACGTAACACAATCATGGATATCATAGCCATTTTTCCAATGATAAACACAATAGAGATCTTCCCTATACCCCTTAGGTTTTGGGCAATTGGGATCCAAGATGTTCTTCTTAGCCAAGTTTAAAACCTTGGCCTCACAAAGGTGGTTGAAAATTGATGCCAAATATTTAGGCAATGGTGTATAGTTGTGAGGGGGTTGTTTCTACTTGCCCCTACCTTGATTCCTATTGTGCTATTTGTAATGAAAATTTGGAGGTTGATCCTGATATTTTTCTTGTTATTGTCTTTGCACTACTTTTAGAACATTTAACACAACCTGGTTGACATCCGTAGGTTCGGTCTATTGTGGTTGATTTTGTGTGCTATCATTCCATTATTTCTCACTATGGAGCTTCAGGTCTCCTTCTTCGACCTTAATGTCTTCAATAAGCTTGGATTGAGCCAAGGCTTCTTTGAATGTATCATACTATTGTAGTTGCAATAGTAATGAGATGTGCTAGGCACAACTTTTTATGAATATTCATATTAGCTCTTCGATCGGGACATAAAATGACAAATTTACCATGAATTTTCTCCATCTATCCCCATAATACATGATTGGATTGTCATCATACTGCTTTAGGTTGGCCAAGTCTAAGAGATTCACCTTCTTCTTAGAACCAAAAGAGAAATATTTTAAGAATGCATTCACTAGTTGCTCAAAATTGGATTTGTTGTGCTTGGGTAGTTGGTTGAACCATTGAGTGGCATCATCCAAAAATGTCATAATTAAGGTTCTTAACATAAGAACATCATTTTATTCAATATGAAAATATGCATTGATGAAGTTGGTAACATGATCCTGTGCATCCTCTTCACCCTTGAATTTTTTCAACCTAGGTATATCAAAATGCTTAGGATATGTAGGGCTAGGAACTGGTGGGCACAATGGTTGGTTGTGTATCTTGCTCAATTTTGGTTGATTCCCAGCCATCTCTTACTTCTCAAAAGACTTCATCTTTTTAGTGAGTGCTTGAAATACCCTTGAAGCAAGGATTTCCTCCTCTTGTAGGCCTGCTCATGGTGGTAATGGAGGTCACCTTTTGTCCACTTGAATTGTTCTATTTTATTCCCTCCTATGAGGGGATTCAAGCTGTGTTTGATCCTAATTTATCATATTTACCCTTTCCCCACCAGTTATATTTCTTTCATGGTTTGGTGGGTGGTATTGTGGGCTCTCTTGTCTAGGGTGCCTCTCCTTTGGTGAGTCAGCATGTCTAGATCTTTGGTTATCATCACCATTTGTATGGAAATTGCTACGAGCTAGTTGCTCAGCTTGCTCTCTTAATCGCTTCTCATGTTGGTGCAAGAGTTTTTCTCTTTTTTTATCTTGTTTGAGAGCTTATACTAGTTCTCACTCTTTACGCAATGCACTTTCTAACTGTCTCATGTGGTCAATTTACATTATCATAAAATACTCATGTTTGTATAACTCTATTATTGTGGTTTTGACTCGTAGACCCCTCGAGGAGGTTTTTTTGGTGTCCTTGCTATTGCTAGATAATGTAACTTGTTTAGTGTACTATTGAGTGTATCTATGATCTGACTTTGTATGAGACTTTTGGGGTCACTTTGAAACATCCCCAAGTAGAGTGGTGTATTTAGCAGTCACACTTTGTGAGCTTCCAAATGCATAATATTTTATGGCTATGGTTCTGGAAGTTGGTCTTGAATAAATTTGATCCCACTCATCCAATTGATCTTGGAGCATTTGTTCTCTTAGAATTGTGTGTGACCCATGTGATTTATTTGATCAATTTTTTGTGTTGGGTCTATGACTATGCAACTCTATGCAAGAGTTCTTGTCTACTTTGAATTGCACAACAAGGTTGACAACTCTCTTCCCTCTATCCTGCCACTCATTGGGCTTATTTGAACTCTTAGTGCAATGATATGTGGTGGGTATGGAACCTGATTTCCTCTCTATATTGGAGGTCTTTCTAACCATGGGAGGTCTCCCGACTATAATTTTTGTTATAAAATTTTTGACTTTCAAAAAATTTTGTGGGTGTCATATATTTCTTTGAAAAATTATGGTTAGGTTGATTACCCCAGCAATGAAGAAACACATCAAGCAAACAATATTATTATCTTCTTTTAAGGATTAAATATGTATCCTAAGAACTTGTTTTAGTGTGTTTTAGATGTATTGTTTCTTTTACTTTCTTTCTCTTATTTTGGATTTAGAATGAGAAGACTCTTCCATAGTGGTAATCAAGTACACCCATGCCAAACACGATTTTCCCAAAAGAGACTAGGGTACACTGCTTAAGACCCAATGGAGGGTTCACCTAGCTCTTCCACTCTAAACCAATGATTGTTCTAATAGTGGGATATAGTTTAATCACAAGTAGATTAGTACCACTATGATGAAGTTCTTCAATCCATTCCTATGAGAATATAGGGTGAAAGTCGATGTAAAGAGGTGAATTCTAACACCACCGGTCTGAATTGGAGGTTGGTGACGAAATCCAACTCCCCAATTTTTAAAATGATATGTGCAAGTGTGTGTGATTATTTTTAGATTTTGAAATAGAAAGTGATGTGTCAACCAACATTCATGACTACTTTCCTACAATGCCTAAAAAGAATATTTCATTTTTAGACAAATGCATCTATAACTAGTCTATATGATTTTAATGCACTCTCCTACTTTGTGATGAAAACAACCACTAATTGGGCCACATGCCAGCAAAACAAAACAAAATGGCCTAGCACACTAGAGAATAGGGCATACCTTATAGGAAGAGGTCCATTGTTCCTAGCAGCGCCTAGCGGAAATCTAAAAGAAACCTAGGAAATGCAAAATGCAATTTTTATTTCATTTTTCTAATTTGAAATGTGGTTTTAAGTTCACTATTTTAGAAAAATTGAAGCATACAGAAAGCTATATCAAAAAAGTTTTACCAAACTCTAATATAGATCAGAGAACCAAGGTTTTGTCCTTTTTTGCACTCCAGTGTTGGTCGTTGTTGACCAAAGTGGCTGATTTCTAGTCGTTGTAGCTTAGAGAAGCTAAGGTTGTTGGTCATTGTAGATCAGAGAGGCTGATTCTTGGCCACTGTAGCTTAGAGCAACTAAACCTACACACAAAACTAAGTTTCTAGGCATAAAATTAAAAATTATGGATGTCCCACCGTGATCGCAATTTGTAGCAATGCCAGGATGCACATACTATTTACTATCTACTTGCAATATTATACCCAAAATTAAATGAAAGACCATGAAAAGCATACAACGTGGAAGTAACAAATATAGATATCTTTATTTGTATTAAAACCCAGTTACATTTCGGTCCTTCTTAGGGATACCCAATTCGATACAATATGGTTACAAGTGGGTAGAATGTCCCCCTTTACAAAAGGGTGGTGTGCTCTTAAAAAGGCTTCTTGATTCTGCACATAGAAATGTATGAGGGCTTACAGATGCCTCCTTCCCCAGGTATGTCTCCTAGATGGATATTTGTGCTTTTGAATGTTGCTACTCTATCTGATGAACCTATAGTTCTATAATCATAAAAAAAATAGTACACACTTAGTTGTCTAAGGTAACCTCTCAGGATGAGGTTGTTAGCAATGAATATATATATATATAAATGAAAGCAAGTGAAAATGAACTAAGACTATGAATGCAAATGAATGAAATGATGTTATGCTAGTGATATGAAGAAAACAAAGTAATAAAGCTAATGTTTAAAAACCTAAGCTAGGACCCAGGTGTTGTAGGTGAGTTGGATAGGAGAGGGCAATCCTCCAAGGAAGGTCCCAGGTTCGAATCTCCACCCTATCGAAAAGTTGAATTGGGTACCCAAAATCCAATTGATAATGTTGGTGTGGGCAGGGCCGAGTGCGACTCCCGGGTGAATTTGATGGTGTAGAACCCCCTGGTCATGGTCTCTCAGACCAAGGTGGCCCCATAAGGGGTTTTTCACTTAAAAAAATAAAAAAACCCTAAGCTAGGCATACGGGCCACTGTCTAGGATAGCGGTCACTATAACAAATCTCACCCTCTTTGTCCTAATGCTAGGGATCAATGCTTGTATTCGATGTTGAAAATATGATCACTGTGTTCAATTTATAGAATGTCCTATCCATAGAAAAAACCCCAAAATATTAGCACTTTGTTGCTCCTATAATCTGTCGGGGCTTCATCATAAGATAATCTCCAAGGGAATATTTCCAAGTATTGAAAGCTCTCCTTAATGACCTAATGTGCTCCTGTAAAGTTGAGATCAATGTATGCTCTTGATCCCTTGTTATCTCCCTTTCTTATTGTCTCATTGGTGCTCTCAGGCTTGCTCCTTTTAAATATGTGAAACCCTAAATTCTATATTCAAAACCCTAGGATTAAATCCCTCATGCGTAGTTAATGTTATCATGAGAAGCGTTTACCTTTTCTACATTTAAATACTAGTTAACTAAAGTCTAAATGCAGACTCAAGTCTCCCATATGAACTGTCCATGAAGGGGAATGCAAAGTTACTCCCGCTCACCTTTACTGCATGCAGATTGCCACTTCCACCTCTTATTAGGTATGTTTATCAGCAAACTACTTATTATGGATTAGACGCTATCATCTGTAGCGACTAAGTTGTGGCTACTATCATGTACAACATCTAAGGTCTGGCTACTTTAAGCTTGAGTGGCTAAGTTTTGGCCACTCTGGGCTTGAGTGACTAAGCTTGGATGGGCTTAAAATACCTTAAATGAGTGATGAGAATCACTTTTGATGCTTGGAAGGCCCAAGGTTATGTCATATGATCTTGTGAATGTGCCTATATGAGTAGCTCTCCTAAACATGACATGTTTTAGGTTTCTACACTTGTCCTCCAAAATGTCATGCTATCACAACTTTTAGCTCTGAGTTTCTCCATTACTTCAAAAATATCATGGCATCACAAATTTTGATTTCTATACTTAGTATCTGGAGGAGATTATTCCTTATTTCCCTGCATGTCATTTTGACCAAAAGGTTCCACAAATAAATATTTTTATACCCAGGAAATGGACTCTTGAGTATTAGTAGATTAGAGAATGGAATGAGTTCAATGTGAGGGAACTATGGGGTTTTCCCTCACTCTAGAAAAAGGGAATCAAAAATAAATGTATTAGGAGGGCATAAGAATAAAGAATATTCTTATGCAACAAATTGACACAATGGCAAAAGGAATATTGTAATCCTTTTTGTAAATTGGCTAATGGACTGGCAATGAAAATAAATATGGACATTTTAAGGCTAGGTTTTCTATCTAAAAGGGTTCCTAGGATACATGATGTGTCATTTATGTACCTTTTATGGAATTGTTATGGAAATGTTATTAGGATTTAATGATTTATTGTTATGCAATGGAATTAAAGAAGAAATGGATTTTCTTATCATGCTTTAATGGAAAGTAAAATTGTTAGATGTTTAGTACTCATTTATTTTCTACAAGAAAGCATGGATTATGCAATTATGTTACTTAAATATGAATGAATGATATAAAAAGGATAAAATTATATCTTGGAATACCTTGGGGTATGGGGTTTTACTCTTTGTGAGGTTTTATTAAAAGAATGCCAACCTAGTTAGACCCTAAGGATTAGGACTAGAACTAAGGGAGACGTGATGTGACAATCCCTTAGGGTTACAATGGAAACTTTAGTACTAGATCATTAAAGTGTGCTCCAAGAGAAAGTAAGCTTAGAATTCCATTGTAACTAAATCCTTGTGATGGATTATTCAAGAGACAACAATATACCCATGTGAGAGAGATATCATGCAAATTATTATCATAGGGACTTGAATGAATCAGGAAGAATTACTATGGGGGATGTCATTTGGTGTGGTAGTCATTGGGAATCCTTGAGTGACTTATGGGCCACTTAATAATAATTACCACATAAATGATAATCACCAACAATAAACTAACTGCAAGATAGTTTAATGGTGCATAGTAGTTTTATACTAAAATAAATGTGTAAATATAAGAAGCTTTAGCCTATAAATTATTAAGGAATGCTAGACACTAGTATGGGATTTGGTATTCCTTATCTCAGATGAATAAGATAGGGTTAACACATATGTTGTTGTCAAAATTTCCTTCAAGGGAAAGAAAGGATATGGGTTGACCACTCAAAGGTGTCCTTTAAGATTTATGGATAGTGTACAAGGTAAACCATAGAATATGATATGGAATAATTGGCCACTCCTATCCACCCTGGGGATGTATAGCATCTAAAAACTCAGTTGTGGGTAAAATATTCTATGGAATTTATCCATATTGACTTGGTTAGTTTTTGATCCTTTAAAGAATTTTTTTTGGAGTAGATTCTAGGGTTGTTATATTGATGCAAATTCATATCATGTTTACATAATTTATTTATATGCCATGAAGGATTTAAAATCAACTAGATTTGTTATTTTAGATAAGTTTCTATTTTTAGTTAATGTAAATTCAATTAATACAAGATTTTCTTTCAATATTGTAACATTCACTAGAACACTCATGCTTGTGGAAGCTTTCATTTCTAGGATTCTTGAAATAGCTATAGCCAAGGTTGACATAATCATCATTTCTCTTTTGTTTGGTAGTGCATTCTCTACTTTCATCCACTGACACAACCATACTAAATAAATAATACTTTAAAAATAAAAATAAAAAAATTTAGAAGGGATAAAGTAGACATTTTCCAAGCTCAATAAGTGACTAAAATAACAAATATTAAACATTTTAACGAAATAAATCTAAATATTTAAAGCAAAAAGGATTTCTTTGTTTCTCATGAAATAGATTTTTTACTCTATGATAAAAGACAAATTTGAGTAGCTCCTATTAGAACTTTGATTTTGAGTAGTAGTGATTGTATGATGGGTAGGGGCATATACCTTGTCTAATTTGCTCATGTTGCTATACTAACTAGAACATTTTTAGATTCTTCAAACAAATTGCAATGGTTTGGTTCAAAACTTTCCAGTAATAAACTTGATAACTCACCTTACTAAATGAAAAATATTCTTTTAGTTCAGATCTAGTATTTGTAGTAATTAAATTTTAAGTATTTTGTTTTAATACAAACATAATCCATGAAAAATGGGAAGTAAATTTGGGTGATGTGAACACATCATTTTAGGCAAAATTGTAAGTTTCACCTTTTTAAATGATGGCATTAGTTGTAAATTCGTAATGCATTTATTTAATATATATTTCTTCATCTCTATGGCACAAGGGTGATAAATAGACTATAATTGATATTTTATTTAATTTTTTATTATTAGTTAATATAAAAAGGACTAACATAGGATTTGAAATCATTCCTGTAACCTTCACTAGAATACTTGTACTCATGGAAGCTTTCATTTTTAGTATTTTTTAAATAGATATTTTTAACCCTAACTTGATCATTGTTTCTCTTTGTTTTATAGTGCACTCTTTCACTTCATCCAACCATACTAAATCAAGAACACTTCCCAAATAAAATTAGTAAAATTACAAGATAGATGAAATGGATATTTTTTGAAATCAATTACTAACTAAAATACTAAATAATAAATATTTTAATGAAATAAATATGAAATATTTAAATAAAATAGGAATGCTTTATTTCTCACATTATAGATTTGTTTCCTATATTACAAAATAATATTTTGAGGAAATATTGTTGGTCTTTTGAGTTTTTAGTAGTAGCGGTTGGCCTAGGGGCAGAGTGTAACACCCCTAAAACAAGCCACAAGAAAACACAAAAAATAAATAAAATATTTTGTTTAAACTAAGGAGAGGGATTCATAAACCCCTAACCAGTCTTATATTAACCTATTGTTTAAATCCACTAAGTTTTATTTAAAAGCTACATCTCATGAAATACCCTCACACAAGTCCATCTATGTAGGCGTATTATGTGTTACTACAAATAAGTCTATCCATATCATCATTCTTGATGAGCTAAACTTATCACCTTCAATCAATTGAAGGTATACACACATCATCACACCATACACAAGTCAATATGTGTAGGTATTTTATGAGTATTGTGAGTTAAGCTATCTGTCTTGTCTTCATGATGGGATATCTTAACTCGGATGTAGACTTTCCATAGACTTAGTTACCATTCTCCCTAAGGGGTCTCAATCCCTTAGGTCACCCTCTAAGTTCACCCTAAAACTTATTACTTAGGTTTCTTTGTGATTAGAAAGAAAACAAGAACAATTCTAGATACTAAATCTAACAAATAATATAACCTTAAAAGCATACAAGAGATACTAGGAAAGAAGCAACATTTTAAGGAAGATAACATTAATTGAAAGAGAAATCAATACAAAATATAAACAATACATAGCAATAAAGTAAATATTGAAGAAAATAAGCTTATACTAATAGGGGGTGAATAGTATAAGACCACCTTTTACTTTTCTTTCTCAATCAATATTATGCAATGTATAGTTAGAAATACCAATAACATTAATTAAATAAATGCACATATCACCACACACAATAGAGACATAAATTTAACATGGTTCATCCAATGTGGGCTACTTCACGAAGAAAATATTTTACTAAAATTTTCTTAATCAATCTCTTGAAAATACTTTCTCTATTATGATTTTTATCGACATTTGTCCAAAGGAGACACCAATAACATAATCAATTTCATGGATATCTTATTCATGGGAGAACTCATTTCTTCTCAACTCTGGTCTGTGATCTTCTAGAATAACTACTACCTCCACTACACTAGCTAATGGATCTCTATCCATAAAAGACTCATGTCCCCACTCATAAAATTTGTCTTCATTTTCCTAGCTAATGGATATCTATCCACTAGAGATTACCATCCTCTATACTTTATCACCTCCAAAGCTTGCTCTTAGCTCTATATCAAATCTACACTAAACATAGTCCTTCGGTCTAGTAAATATATGTTCAATCTCTATATTTGGTCTGGCACAAATTTATCCTTAATTTTAGATCAAAATCTATCTTTAAATCTACACTAAACATAATCCTTTGGCCTAGCACAAATATTTTGTCAATATCTATTCTCTGATTTGCACTAAACATAGTCCTTCGATATAGCACAAATTTATCCTCAATATATATCCTCAAGACTTAACACAAAGCTTGACTTAATCACAAATCACTTCTACTAGATCTATCCCAAACTATAACTCAAGGTTTGAACAAATCAATCACTCAATTCTACTCACAAGTCTTCTCAAATACTTGTCTCAAATCTTCCCTGTAAGCTTCCAAAAAAGCTCACACCAATTTATCCACAAGTCCTCTCTAGAACTTGTCCAATCTTATCTCAATATCTATCCTCAAATATGTATTGTAAGCTTCCAAAAAATCTCACACAAATATATCCACAAGTCTTCTCAAATACTTACCTCAAATATGCTCAATAAGTCCTCACTAGAACTTGTCCAATCTTCTCAATAAGTCTTCACCAAGACTTACCTTAAATCTACACAAGTTCCTCACTAGAACTTGTCCAATCAGCTCAACAAGTCTTCACCAAGAATTGCCTCAAATTTGCTCAACAATTCCTCATTAAGAGTTGCCTCAAATATGCTCAATAGGTCCTCACTAGAACTTCTCCAATATCATAGAAACATATAGAGAATAGTTAGAGACTCAAATATGCTTCACATTCATCACAATGCTCAATCACTTTCAATCTCTCATTTTACCACAAAAACATATAGATAATTGTTAGAGACTCAATATTTTTCACACTTACAAATACTCAACCTCTTTCTAAAATTAATTTATAATATGGAACAATTTATTTCACAGAATTGGAACAATCACTTCAACACTTCCACTTGAGTAGGCTCAACCAAATCTTCTCAACTAATAACTTAATTAAATAATCCTTGCTAACAAACCCTAGTACAAAATCATGAACACTCACTCAATTTTTTCCAACAATGCTTATCAAAAAATATCACATAACAATGATACTCATGATCTTTGTAAACCCTAGTTCAAGTTATTCACTCAACCAATCACTTCAAAAACAATGCTTATCAAACAATCTCACATAACAATGATACTCATGATCTTTGCAAACCCCAGTTCAAGTTCGTCACTCAACCAATCACTTGAACAATAATTATTATTAAGTTATGCTTACATAACAATGATACTCATATTATTTGTACAAACCCTAGCTCAAGATAACTCAATAAACCTTAGTTCAAGATAGCTCAATATTTCCAGCAATGCTAGTAAAATAAGGTTTTTATCATCAAATCTTACTCAACAATCAATATCAACAATGCTAATCAAAAAAAATTATAGCATTCACTTCCATTTCAAAATTTTCATCAAATCACAAAGGATACCTTGAATTAGTCCTTTTCACTCTAAAATTGCTTTTTGAGAAACTCAACCATCAATTACTTCAACCAAGGAATAATGTGCCCATACCTTTTATTTGATGAAGAGTAGACTTCACAACCTATTTTAACAAGATCAAACTCTTTTCCAATCTCAAGGATTAGGTTACCACAAGCTCTTTATATAAAATATCAAGTCCTTTGTACACCTTGTAATCTCCAAACTCAATATTTCAAATAAATATTTGTAGCACCCTAAAATTGGTGCAGTTAAACCATTAGTAAAAAGTAGAAATTTGAATTTTAACCCCGAAACCGCCCGTTAACCGCTTACCTCATTTTTCATGCCATTTTTAGAGGTTGTTGTGATCGTTGGACGATATCGTCAATGATCTAAAGATATCATCATTGATCTGACGATATCATCCCAAATCGGACGAATTCATCTGGAATAGAATGTCCAGACGATTTCATCCCAAAACTAAATTTTCATAATTAGCTTATGTTCCAACGACCTCTCCAACTTGGGCAGAAGTGTGTCTACGTGGTTGGAGATTCCCACATTGGGGATCTCCCAGATTGGGATGATCCCCAACCTCCTAACCTCCCCCTAATCCTATATAAACTAGGATTTTCCTAGTTTATCCCCTTGACTCCCTCCCTGATCTCCCATCATTTGCACTTGTGTTTTCAAGTTTTGTTGTAGGATTTCACTATGTTTCATCCGAAGGTAGCTCGGATCGTCGTAGGTGATTCAACTACAATTTTAGATGATCCTATCAATATCGGCGATGATCTTGTATGATTATAGATGATCTATTTTGCAATTCAGCTTGGGGGCAATCAGAGCCCTAGGTTTACATTCTCTATCTCATTTTCCTTATTTATTGGTGCATTAGATTAATTTACTTTTGTTTTGCATCTTGGAGTTCACCTCATTTAGCGTAATTGCATGATAAAATTCAAAATAAGTTTCCAAAATAGTGCATCTCATTTAATTTGATATCTGGATTTATCATTCAAACATCTATACTCTTATTTCTATCATTTTGCATCATTCTTGCAATTGTATTTTTTGTTTTTGGTGTCTATTTTCTTGATTGTAGGTTTCTGACAAATTCGCCTGACGAATTCGTCAGGTCGTTGATGATATTGGGTGATATCAGATGATCTCCTATGATTTGGGATGATTCTATACAATTATAGATGATCCTGTCATATCTGGGACGATCTGGACTCCTACAAGCTTCAAAATCTTCATCAGACATCAGAAATCAGGTGTACTCTTCTCCATTTTATATATTCTCTGTATTCAATCACATTAGGATTCATTTATGTCTTTTGTCTTCATATAAATCAGAATCTTCATATAGAATAGCTTAGCTTCATTTTGGCCAACCTAGGAACCTGAATGATTGAACATAAAATGAATAAATCAAACCCATTTTCAAACCTAGGCATGGAAACTGCCACTCAAAGTTTCCTAGTGAACCCCACCATCCGTCAAAAATTCACCTTTATACCCCTCCCCCGAGAGGCGCGACCTTCAAAGGGCCTCTCCATCCGAGGTATTGTTCCATCCTTTTCTCACCCCCATTCCAGGTACGAATCCTTTAGCCTGAAGGTAAGGGTGCAAAAAATTTGGGTGATACATTTTGGTGAACCCGACGTGAAACTAAAAACACCTTTTGAAAACAATCCAAAAAAAAGACACATTATTAAGAACATCTAGAATCATTAGAAAATTGTTAAATTTGCATATCATACTTAGATGGTAGATTATAATAGAAGATGGGTTGTGTCCATAAATGTTGAAAATCAATTAATGACCATAGAGATTACTTCTGTGCTTAGAGTACCTCAAACATATAGAGCCCAACCTTTGTGGGACGAACTTGATAGGAGATTGGGTATTATTGAATCTAGATCTACAGAACTTAGGCAAATTAAGAGGTTTGTCTTAGATAGAATCATGGATCCTGATTAGGTGACTTTGTATCATGAACTTTAGAGAGCTTGCCATAGGTGGTTAGCCGATAAAAGATCACTTGTGTCTTCTGAATTATACACCTTTGAGGAATACCTTGAGAACGCAGTTGTAGTACATAAATTTCTATCTCGTGTAGAGGATCAAGAAGTCATTCTTACGGATAGAAAGAGATGGAATAGAGTTCCTAGAGCTGTGTTGTATCGAGAGTATTGCCATGAACTTTATTTTTACATGTCAGAGTCTAAAATAGATCATATTACCATAGCACACTTTGTCAAGTTCTTGAAAAACAACTTCCAATTTGAAGAGGAGCATTTCATGACTCCTGATGAACTTGACCCTATCAATGATATCCATAAACTATTCATAGAAAGCTAAGTGATTCTTTCTACTATTGTTTCTTACAACTAGCATGTTGTTTGTTATTTTTATTCTCGCAAAATAATAATATAATAAAATCACACAAAAAAAAAAAAAACAACAAAACATTTCCTTTTAAAGTATTATAGTAGGTATATAGTTAAAATATATACCTCTCAACCCTATCACATATATATATATTTTTTTTTTTATTTTTTTTTTTTATATATATATATATATATTTTTTTTAGTATATATATTTTCTAAAACCTAAGTTTAGCACAATGCCTAGACTTAGGAATGGAAAACAAACCGAAGAAGATGAAGATTGGTTAGGAAGACCATTAATCGACCAAAATGTCCCTCCCGAGGACCAAGTTCAAGAAGAAGAAACCCTAGACCAGCAAGAAGAAGAGCTTGTTGTAGGAAATGAACAAGAAGAAACTATTAGAGAGGAAGGATCCTCATCCCCTAAAATGTCTTCGGGAGGAGCTATCACTTTTGAGAACATGGAACAATTATGGAAGTTCATTAACACTAATATTGGTGTTTTTAATAGAGCAGCCCATATGGACAAGGATCGAATTAGTGACACTCAAGCAACTCTAGAAGAAGTATTTCAAACACACACTAATCCCTTGTCCTTTATTGAACAAGAGAGTGATCAAGCTGGACCATCCAATTTGGATATAGTAGCTATGATCCGAGCATGCAACAACAACAGGTTACCCAAAAATCTAAAGTGCCTGTTAACAAGCCTAGGGTCATTCCCGCACAAAAGAAACCATCATTTACTGCTCTATTTCACCAAGCTCTTGATCAACATACCTCAAATAAACAAAAATCCAAAACAAAACCAAACACCAATTACCAACAATCTAAGGTACAACATAATACTATTACAAATCCCCTTCATAATACTCTTCCTACCAACACTTTGCATAATAGCAATATAACATCTAATCCTTGTGTCACACCATCATACACTCATAGATCCCATACCTATGTGCCACCGAACCAATATGGTGGACAAACTAGCAATCTAGAAGTCGTGGTGAAACAGTTAGTTTCCCGCATGGACCAGATAGATCCCTACCATCCCTCGTACAATTATCGAGAGATGTGTAGTCAGCCTTTAGATCCTATAGTCGTAGCACAGCCGTATCCTAAACATTTTCCTATGCCTGTTCTTCCCATATATAAAGGAACCGAAGATCCCATAGAGAATCTTCGTATGTTTAGGATAGCATGTCATGATATATCACATGATGACTTGTTATTACTAAAAATATTCCCGAAAAGCTTGGGAGGAATGGCATTAGAGTGGTATTATCAATTACCCACTAATTCTTTGAGGAATTTCAAAGAAATTGCCGAGTCTTTTGTTCATCAATTTAGTGCCTACATCAAAAGAGATGTGACCATTAAATATTTGTATAACTTAAAATAGGGCAAAGAGGAATGCTTTGCTGATTTCCTAGCTAGGTGGAGACAATTGATAGGAAAATTGCACTTTGTGTTACCTTATAGGGAGATGTTGGACATCTTTATTAATAATTTGCAAGAGCAACTATCTTATGAATTATCAACTACTACCTTGACCACCTTCGATCAGGCTATAGACTTAGCCCGAAGAGTGGAAGATGCTCTCATTAGGAGAGGCCAACTTAAAAAGAGAGACGATGAGAAAACATCCAAAAATCAATATAAGAATAAACAAGTTGTGGGTGATGGAGTCACCGATAGCAGAAATACTACTAATGTTAATGCTGCAAAGACAACAGAGAAGTTTGTACTGAAACCTCTTGATAGACCTCCTCGAGAATTTACTAGGTTAAATCAACCTTTATCAACTATTCTACCACAATTATTAGAACGAGGTTTGATTCAATTACCAAATATTCGGGAACCTGATCCAACTATACCTAGATACAGAGCAGATTTACACTATGACTTCCATAGAGGACCTGGACACACTACCAACTCTTGTAAAAGATTAAAACATAAAATACAGGACTTGATTGATAACAATGAGATGGAGGTGCAAGCCTTTCAACCTAAGCAAAATTCTCCTAATAATGTTTAAAATAACACCCCACAAAACCAGAATCAGAATGCCAATCAGTCATTGGACATCTTTCAACATCCCTTACCAAAACATGGTAAGGAGGTGGCTAATCAAGTTGAACATCATAATGTCCCTCCTCCTACCCGATATGTAGGAACTATTAGTGGGCATTTACCTGTTCATGATCTGGAAATATTTGACACAACTTTATCCATGGTTACAACCAGGCCTCTATATAATATTCAAATACCTGATCTTAGTGATACAGAATATGAGATCGAGAGTGATATGGAAATCACATCAAATCAATCGAATAGTTCTAAAGATGAATCAGATCCTATTCACCCTATCACAAGTTATATGGTTCCAGAAGAGCCATTTCCAAGAAGAGTCACTACTAGACCATCATCTCACCAATTACTTTCTAATGAGCTAGCTATAAACGCTAGACCAAGACCCATTCATCATCCACAGAATAATATTGTGGGTACCATCGGAGCTGTTACTAGACAACAGGCTCAAAATTCTCAACAAGATCAAATTTAGAATGGTGGATCAACTCCATTTGTTTTGAAGGTTCCTAATAAAGGGAATCATTCACCTAATGTTCAACCTAAACCTCCTTATAATATTAATGAACAATTATCAAATATTACGACTAGAATTTCTCTCTTGGACCTTTTAAGATCTTCTCCTACACATAGAGATGAATTAATGCTCACATTAAGTCAGATGATGGTACCACAAGACATTCAACCTGAAGCCATGGCCAATACTATAATAACTCATGAAGTTGATTGTATTGAATTTTAGGATAGAGACATACCACAACATAGTTTACATAAAGATAACCCCTTGTATATTACTGCCTTAATTGGAGATGTAGCAGTCAAACGAGTTTTGATTGATAATGGTTCATCTTTAAATATCTACACTTTTGACTTCTACCAAAGATTTGGGTTTAGAAGTGATGAAATGAAAATAACTGATATGATCATAAAAGCTTTCAATGATGAAACACAAGAAACATGTGGAGTTATTACCATTCCATTGCAGGTTGGTCCAAGAACCTTGGATACGACTATGTTTATTGTACATTGCCCTGCATCGTACAATATACTCTTGGGTCGTCCTTGGATCAACGCGATGCGAGCTATTCCCTCAACTTTACATCAATGTGTTAAGTTCAAATTTAAGAATCAGTTGGTTACCATTCATGGTGATCCAAGACCCTTTGATATGTGTGCTTTGGCAAAACCTATTGGAGTTCAATTTTGCCCCGCTCTATCATCCACACATCCTAATTCTCATTATCCATCTAAACATGTGAAACTCACACCCACAACGTCATCTACTTCTTCTCCATCAGTTGCACCTCCACATATAGCTCAACTATCCTCTGAACAAACCGCATTAGGACCTAAGAAATATCCTAATCCCACAACCAATGTCTCTTTTTCTACTCCTATAACTTCCATACCTGTAATAGACCCATCTATCGACACCTCTACACCATCTACATCCACCAAATTCATATTTTCTGCATCGAAAGACGTAGGGAATGTTCCTTCTACCTCTTATGCTCTTACTGACGAGCTCTTACCCGATCTATCTAAAATTCTTATATCAAAAGAAACAAATGCTTCTATGCAAGATTCCCTTATTTTAAATAATTTGCCACCATCTCCTCGTACCTTGGGCCTCCCACATCCTATGGGAAGTATTTACCAAGTAGGGAGTTGTGCCTTTATTTATAAGGGATATGACTGGGGCAGAATACCCAGAAACATCAAAAATCATTATGATGGATATGCTCGATGTTATTTTACTAATGAGTATATTAAAGCCAAACCTATAATTCTTAAATTGGGATATAAAGGGAAAGGTTTGGGACCTTTCCAGAATGGTATGAAAGAACCTTTTGAGGTAGAAGCGTGGCCCGCCCGATGTGGTGTGGGCCTATTTTCTAGTAAGGGTCAGCCATTCCCATTTGAGGATGATGACCATCTTATATGTTACCAAGATTATTTAGATGAATGTGATGCTTTGCATTTAATGAATAAGGCATTCACATGTAATATGCTATCTATAGCTTATCTTGAGGTGATCGCCGAATTCGACGATGAGTTGGAGGGAGATATCTTTCATGATGTCTCCATTAGGATTATTCATAATGATTTTATTTGGATGGTTCTATACCTAGTATAGCTCAGCTATGATGCCACGACTCCTCAAGACAAATTATCCAAGCTAACCTATGGCAGAATTACAAGAATTGGGTGTTTCACCCGCCCCACCTAATTTTGAGAGAGATCTACACATGGAAGTAGAAAATGTCATAAAAATTAACATTGGAACCAACGATAACCCTCACATAATCAACATTGGAGCTGAAGATGCTTTGGAGCATCTTCGTGCCTACCATAACAAGCTCAAACGAGCATATCTCAAGAAAGTTCATAATCGATCCTTTGAGATCGGCGACCTCGTCTTAAAAGAAAATAAAAAAAATACTAATGCAACTAAATACCTTAAAGGAAAATTCGAGCCTAACTGGCTTGGGCCATATATTATCACTACTAAATTTGGATCGGGAGCATACAGATTAGCTACCTTAGATGGTAAAGATCTTAAAGAACCTATGAACATTATGCATCTTAAGTGCTATTATGCATAAATATAGTAATTTCATCACTGTATATATTATACATATTGTCTCATATTAGTAATTCATATAAAAATTTCAAAAACAGTAATATTATGTATTCTCTCAATTCATAAATTAAAAATCAAAATATAAAAAAATCAAAATCATCAAAATCCTCAAAAACATCTTCTATTTTGCACTAGTCAATTCTTGAAGTATTGCAGTTATATTTTCAATTATTTTGGATAAATTAACATTTATTTGGAACCCCTCACTTTCACACTCACATGAATAAATATCTTGATCTTATTTGGTATGATTATTTATCTCTCTTATATCAAAGTCCATTGTTGAATTAAATAAAGTTTTGAGCATAGAGAAATGATCTTGTTATTTACTTGAACCAAGTACACCTTTTCACATTAAAATGATTTCATTGCAAATTCAAAACGATGCTACACAGTAGAAGTGGTCTCTTGAGTGAAAAGTTTCCCCTGCTATCCTATCATGCACATGGTCTAGAATCTTTGAGAATTGACAAAAGGACAAGCTCACCCCTGCCCAGAATAAAAATCCCTTGCTCTACAACCAATCCGAGCAAGTATCCCTAGTATAGGAAGAAAAAGAAAAAGAAAAAGAAAATCAAGAAAAATCATGGGAAAAAGAGAAATTATTCAGAAGCATTATTTTAGTATCATTTTGTACCATCTCAGCAATATTTCAGCATTATCTCGAGTGTCAAGAAAACAAAAATAAAAAAAAAAAAAATAGAAAAAGAAAAGAAAAATAAAAAAGCAATAAATCCTCTCCCCTACCCTTTGAAATAAAAGAAGGGTGAATGAGCTTGAATCCCTGGAATTCTCAATTATTCGAAAATCATGAGGTAAGCCCCATAACAGGTGGTTTTTTGCCAACCTACTTGGCCTTGGGTAATTCCTTTTTGTGTGGTGACATGTCTATCACATTAACGACCTTATCTTGTACAGACCTATGTCCGCTTATGGATCAGCTAGCTCTTGATGACTCGACTTACATAGTAGTTTGGTACGGTTACATGCATATAAATCATGGTCAACGAACACTCATTTGGTTAATTCAAATTACTTGTATCAAATTATCTTGCTCAAAATTGGTAAATGAACATTACAATTGCACACACATTTGTGTTTGAGAGATTTTGTATCATTATGATAGATCAAGATCGACAATGAACTCACGTATGCACATGGGGTTCCTTATAAATCTAAATTTTGTCTTTGAGATAATTTAAAATATTTATTCAAATATTCTAGAATAATTTGACTTTCTTACTTGAGAATATCTGCTTAGCGTAAAATCAATTAAATACATTTTTTTCAAAAATCCAAAATTTTCTTGCAAAACATGTTCAAAAATCTAGCAATAAAGTCACATTTATATATTTTCGACTTTCGCGACGATGGTATAGTTCCTAAACCTAAATTGGAATTTTATGCCTAGTGCAAGTCCTCATTTTTATATTTTCTGTTTATCTCAAAATAAAAAATCAACTATGCAATAAAACTATTATATCAATTTCTTCTTTGGATTTCGCGATGATGGTATAAGTCTATACCTAAAATTCTATGCCTAGCGCAAACCATCGTTCTAATTTTATTTCCCATTTATTTAATCCATAAAAGCATATGGCTTAAATCATTATGTTACACAATTGTGCTTTAAAAAGAACGAAAACTTTTCTATTTCATTTCATTATGTCAACATTCATTTTTTTTGCGATGATGGTATAATTCCTAGGGAATTGTTCAAATTTCTATCATACTTAGGAATTTTATGCCTAGAAAAAATCATATTTTTAATATTTCATGCATAATATTTTCATGGAAATCTGAAAACAAATCATCACTATCATCATTTTTCATCATCACAACACAAAGTCTTAAGAAAGTCTCTTAAGCACCCTTTTACTTTTAGCAATATTTCTCTCATACCGGGATTAGCTTGATGACCTAGCGAGCGACGACTCCATGAAATGGTCATGTAACAGTGACAATGTCCTTTGAAATTATTGTTAGAAGTCACTTTATTTTCATCAAAACACACCACAACAACCACTTTGTTTACATCAGATTATTTCATTTAATTTTATAGCATGACATAAAATTATAATATTTTCAATGATATAATTACATGAATAGTCAATCAACAATTAAAATATTAAAGCATCATAAAACATATGCACAAGTCATATCACAAAAATAACATCATATATATATCAAGAAGTATATACATCATATCAAAACGGATTGGTATGCCACAATATATACCCTGGCATACTCAATCATCTCAAAAATAGTCTATGTACAATGTGCATCTAGTCTCAAGAAGACCTCGAGCTCTCAGCCTCATCTCCTCTCCCACCCTGAGGTGGAGGAGGTGGTCCCATCGAAGCCCATCCTGTGTCATGGGTCCTCGACGTCGATCGTGATGATGTCCTCGATGACCCCATCCTGATCGGCTTCACAATGCCGACTAGCAACTATATCCTCTGGCATTTTGAAACAAACTGGTAGTACACTCCCTGATAGAATGCAGTCTGAGCAATCGACCGCGCCAGCTCTAGAATGCTCACCCCTCCGCTCCGAGCCCTGAGATGTGTAGCCTCATCCTATAGAGTCTACACCTGAGATCGTAGGTGGGCATTCTCCACCTAAAGAGTTGCCATCTCACTGCTCTCCCCCACCTCGACACCCTTGCCCCTATCGAGCGATGGTGGCCTATCTCTATGCTGAGGAGGGAGTCTTTCTCTCCTCTCCTCTCTCCTCTTTGATTGCTACTGTCTCTATAGAGACTATGGTACTCTCCGAAATCTCTCTTGAGGAGGCCATCGTTGATCCCTCCCTCCATGACCCCTCACTACATCGATGGCAGCCTGGCACCGCCTCTCCATCCATTGCACTACAACATGCATCAAAACCTATGCCCTCGTCATCCGAGGAGGGCGGATGCCTGCATACTAGGCATCATATCCATCTGCTATCCCTACATCATTGACGGAGACGAAGAAATAGGGACCTTACAAACTCTGCATTCTCATTCAAATTTCAAATATTTACATGCATTAAAATAAAATAGCCCGCAGGCTTATAATGGCCGGTCTCGGCTTCGGCTCTGTTCTCCCCTGTCCTCCCCCTCCTATCCCGAATTCCACCTCAACCCTTACAAGTTTTGAGTTTTTATCGAGGCCTCGATCCTCTCGGAAACTAATGTTCCCGCCTAACAGCCATTTCAAATTTTACCTTCTCCCGGTTCCATTTTCAAATTTTGGTCCTCTATCATAAATGTGCAACTGCCCGATCCGCCCAGGGGTGTGCATTAATGGCTTCCCACACCCTGCACTGGTTGCCTTGTTCTGATTGTACTCTGTACTGCCCTTTTCTTCTTAAAGCCATCCTCTGTAAATACTGTGTTGCCAGTCGCAATAAAGAGGAAAGCGTGGCCGACACTTCCCTTCAACAACCTTCGAGAACTTCATCTTTAGTCTCTTACACGCGGCCACACTATCTCGCCATGCCCCCTTCTTGTCACCATTTAGTTGTTCCACGTAGCTTTTACAATGGTTAAGATACACGTGGCCTCCATGCTCTCTTCCCACGTGTCAAAACTGGTCTTGCCTGGTTGCCTGCTGTTTCGTCTAGCCAAGTCTTTACTAAGCCGCGATATCGCGACATGTCGCGATATCGCGACCAACTGCGTCTTCAACATGCCAAAGTCCCTTGGGGTCGTGAAATCGTGACATGTCACGATTTTGCGACCCCCTTCCCCCTTTAACTGTGCCTCCTCTTATCGAAGTCTTCGCTATGCCTTCTGTTTTGTGTTTGATTTTGGGCCACCTTAAGACTCTGCCACATTACGGCTTCACACTGGCGGCGATATCGTGATAGGTCATGATATCGCGACCTATCGTGATATTGCGACAGGACTCCTTCCTCCGCTTTGCCTTCGAAGACCGTCGCGATATCGCGACGTCGTGATATCGCGACGTCACGATATCGTGACGTCTAGAGCTCCTCCTCCCATTATTTGTATTATCATCGCGATATCACAACATCGCGACATCGCGATATCGTGACCCAAACTGGCCTTTGCTCTCGCCGATGCCTTGGGGTCACGATTTTGTGACATGTCACGATTTCGCGACCCCAGCCCAACTTCTGCCTTTGCAATAAAAATTTCCTCGAAACTTCCCTTTCCTTTTACAAAGCTTCCCCATGGGAAAGGATAGGAACCACACTAAATTCAAAGTACTCAGAGAATTAAGAAAAGAATTTGGAGGATGCAAGATTGCTTTTCCCTCATCGGATGCTCCTGCATCAATCATCCCCATCCACTAATTGAATGGGGGCATCATCAATGTCCTAAATTTAGAACCATTGTATGTCTAGAGCTTCACTTAGTGTGGTACTATCTCACACAGTCTAGGAGTACTCATAATCCCTACGAGTAGGGATCCCCCACTGTAGACCGAACTACCTCAAAACTTGGTCGTAGCGGTGGAGCTCTACCTCTCGTCCCTCTGTCCTCAACCATATGACTCGCCTAATGCGATTCAACTCCTATCCATCCTATGCCCACCCTAGATTCTCTCTCCATGGTCTCTAGGTGATCCGATCTTGGATGAGGTCATCCAGTAACCTTCGGGACATCGGCAGATCTATCTACCGTTGTGACCCTCTCTAGAGCCACCAATAGAAAACTCAAGGTCTCTTCCAGTCAAATACTATAATTGGAAGCCCTACTGGCCTCTGCATCACAATTTACTCCCAACACAAAACCTGTAGGAGCGATGTCAGCACCAGACATCGACCCCCCTTGTATACGACCCCGTAAAGGATCCTATACAAGCAGCACAGTACAAAACTTCCCCAAGAAAACCTATATATGTGGTCTCTCATGTCATAGACCACATCTGAGAGTAGCCATGGTAATCTGCATCCACTCTGGTGGCATAGAAGAAGGCCACCCACCACCCCTGCCAAAACTCGGGTCAACCGAGATGCCCTAGGAATTATCCTCAAAGCCTCGATGTTCACTCTGCCCTTCTCCAAGATGAAGCTCAAGTCCTCGTACAATATCATCATGGTGTGGCCTTGATTGTCCGAAGGTATCATGAATCGACCATGTATGGGGATCCTCAAGATCCTCCATACATCCTCTAGAGTGGGAGTCATCTCCCCTATCGATAGCTAGAAGCAGGACAACTCCGGATACCATCTCTCTACTAGGGCTGTCAGTAGCCCTATGTTTGTAGGAATTTGTGGCATCTCTGCCACATGTTGTAGTCCTACCTCTACAAATATGTCTTTCTCGTCCTGATCGAGCATGGCCAAATTGTCTCTTAGACCTTTGTATTTCCACTCCCGACTCTTTAGCAATCCCCTCTATAAAATAAGCAATAAAAAATAAAAAATAATTAGTACATAATCATTAAAAAATCAATTAAAATAAAAATTGATATCGCCCATTATTGGACGATATCATACCAAATTTAGATAAAATCATCCTTAATAGGACGAAATCATCTCCGTTCTTCAATTTGGGGATCGCCCCTTATTGGACGGGATCGCCCCTATTTCTTCGATTTCGTCTCTAGATGAAATCAGCAATATAGAGACGATTTCATCGCTGGCCTAAAAACGGCCGCGACGCCCAAAAAAATTAAAATTCAATTAAAAAATTAAATAAATCAAGTTAAAAACATAGTAAAACTAGGTTTAGATCCTTACCCGCAACCCGCGTCGGATCTCTGTCGATCTGTGTGTCGTTTCCACCATTTCTCCTGTAGAGCTCTAAAATAGTGAAAGTGAACAGTAAAAATGAATTAGGGTTTTACCCTATTTTTCTTATTTTTATTCAAAATGACATTTTTTTTAATTTTTTCTTTTCTACGCTTTTACCTCAAATGTTTGATTTGGGTAAAAACTCGAAGAGGGCACCATAGTAAACAGTCGTACGATTCGACCTAGAATCGTTGTCTAAAAAATGAAATAATTTTTTTCTTTCTCGTAAAGCATGGAGAACTTGTCTTTAATGCAATTTTTATAGAAAATTTGCTAAAGAGGGGGCAAAATGTAGCACCCTAAAATTAGCACAGTTAAACCATTAGTAAAAAGTAGAAATTTGAATTTTAACCCCGAAACCGCCCGTTAACTGCTTACCTCATTTTTTGAAGCATTTTTAGAAGTTGTGACTGTTGGACGATATCATCGATGATCTGATGATATCATTGTTGATCTGACGATATCGTCCCAAATCATACGAATTCATCTGGAATAGAACGTCCAGACGATTTCATCCTAAAACCAAATTTTTGTAATTAGCTTCTGTTCCAACGACCTCTCCAACTTGGGCAGAAGCGTGTCTGCGTGGTTGGAGATTCCCACGTTGAGGATCTCCAAAATTGGGATGATCCCCAACCTTCTAACCTCCCCCTAATCCTATATAAACTGGTATTTTCTCAGTTTATCCCCATGAATCCCTCCCTGATCTCCCATCATTCGCATTTGTGTTTTCAAGTTTTGTTGCAAGATTTTACTGTGTTTCAGTCGGAGGTAGCTCGGATCATCGTAGGCGATTCAACTATAATTTGAGATGATCCTATCAAGATCGACGATGATCTTGTATGATTACAGATGATCTGGTCTACAATTTAGCTTGGGGGCAATCAGAGCCCTGAGTTTGCATTTTCTATCTCATTTTCCTTATTTATTGGTGCATCAGATTAATTTACTTCTATTTTGCATCTTGGAGTTCACCTCATTTAGCATAATTGCATGATAAAATTCAAAATAAGTTTCCAAAATAGTGCATCTCATTTAATTTGATATCTATATTTATCATTCAAACATCTATACTCTTATTTCTATTCATTTTGCATCATTCTTGCAATTGTATTTTTGGTTTTTGGTGCTTGTTTTCTTGATTGTAGGTTTCTAACAAATTCGTCAGGTTGCTAATGATCTTGGGTGATCTCATACGATATCCTATGATTTGGGATGATTCTGTACAATTACAGATGATCCTATCATATCTTGGATGATCTGGACTCCTACAAGCTTCAAAATCTTCATCAGACATCAGAAATCAGGTGTACTCTTCTCCATTTTATATATTCTCTATATTCAATCACATTAGGATTCATTTATGTCTTCTATTTTCATGTAAATCAGAATCTTCATATAGAATAGCTTAGCTTCATTTTTTCCAACCTAGGAACCTAAATGATTGAACATAAAACGAACAAATCAAACCCATTTTCAAACCTAGGCGTGGAAACTGCCACTCAAAGTTTCCTGGTGAACCCCACCATCCGTGGAAAATTCACCTTTATACCCCTCCACCGAGAGGTGTGACCTTCAAAAGGCCTCTCCATCTGAGGTATTGTTCCATCCTTTTCTCACCCCCCTTTCGGGTACGAATCCTTTAACCTGAAGGTAAGGGTGCGAAAAATTTGGGTGATACAATACTTTCATTAAAATAACATACATGGAAATTCTTTGTACACATTATAATATCTAATCTTGATAAAGGCATCCACCAAAAATCACAATGAAAAATAATTTAATATTTTCACCTTATAACTCCCTAAACCTTAGCATCCATAAAATTAAATTTTAATTCTTGCATACCTTTTTAACCCTTCACTGGTTTTGGCAACTATCACCATGACTTGGGCCCTCCAAGGGCTGTGTTACCACGTGAGACACCCTGTGCTCTCCTTCCAATTATTTAATGTCATTGACCATAGCTTCAGCCCTCCAAGGGCTGCATCCTCATGACGCTCAACTTCCAACAATTCGGCATAAAACACGACAATAAAAAACTTTGGCACCAAACAAAATTTTTATGATTCCTTTTAATGACGTCAACCACGGTAGTTGAACTACAAACATACCACAAGCCAAAGCCTCAACAAATATTAGCTTGTCACTTGTGCTACCAATGTTGGTGGGATAGCTATTTTTGCACTTTCCAATGAAACTCTTAAGCCTTATGTGCAAGAAAACACAATCTTTACTTCGAATATGGTGAATGAAACATAACACAGTGCATATAGTATTGGAGATCAACAAATATCATAACATTGCCTTAGCTTTAAAATAAAAATATTTCCATGTATTTATATGCTTTCAACCTTTGCCTTCAACACGTCGGTGCCAAACGAATTCGAGTTTGAATTCAAAAATTAAATATTAAATATTAAATAAATATTTAATATAAAATTTTAATCAAAGATTAAAATATTTAATTTTAAATTAAATCTGCTCATGGGTCCTTTTCCACTTGGTCTTTAAACTTCTTCAGCTTGATTTATGGCCTAGAATAATAATAATAAAAATATTATTATTTAACTTGAGCTTGCTTTTCTTTCCTTGGGTCTTCATATTTTGGGCCCTCCTAGGTATATAATATTTAAAAATAAATATTAAACCTATTGTTTTTCAAGACTTTCTTGCTATTGGATGAAACATTGAATGCCGTCAAGGATGATGAACATGGCACAAAATGTTTTTGACATAATGACCACTCACTCTTGACATCAATGACAACTCATCTACTCAAAATGTCCAACAATCTCCACCTTTGTCATTGATGGAAATCCAATTACCTTTTGCAAATTCCTTAACCATTTTCTATTTTTCTCCCCCTAGGATACCACTCCCCCAGACTCAATGCTTTCTCTTAAATCAAATCTGTCCCCCTCACTCAAATATTTACCCCTTTGAAGTCAATGGAAAAGGGTCAACTTTGGGGCTCGGAGCTAAGAATGAGTCTCTTAGCTTAGCCCCTCCCCTAGATCCTCTTGAGGTGGTTAATTTTGGAGTGGGAGTATTTATACTCCTAGAAAGCATTGATATTTACCTTTATCCACTTTACTTCTCATCTGATCCTTCTGATTCCTCTAACTATTCCTGTTCCTACTTTTCTCTAGAATTTTTGCTCTACACCACTTTATTGTATGTCCATCATTATTGCACTTGTAACACTTAATATTTTTATTCCTTAGAGGTGTAAATGCCTTCGGATTTCTCCTAGTGAAGTCATATATATTCTTGTCATGGACCCTATAATTCATTACCTTATGACCAAATTGATTAAATGAGTAGCAATACCCATGAAAAGGCTGCTTATTTCTGAAGTTCCCAAATTCATGTCTTCCATGTGTCTTGCAATGTGAAGCCTTGTAGCCAAATCTATGATATGAGAAACGTCATCCATTAAAATTTACTTGCCTTGACCTCATTGGTCTCTTAGTCTCTTTTACCTTGTGTTGGTTCCTGTTCCATCTGTTCTTCTTTTGTGTATTTTTATTTTCCTTATTGGAATTTCTATTGTCCAACTCATCCTCAGAAGTCTTCCTTTCTCTCACATTGTCTTATTCTAAAGTTTCTTCTTCTTCAGAACTAGTGGTTGGCTCATCTACTTGTTTCTTTTGTGCCTATTCAAAGCCAAGACCTGTTTTGCTTGATGTAGGCTTTTATGTCTTAATAATATTATCCAAATTCTTTGAGCTTGTTCCAAACCTATGTAACCTTTACTTAGACTTTGTTATTTCTTCTTTTAGTAGAGCCACTTCATGCTCTAACCTTTCACATTCTAAGACCTTTTCTTAGAAATTATCCTTGTACTTATTTTCCTTAGCTATTGACTTGTTTAGATCCTCTTTAAGCTTTCCTCTCTCTTCATCATATTCTTGAAACTAAACCTTAAGTTGGGAGTTTGCTTTCTTACCTTATTTAATGTGTTAAGAGCATAAATAAGCTCTCCCTCAAGATAAAATTCTCATTTTTTTTATTCTTCCTCTATTTGTTTTGCCTTTGAAAACATATTTATTTCTTTTTTACTTGTCTTCTATAGGATCACCTTCTTCTTCTTCTAGTGCCATTAAAATATTCTCTACTGGTCCTTCAAGTGTATCCTCATATTCGTCATCATTGAAACTGAAACCATTATTTTTACAACTATCTTCAAGATGTCTAAAATTACCACATCTAAAACACTTGAGAATTTTTGGTGACCTTTTCTTAACTTCTTTTTCTTCTATCAGAAATAGAGATTCATATTTATCATTATCTAAGAAACTATTATCACTATAACTTGAGTAATTAATTGCCTTGTTTGCATAGTAACTCCTATTCTGTCTTTGAAATAATTTATTTCCTTTCTTGCCTTTTTCATCCTTGCCCCTTCTTTTGGTACATGTATTTTTTGATTACTTGTTCTTATTATCTTGTTTTTCTTCATCATTGTTATTTCTAGCTTCTTGAAAATCAGCTGCATAGTGACATACGTTCCACAATTAAAACATCCAATAAATTCTATATATTTAAATATTCTTGGATCCTTATTTCTTCTACCATAATTTGCTTCTTCACCACTGGATGACTCATTGCTTGAATCTGACTTCTTACCCTTTGTCTTCTTAGTAGATTTGAAGTTTATTTCCTTCTAGATATTAGGTTCTTATTTTGTTCTCATCTCAAATGTTGTAAGAATACTAACTAATGCATCTATTGTCAAAGAATCACTATTTTTTGACTCCTCTATATCAGATCTCTTTTCACTAAATCTTTTTGGGAGATATCATAATATCTTATCACAAACATCAAATTCTTCAATATCAAATCCTAGTCCTTGCATGTCGTTAACAACCTCATCTACAAAAAGTAGATAAGAACTAATGTTTTCCTCATCCTTCATTATTAATTCTTCAAATTTTCCTTTGAAATTTTGTCTCTTTGCCTTTTTTATGCTTTTATATCCTTCTTATATGATTTGCAACTTATCCCAAATATATTTTTCTGATTTGCAATGCATAACCTCTATGAACTCTGTTCTATGCAAACCTCTCAAAATTGCATTCACTACTTTTGAATGTAATTATTTAGAAGATTTCCATATTTATCTATAGGTGGAGTATCTGGTGGTGTGTATCCATTTTCAACTACTTCCCATATTTCATTTCCAAGTGCTACCAGATGAATCTTCATTCTCATACTCTAAAATACAAAATCGCTTGCATCAAATATTGGTGTTGAATTATTTGAGGATCCATTATTAGAATTTATTGTGTTCTTGTAAGCTTTTGCTTCAAGTTTTTAAACTATTTTGAAGGAACCTACTCTGATACCAATTGAAGAACACAAGCTTATATTGAGATGGGGGATGAACAATATAAGATCACTTTTTACTTTTATTTCCCAATCAATATTATGTAATGTATAGATAGCAATATCAATAGTATTAATCAAATCAATGCACAAATCACCACACATAATAGAGACACCAATTTAACATGGGTCACCCAATGTGGGCTACTCTCCAAAGAAAATATTTTACTAAAATTTTCTCAATCAATCTCTTGGGAATCATTTTCCTATTACAATGTTTATGGACCTCTATCCAAAGGATACACCAATCCCCTAATCAAGTTCATGTATATATTATACAAATGAGAACTCCTTTCTCCTTAGATCTGGTTGGTGATCTTCTAGAAGAACTACTGCCTCCACTATATTGGCTAATGGATCTCTATACATTGAAGACTCATGTCCCCATTTAGAATACTTGTCTTCACTACCCTGGCTAATGGATATCTATCCACTTGATACTATCATCCTCTATACTCTATCACCTCCAAATATTGCTCTTAGCTCTGTCTCAAATATACATAAAACATAGTCCTTCAGTCTAGTATAAATCTTCGTAATCTCTATCTTTGGTCTGGCACAAACTTGTCCTTAAATCTACACCAAATGTTATCCTAAAATCCATACTAAACATAGTCCTTAGGTATAGAAAAAATCTATCCTCAACCTATATCCTCTTATGTGAACTAAACACATTCCTTTGGTCTAGCACAAATATATCATCAATATCTATCCTCAAACCTTAACACAAAGCTTTACTTAATCACAAATCACTTTTTTTAGATCTCTCCCAAATATTAATTCAATATTTGAACAAATAAATCTATCAATTCTACTCACAAGTCTTTTCAAATACATTTCTTAAATATCCCTTGTAAACTTCCACAAAATCTCACACTAATCTGTCCATAAGTCCTCTCTGCAACTTGTCCAATTTTATCTCAATATTTGTCCTCAAATTTATATTGTAAGCTTCCACAAAAGCTCACACAAATCTATCCACAATTCTTCTCAAATACTTACCTCAAATATTCTCAACAAGTCCTCACTAGAACTTGTCTAATATGCTCAATAAGGCTTCACCAAGACTTACCTCAAATCTGCTCAACAAATACTCACTATAACTTATCCAATATGCTCAATACGTCTTCAACAAGACTTACCTCAAATATTCTCAACAAGTCCTCACTAATACTTTCCTCAAATATACTGAAAAATTCCTCACTAGAACTTGTCCAATCTCATAGAAACATATAGAGAATTGTTAGAGACTCAAATATGCTTCACATTCATCACAATGCTCAATAAATTTCAATATCTCTTTCTACCATAAAAACATATAGAGAATTGTTAGAAAAAATATGTTTCACACTCACAAACACTCAACCTCTTTCTAAAATTAATTTATAATATGGAACAATTTGTTTCACAAAACTTGAACTATCACTTCAACACTTACACTTGACTACGCTCAACCAAGTCTACTCAACCAATTACTCAATGAAATAATCCTTGCTCACAAACCCTAGTCCAAAATTATGAACACTCACTCAATTATTTCCAACAATGTTTATCAAAAAATCTCACATAACAATGATAATCATGATCTTTGCAAACCCTAGTTCAAGAACTTCACTCAACCAATCACTTTAACAACAATGCTTATCAAACAATCTCACATAACAATGATACTCATGATCTTTGCAAACCCTAATTCAAGTTCTTCACTCAACTAATAACTTCAACAACAATACTTATCAAGTGATCCTAACATAACAATGATACTCGTATTCTTTACAAAAAAACCTAGCCCAAGATAGCTCAATAAACCTTATTTCAAGATAGAACAATATTTCCAACAATGTTTATAAAACAATCAATATCAACAATGTTTATCAAATAAAGTTTATAGTATTCACTTCCATTTCAAAAAATTCATCAAATCACAAAGGATAACTTGACCTAGTCCTTTTCACTCCAAAATTATTTTCATAAAACCTCAACCATTCAATTACTTCAACCACAAAAGAATGTGTTTGTACATTTTATTTGATGAAGAGTAGACTTCACAACCTATTTTAACAAGATCAAAATATTTTCCAATCTCAATTATTAGGTTACCACAAGGTCTTATATAAAATATCATGTCCTTTGTACACCTTATAATCTCCAAACTCAATATTTCAAATAAATACTTTCATTAAAATAACATACATAGCAATTATTTGTACACCTTATAATCTCTAATATTAATAAAGGCATCCACCAAAAATCACAATGAAAAATAATTTAAGCTTTTCACATTATAACTCCCTAAACCTTCGCATCCATAAAATTTAATTTTAATTGTTGCATACCTTTCTAACCCTTCACTGGTTTTGTCATCTATCACCATGTCTTGGGTCCTCTAAGGGCTACGTTACCATGTGAGACATCTGGTGCTCTCTTTCCAATGCTTCAACACCATCAACCATGAATTTTTTCCTCCAAGGGTTGCATCCTCATGATGCTTATCTTCCAATGATTTGGCATAAAGCACCGCAATCAAAAACCTTAAGCACCAAAAAAAATTTGGTGCTTCCTCTTAACGATGTCAATCGTGAGAGTCAAACTACAAACACACCATAAGCAAAAGTCTCAAAAAATCTTAGCTTACTACTAGCACTATTTTTTTTGGTGGGATAGCTACGTCTGTATTGTCCAATGAAACTCTCAAGCATTATGTGCAAGAAAACACAATATTTCCTTAGGATGCGGTGAAGAAAACATAACACACTACATATAGTATTGGAAATAAATGAATATCATAACATTGTCTTAGCTTGGAAATAAAAATATTTCCATGTATTTATATGCTTTCTGCATTTGCCTCCAACACATTGGTTTCAAACAAATTTGGGTTCAAATTCAAAAATTAAATATTAAATATTAAATAAATATTTAATATAAACTTTAGCACTAACCATTATTTTAAATTAAAATTTTAATCAAAGATTAAATTTTTTATTTTAAATTAAATCTACTCATGGATCCTTTTCCACTTGGTCTTTAAAATTCTTTAGCTTGATTTATGTCTTGAAATAATAATAATAATAATAATAATAATAATAATATTTTTTAACTTGATTTTTTATTTCCTTGGGTCTTCATCTTTTAGGCCCTCCTAGGTATTTAATATTTAAAAATAAACATTATAACCTATTTTTTTTCAAGACCTTCTTGCTATTGGATGAAACATTGAATGCCCTCAAGGATGATGAACATGACACAAAATGCTTTTGACATCAATGACCACTCACTCTTGAAATCAATGACAACTCATCTACTCAAAATTTTGAACAATATCCCCATTTGTCATTTATAGTAATCTAATTACCTTTTATAACTTCCTTAACCTTTTTTTGTTTTTTTTCCCATGGGATACCACTCCCCCTGACTCAATGTTTTATTTTAAATAAAATATCTCCCCCTTACTAAAATATTTCCCCCTTTGACATCAATGGCAAAGGGTCACCTTTGGGGCTCAATGCTAATAATGAATCTCTTAGCTTATCCCCTCCCCCACCTCCTCTTGAGGTGGTTAATTCTAGAGTGGTAGTATTTCTACTCCTATAAAGCATTTATCTTTACCTTTGTCCACTTTCCTTCTCATATGATCCTTATGATTCCTCTGACTGTTCCTATTCCTGCTTGTCTCTAAAATTTTTGCTCTACACCACTTTATTGTATGACCATCATTATTGCAGTTGTAACACTTTATATTTTTATTCCTTGGAGATGCAAATTCCTTGGGATTTATCCTAGTTAAGCCATATATGTTCCTCTCATGGACCCTGCAATTCATTAACTTGTGACCAAACTTATTAAAATATTAGCAATACCTATGAAAATGTTGTTTGATATTGAAGTTCCCAAATTCTTGTCTTTCATGTGTCATGCACTGTGAAGCCTTGTGCCCAAATCTATGACATGAGAAACATCATCCATTGAAATTTTCTTTCCTTGAACTCATTGGTCTCTTAGTCTCTTTTACCATATGCTAGTTCATGTTCCATCTGTTCCTATTTTGATCATTGTTCTTTTCTTTATTGAACTTTCTATTGTCCAACTCATCCTCGGAAGTCTCCATTTCTCTCACATTGTCTTCTTCTAAAGTTTCTTCTTGTTAATAACTTGAGGTTGGCTCATCTACTTGTTTATTTTATGTCTATTCAAAACCAAGACCTGTTTTTATTGATGTAGGCCTTTGTGTCTCTATAATATTATCCAAATTCTTTAAGCTTCTTCCAAATCTGTGTAACCTTTCCTTAGAATTTGTTATTTATTCTCTTACTAGATCCAATTCATGCTCTAAAATTTCACATTATAAGACCTTTTCTTCCAACTTATCCTTGAACTTATTTGTCTTAGTAATTGACTTGTTTAGATCCTCTATAAGCTTTCCTCTCTCTTCATCATATTCTTTAAACTGAACCTTAAGTTTTAAATTTTGCTTTCTTACCTTCTCTAATGTGTTAAGAGCATAAATAATCTCTCCCTCAAGATCAACTTCTTTTTTATTCTTCCTCTATTTGTTTGCCTTTGAAAACATCTTCATTTCTTTCTAACTTGTCTTCTATAGCATCGCCTCCTTCTTCTTCTAGTGCCATTAGAATATTCTCTTTTGGTCCTTCAAGTGTATCCTCATATTCATCATCATTGAAAATGAAACCATTATTTGTACAACTATCTTCAAGATGTCCAAAATTACCATATCTAAAACACTTGAGAATTATTGGTGACCTTTTCTTAACTTCTTATTTTTCTTCTATCATAAATAGAACTTCATATTTATCATTATCTAAGAAACTATTATCACTATCACTTGAGTACTTACTTGCCTTGTCTGCATAGTAACTCCTATTATGTCTTTGAAATAACCTCTTTCCTTGTTTGCCTTGTCCATACTTGTATTTTTTTATTTCCTATTCTTATTATCATATTTTTCTTCATCATTGTTATTTCTAGCTTCTTGACAATCAGTTGCATAGTGACCATACTTTCCATAATTGAAAAATCTAACATATTTTATATCTTTAAATATTCTTGTATCCTTATTTCTTCTACCATAATTTACTTCTTCATCACTGGATGACTCATTGCTTGAATCTGACTTCTTACCCTTTGTCTTCTTAGTAGATTTGAAGGTTGTTTCCTTCTAGATATTAGGTTCTTCTTTTGTTCTCATCTCAAAGGTTGTAAGAATACCAAGTAATGAATATATTGTCAAATAATCACTTTATTTTGACTCCTCTATAGTAGATATTTTCACTAAAATATTTTGGGAGAGATCTTAAGATCTTATCACAAACATCATATTCTTCAATCTCAAATATTTTTCCTTGCATGGTGTTAACAACCTCATCTACACAAAGTAGATAAGCACTAATGTTTTCCTCATAATTCATTCTTAATTCTTTTAATTGTCCTTTGAGATTTCATATCTTTGCCTTTTTTATGCTTTTATCTTCTTCATATATGCGTTGCAACTTATCCCAAATATCTTTTGCTGATTTACAATGCATAACCTCTATGAACTTTTTTCTATGCAAACCATTCAAAATTGCATTTATTGCTTTTGAATTGTAATTATGTATAAGCTTATCATATTTATCTATAGGTGGAGTAGCTGGTGGTGTGTATCCATTTTCAACTATTTACCATATTTCATTTCCAAGTGCTACCAGATGAATCTTCATTCTCATACTCTAAAATACATAATCACTTCTATAAAATAATGGTCTTGAATTATTTGAGGATCCATTATTAGAATTAATTGTGTTCTTGTAAGCTTTTCCTTCAAGTTTTTAAACTCTTTTGAAGGAACCTACTCTAATACCAATTGAATAACGCAAGCTTATATTGAGAGGGGGGATGAACAGTATAAAACCATTTTTTATTTTTATTTTCCAATAAATATTATGCAATGTATAGATAGCAATATAAATAGTAGTAATCAAAGCAATGCACACATCACCACACACAATAGAGACATCAATTTAACGTGGTTCACCCAATGTGGGCTACTTAATTAAGAAAATAGTTTTCTAAAATTTTCTCAATCAATCTCTTGGGAATCCTTTTCCTATTACAATGTTTATGGACCTCTATCCAAAGGAGACGCCAATCCCCTAATCAAGTTCATGTATATCTTATCCAAAAGAGAACTCCTTTCTCCTTAGATCTGGTTGGTGATATTCTAGAAGAACTACTGCCTCCACTACACTGGCTAATGGATCTCTATACATTGAAGACTCATGTCCCCATTTAGAATACTTGTCTTCACTACCCTGGCTAATGAATATCTAACCACTAGAGACTATCATCCTCTATACTCTATCACCTCCAAAGCTTGCTCTTAGCCCTGTCTCAAATCTACACTAAACATAGTCCTTCAATCTAGTACAAATATGCTTAATCTCTATATTTTGTCTGGCACAAACTTGTCCTCAAATCCGCACCAAAATTTATCCTCAAATCTATACTAAACATAGTACTTCGGTCTAGAATAAGTATGTCCTCAATATATATCCTTTGTTGTGCACTAAACACATTCCTTTTGTCTAGCACAAATCTATCCTCAATCTCTATCCTCAAGCCTTAACAAAAAGCTTGACTTAATCACAAATAACTTTTGTTAGATGTTTTCCAAAACTTAATTCAATATTTGAACAAATCAATCAATCAATTCTACTCACAAGTCTTGTCAAATATTATTCTTAAATCTCCCTTGTAAACTTCCACAAAAGCTCATGCTAATCTGTCCACAAGTCCTGTCTAGAACTTGTCTATTTTTCTCTCAATCTGTGTCCTCAAATTGTATTGTAAGCTTCCACAAAACCTCACACAAATCTATCCACAAGTATTCTCAAATACTTACCTTAAATATTCTCAACAAGTCCTCACTAGAACTTGTCCAATATGCTCAATAAGTCTTCACCAAGACTTACCTCAAATCTTCTCAACAAGTCCTCACTAGAACTTATCCAATCTGCTCAATAAGTCTTCAACAAGACTTACCTCAAATATACTCAACAAGTCCTCACTAATACTTTTCTCAAATATGCTGAACAAGTCCTCACTAGAACTTGTCGAATGCCACAAAAACATATAGATAATTGTTAGAGACTCAAATATGCTTCACATTCATCACAATGCTCAATCATGTTCAATCTATATTTTTACCACAAAAACATATATCAAATTGTTAAAGACTCAATATGTTTCAGGATCACAAACACTCAGCCTCTTTCTCAAATTAATTTAGAATATGTAACATTTTGTTTCACAAAACTTGAACTATCACTTCAACACTTCCACTTTACTAGGCTCAACCAACTCTACTAAACCAATCACTCAATGAAATAATCCTTTCTCAAAAACCCTAGTCCAAACTTATGAACACTCAATTATTTCCAATAATGCGTATTAAACAATCTCACATAACAATGATATTTTCAAACCCTATTTCAAGTTCTTCACTCAACCAATCACTTTAACAACAATGCTTATCAAACAATCTCACATAACAATTATACTCATGATCTTTGTAAACCCTAATTCAAGTTCTTAACTCAACTAATCTCTTCAACATAACAATGATACTCATATTATTTACAAAAAAAACTAGCCGAAGATAGATCAATAAACCTTATTTCAAGATGACTCAATATTTCCAAAAATGCTTATAAATCAAGGTTTTTATCATCAACTCTTACTCAATAATCAATCTCAACAATTTTTATCAAAAAACGTTTATAGCATTCACTTCCATTTCAAAAATTTCATCAAATCACAAATAATAGCTTGACCTAGTCCTTTTCACTCCAAACTTATTTTCATAAAACCTCAACCATTCAATTACTTCAACCAAGGAAGAATGTGTTTGTACCTTTTATTTGATGAAGAGTAGACTTCACAACCTATTTTAACAAGATCAAACGCTTTTCCAATCTCAAGGATTAGGTTACCAAAAGCTCTTTATATAAAATATCAAGTCATTTGTACACCTTATAATCTCCAAACTCAATATTTCAAATAAATAATTTCATTAATATAACATACATGGCAATTCTTTGTACACCTTATAATCTCCAAACTCAATATTTCAAATAAATACTTCCATTAAAATAACATACATGGCAATTGTTTGTACACCTTATAGTATCCAATATTAATAAAGGCATCCACCAAAAATCACAATGAAAAATAATTTAATCTTTTCACCTTATAACTCCCTAAACCTTAGCATCCATAAAATTTAATTTTAATTGTTGCATACCTTTTTAACCCTTCACTGGTTTTGGCATTTATCACCATGGCTTATGTCCTCTACGGGCTATGTTACCATGTGAGACATCTGGTGCTATCCTTCCAATGCTTCAACACCATCAACCATGAATTTTTTCCTCCAAGGGCAGCATCCTCATGATGCTTAGCTTCCAATCATTGGATGTAAAACACAGTGATCAAAAACCTTAGGCACAAAAAAAAATTGGTGCTTCCTCTTAACGATACTGACTATCGGAGTTGAACTACAAACACACCACAAGCCAAAGCCTCAAAAAATATTAGCTTGCCACTAGCACTATTTTTTTGGTGGGATATATACGTATATGTTGTCCAATGAAACTCTCAAGCCTCATGTGCAAGAAAACACAATATTTCCTTAGGATGCAGTGAATGAAACATAACATAGTGCATATAGTATTGGAGATCAATGAATATCATAACATTGTCTTAGCTTGGAAATAAAAATATTTCCATGTATTTATATGCTTTCTGCATTTGCATTCAACACATCGGTATCAAACGAATTTGTGTTCAAATTCAAAAATTAAATATTAAATATTAAATAAATATTTAATATAAACTTTAGCACCAACCATTATTTTAAATTAAACTTTTAATCAAAGATTAAAATATTTAATTTAAATTAAATTTGCTCATGGGTCCTTTTCCACTTGGTCTTTAAACTTCTTCAGCTTGATTTATGGCCTATAATAATAATAATAATATTAATAATAATAATAATATTTTTTAACTTGATGCTTTTCTTTCCTTGGGTATTCATCTTTTGGGCCCTCCTAGGTATATAATATTTAAAAATAAATATTATAACGTATTTCTTTTCAAGACCTTATTACTATTGTATGAAACATTGAATGCCTTCAATGATGAAACATGGCACAAAATGCTTTTGACATAAATGACCACTCACTCTTGACATAAATGAAAACTCATCTACTCAAAATATCCAAAAATATCCCCCTTTGTAATTGATGGCAACCCAATTATATTTTACAACTTACTTAACCTTTTTTTGTTTTTCACCCCTTGGGATACCACTCCACCTGACTCAATGCTTTGTTTTCAATAAAATCTCTCCCCCTTTGATATCAATGTCAAAGGGTCACCTTTGGGGCTCGAGGCTAATAATGAGTGTCTTAGCTTAGCCCCTCCCTCACCTCCTCTTGAGGTGGTTAATTATGGAATGGGAGTATTTCTACTCCTAGAAAATATTTATCTTTACCTTTGTCAACTTTCTTTCTCATCGGATCCTTCTGATTCCTCTGACTGTTCCTGTTCCTACTTGTCTTTGGAATTTTTGCTCTATACCACTTTATTGTATGTCCATCATTATTGCAGTTGTAACACTTTATATTTTTATTCCTTGGAGGTGCAAATTCCTTGGTATTTATCCTAGTGAAGCCATATCTATTCCTCTTATGGACCCTACAATTCATTGCCTTATGACCAAATTGATTAAAATATTAGCAATACCTATGAAAATGTTGCTTGTTTTTTATGTTCCCAAATTCTTGTATTTCATGTGTCCTGCACTGTGAATCCTTGTGTCCAAATCTGTGACATGGGAAACATCTTCCATTGAAATTTCCTTGCCTTGACCTCATTGATATCTTAGTCTATTTTAACCTATGCTGGTTCATGTTCCACTTGTTCCTATTTTGAGAATTTTTCTTTTCCTTATTGAACTTTCTATTGTCCAACTCATCCTCATAAGTCTCCCTTTCCATCACATTGTCTTCTTTTGAAGTATCTTCTTCTTCATAACTTGACGTTGGCTCATCTACTTGTTTATTTTATGCATGTTTAAAACCAAGACCTGTTTTACTTGATGTAGGATTTTGTATCTCTATAATCTTATCCAAATTATTTAATATTCTTCCAAATCTGTGTAACCTTTCCTTAGAATTTGTTATTTATTCTGTTAGTAGAGCCACTTCATGCTCTAACCTTTCACATTATAATACCTTTGCTTCCAACTTATCCTTTAACTTCTTTGTCTTAGCTATTGACTTCTTTAGATCCTCTATAAGCTTTCCTGTCTCTTCATCATATTATTTAAACTGAACCTGAAGTTGGGAGTTTTGCTTTCTTACCTTCTTTAATGTGTTAAGAGCATAATTAAGCTCTCCCTCAAGATCAACTTCTCCTTTTTTTATTCTTCCTCTATTTTTTTTCCTTTGAAAACATATTCATTTCTTTCTGACTTGTCTTCTATAGGATCACCTCCTTCTTCTAGTGTCATTAGAATAGTCTCTTCTGGTCCTTCAAGTGTATCCTCATATTCATCATCATTGAAACTGAAACATTATTTTTACAACTATATTCAAGATGTCCAAAATTACCACATCTAAAATACTTGAGAATTATTGGTGACCTTTTCATAACTTATTTTCCTTATATCAGAAATATAACTTCATATTTATCATTTTCTAAGAAACTATTATCACTATCACTTGAGTACTTACTTGCCTTGTATGCATAGTAACTCCTCTTATATATTTGAAAGAATTTATTTCCTTGTTTGCCTTGTCCATACTTACCTTTATTTTTGTACCTATATTTTACTGATTCCTTATTCTTATGATCTTTGTTTTCTTCATCATTGTTATTTCTAGCTTCTTGACAATCAGTTGCATAGTGACCATACTTTCCACAATTGAAACATCTAACAGATTTTATATCTTTAAATATTTTTGGATACTTATTCCTTCTACCATAATTTACTTCTTCATAAATGGATGACTCATTGCTTTAATATGACTTCTTACACTCTGTCTTCTTAGTAGCTTTGAAGGTTGCTTCCTTCCAAATATTAGGTTCTTATTTTTTTCTCATATCAAAAGCTGTAATAATACCAAGTAATGCATATATTGTCAAATAATCACTATATTTTGACTCCTAGATAGCATATATATATTTTCACTAAACCTTTTTGGGGGATATCTTAAGATCTTATCACAAACATCAAATTCTTCAAACTCAAATCCTAGTCCTTGCATGGCGTTAAAAACCTTGTCTACACAAAGTAGTTAAGCACTAATGTTTTCATCATCCTTCATTCTTAATTATTCAAATTGTCCTTTGAGATTTGTATCTTTGCATTTTTGAGACTTTTATCTCCTTCATATATGATTTGCAACTTATCCCAAATATCTTTTATTGATTTGCAATGCATAACCTTTATGAAATCTATTCTATGCAAACCTCTCAAAATTGCATTCATTGCTTTTGAATTGTAATGATGTAGAAGCTTACCATATTTATATATAGGTGGAGTAGCTAGTGTCGTGTATACATTTTCAACTACTTTCCATATTTCATTGCTAAGTGCCATCAGATGAATCTTCATTCTCATACTCCAAAATACATAATCACTTCCATCAAATAGTGGTGTTGAATTATCTGAAGAACCATTATTAGAATTCATTATGTTCTTGTAATATTTTTCTTCAAGTCGTTAAACTCTTTTGAAGGAACCCACTCTAATACCAATTAAAGAACACAAGCTTATACTAAGAGGAGGGGTGAATAGTATATGACCACTTTTTACTTTTCTTTCCCAATCAATATTATGCAATGTATAGATAGCAATATAAGCCATAGTAATCAAAGCAATGCACAAATCACCACACACAATAGAGACACCAATTTAACATGGTTCACCCAATGTGGGCTAATCCATGAAGAAAATATTTTACTAAAATTTTCTCAATCAATCTCTTGGGAATCCTTTCTCTATTACAATGTTTATGGACCTTTATACAAAGGAGACACAAATCCCCTAATAAAGTTCATGGATATCTTATCCAAAAGAGAACTCATTTCTCCTTAGATCTGGTTGGTGATATTCTAAAAGAACTACTGCCTCCACTACATTGGCTAATGGATCTATATCTACTGAAGACTCTTGTCTCCACTCAAAATACTTATCTTCACTACCTTGACTAATGGATATCTATCCACTAGAGACTATCATCTTATATACTTTGTCACATACAAAGCTTGCTCTTATTTCTATCTCAAATGTACACTAAACATAGTCCTTAGATCTAGTAAAAATATGTTTGATCTCTGTCTCTGGTTTGGCACAAACTTATTCTCAAATCTACACCAAAATCTATCCTCAAATATATACTAAACATAGTCCTTCAGTCTAACACAAATCAATCCTCAATATCTATCCTCTGATCTATACTAAACATAGTCCTTTCGTATAGCACAAATCTTATCTCAATATTTTTTCTCAAGCCTTAACACAAAGCTTGAATTAATCATCAATCACTTATGTTAGGTATTTTCCAAACCTTAATTCAAGGTTTAAACAAATAGATCAATCAATTCTACTCATAAGTCTTGTCAAATACTTGTCTTAAATATGCCTTGTAAACTTCCACAAAAGCTCACACTAATTTGTACACAAGTCCTCTCTAGAAATTTTCTAATATGCTCTCAATCTCTATCCTCAAATATGTATTGTAAGATTCCATAAAATCTCACACAAATTTATCCACAAGTCTTCTCAAAGACTTACCTCAAATCTGCTGAACAAGTCCTCACTAGAACTTGTCCAATATGCTCAATAACCAAGACTTAACACAAATCTACTCAACAAATTCCTCACTAGAAATTGTCCAATCTTCTCAATAATTCTTCACCAAGACTTACCTTAAATCTACTAAACAAGTCCTCACTAAGACTTTCCTCAAATATATTATCTTTTTGCTCATGTTTATTATTTTTGCTAAGTGTAATAATTTTTTCCTGAGAATTTTGTGCATGGACTCAGGGGGAGTTTGCAGTAGCCCTTTGGTATTGTTGTCAAATGGGGAGAAGAGTTATAGGAAATTGCACATGTGTTGCCAAAAATTCCAAAGGGGGAGATTGTTGAGAAAGGTGCAACGAGAGTATTGTCATTATTGTCAACACAGTCAGATAGATCGATTGATGCAGTGGACAGGAGTTCAAAGGTTATTCAGAGTATGTACAATGATGTTAACTGCTTATGAGGATGTTTTTTATGTTTGGGTGAAGTTGTTACAGTTTGTTTGTGCAAAGTTGAAAAAATCATCATGTTGTGGATGCTCCACAACATACCCCAAAATTGGGGACCCACCTTTTTGCATATTTTCCAAGAAGACCGAAGTGGCCCATATGCTAAATATCAAAGAAAAAGCAAAACATCGCAAAGAAAGAAGTGTCGCGATATCGCGACATGTAGCATTTTCGTGACTCAAAAAGGGCAGGCAGGCAGAGAAACAAAAGTGTCGCGATATCACGACATGTAGCATTTTTGTGACTCAAAAAGGGGTAGGTAGAGAAACAAAAGTGTCACGATATCGCGACATGTTGCATTTTCGCCAAAGGAACAGAGTAGTTGACAATGCATCTGATATTAGTGATGAACACCAAGATAGTGAAACTGAAGACTGCATAGTGACGTGGACCTATAAGGAATAAATCGAAGATTGAATAAGGTAATTTGTCACATAAGGACAAAATTCAATGAATAAGACAAAATTTTACATAAGGAATCTTTAATGATTTGAAATCATCTAAGATGGTCGTTACACATGGAAAGAAGCGGACGCATGCCCATGTGGAGAAAAGGAAATGAAGGGCCACAAAATAGAAACAAAAAGCCTTTTTGGAAACCAAAACACATGCATGCACAAGGGAAGGAGAAAACGAACAGTCATGGAAGGAGAAAATGAACAGTCATGGAAGGAGAAAACGAACAGTCATAAAAAGGAGAATATTGTGTCATAAAGGAGTTACATAAAGAAGGAGTTACAATTGACAAGTGGCATATGAGAATATGAAAGAAGGAGTTACAATTGATAGGTGGCATGTGAGAATATGGAAGTTACAAAAGGAGTTACAAAGAGAAAATATAGTTATAAAAGGAGTGTTGCTTGGAGAATTTCTATTGGGGGATTTTATTTTGTGAAGTGAGAAGAGTGTGTGGAGAAAAATAAAGAGTGAAAATCCGTGTTTTTGGGAAAAATGTGAAAAATGTCACTTTAGTATTTTGGGTATAACTTTCTCATATTATATCAGTTTTGGTTGAAATTTTGAGAGGAGGTCATAGATAGAGTTCTACACAATACCCAAAAAGCGTTTAGCATTTTATAGAACGAGCTAAGATAACGGTCAATTTTTGTGAGAAGAGAAGATTCATATATGTCATTTTATTATCAATATCAAAATCAAGTGGGTGCTTGGTAGAGGGGTTGGTGCTCCTTTCTTTTGGTGCAGATAAATCAAGGGTTGGTGCTCCTTTCTATTGGTGTAGATAAATCAGGGTTGGTGCTCCTTTTTGTTGGTGCAGATAAATCAGGGGTTGGTGCTCCTTCCAGTGGGTGCTGGTAAATTGATTGTAAAGTTGGTGCTTTGCAAAGGCTGGATTTGGATGGGAGTCCAAACAGTCATTTTGAGGATGTAGCCAAATCGGTGAACCTCGGTACATCTTGTGTTGTGTGATGTTCTCTTGTTATACTTGCTTTATTTGGTTTTAAGTTTTCATTGTTTCGGCTTTAAGAGTTGAAGATTTAAGTTTAAAAGAGCTACACTGATTCACCCCCCCTCTTAGTGTCATTGTGAGACTAACAATTGGTATCAGAGCTAGTTTCCCTTGTCAAGCTAAATCAGCTAGGGTTGATCTTGGATTAGTATGCAATGGGTAAGAAGAATAGATCCTCCTCCAATAAGGCATCTCAGTCAGTTTCAGTTCCTGTGGAAGAGAAAATTGAACTAGAAAAGATAGAAGGAGTGAATTCTAAAGTATGTGATGAAAACCTTGAGGTTGAAGTAGATCTAGAAGGTGAGTTGATCGTTGCACTTGAAGAGTTGGATATAGAAAGGAAAAATAACAAAATATTGTCCAAGAAGTTAGAAGAATATGGGGATAATATTGAAGATCTCTTCTTACAAATTCATAAAGCCAAGAAAATAGAAGAAGCCTTGAAGTCACACCTGGATGATAAAGGCGATGTATGTAGCAAATGTGAAGAGGAATCTAACAAAGTTATTAGTGATCTAAAGCTACAAGTAGAAGAGTCCAAAAGGATTGAAGAAACTCTCAAGTCACAGATCAATGAGAAAGAGATTGTTTGCTGCAAACAAGAAGAGGAGATTGGTTTATTGAGGAAACAACTAGAAGAGGCCAATACAAATCTCAAATTTGAGAAGAGCACAGAGTTGCTAGATAAAATGATAAGGCAACAAAGAAGCTCCATGGCTAAGCTTGGTCTTGGATGTGAAGCTGAACAACCTTCATCTTCTAAATCTACAGAGAAGAAGAAGTCCACTACTGAAGGATCAAAGCAAGAAAATTTTGAAGCTAAATCTTCAAAAGGAAGAAAATCTCAAAGGAGATCTACAACAAAGCAACCACAACAAAAGAGGTTCTATCACTCTCACTTTATTCATAATAATGCTTTTAATGGCTATTGTTTTAGATGCAACCATTATGGTCACAAGGCAATTTATTATGGATTGAATAATAGATCAAAGAGTTATGCTAGTAGAAATACATCTATTTTTTTGATTGAACACCATGTGCAATGTTTTAAATGTAATGGTCATGGGCACATAGCAAGGTTTTGTCCAAGAAATTTTGTATCTAATCTAAGGCAAGATAGTAGATTTCATCAGACACAAAGAATGCAACACAGATAGGGAAGAAATCATGTGCATCAAAGAAAGGAAAATAATCATCCATCAAGGATGCACAAGAGACAACCACCCAAGAGAAATGTTCAAGTTCACAAAAAGGTTCAAAATAGGGATGCAGTTGAAAAACTCAAGCCCAAGTTCAAGGAAGTTTGGAGAAAGAAAGAAGAGAGGAAATCATGTCTCCTTGGAGTGAAGGAGACTACTCCTCTATTGCACTAAGCAGCTCTAGTTAGCACATCCTCAGGGGGAGCAATCTTAAAGTTTTATTTTAATGCTCCTATGTTTTTTGGTTATCTGAGGATGAAAGACAAGTAGTCAGGTGGGAGTTGTCGTATAGTTGTCAAAGTGTGTTTTAGTTCATGTAGTTGTTTGTGGAGGTGCCATGAAGGGTGGTGATTAAGTTGAGACTTGTCACCATTGGTAGTATTGCTATATGTCAGTGTTGTACTTTTGATGGTTCTTACTGCCATGGTTCAAAGTTATGGATTATAATAGTTCAGATAATTTGGTTTAGTGAAAGAATGTTGCCCTAGCTACATAGATGTGTTTTGATAAAAGCAGTGTGTATTTGTGTTGCACATTGATGTGAAGATTGTTAGATCTATTATGATGCTTTGGTGAAAATATTTAATTCGTGTGCAAAATCAGAAAGCTCACATTTTATTATTGCATTCAAGGTGCCTACATGAGCAGGAAGTTACATTAATACAAATTGGTACTAAATGGGTCTTTCGAAACAAATTGAATGAAGACGGACAGGTAGTCAGGAATAAAGCAAGATTGGTATGTAAAGGCTATGCACAAGTTGAAGGTATTGACTTTGAGGAAACCTTTGCACCTGTGGCTAGACTAGAGGCAATTAGAATGTTTTTGGCTTTAGCTATTTACAAGAATTTCAAAGTTTATCAAATGGATGTGAAATCAGCATTTTTGAATGGGAAACTTGAAGAAGAGGTTTATATTGAGCAACTAGATGGTTTCCAACTTGGTGATGATCCCAACTTGGTTTGCAAGTTGAAGAAAGCATTATATGGCTTAAAATAGGCACCTCGAGCATGGTATGCAAGGCTAGACAACTATCTTACTCAACAAGGGTTCAAGAAAGGTATGGTGGATAGTAATTTGTATGTCAAAATAGAAAATGGCCATCTTATTGTTCTTGTTGTATACGTAGATGATATCATATTTGGAAGCGACAAAGATGAGTCATGTAAAGATTTAGCAAATAAGATGCGAAAAGAATTTGAAATGTCAATGATTGGTGAACTTTCGTATTTCCTCGGGTTGCAAGTTAATAAAAATGAGAAGGGCATATTTATTTCTCAAATTAAATATGTGAAAGAGATGCTAAAAAATTTCACAATGGAGGATTGTAAGCCAGTTAGCACTCCCATGACGATAGGTTGCAAGTTGAGCAAGGATGACAAATCTCCACATGTTGATCAAACCATGTACAGATCTATGATTGGGAGCTTACTGTACTTGATAGCTACCAGACCAGATATTTTGTAGGCAGTATGCATGGTAGCATGATTTTAGGCTAGTCCCAAGGAGACTCATGTGACAGCAGTGAAGAGGATTCTTCGGTACCTCAAGGGTACTATGGAGTATGGGTTATGGTATCCGAAAGGTAAGGACTTCACCCTTATTGTGTATTTAGATGTAGATTGGGCAGGATGTGTAGATGACAGAAAGAGTACCAGTGGAGGTGCATTCTATCTTGGAGATAGGTTGGTCGTGTGGCACAACAAGAAACAAGAGTCAATCTCCTTATCCATAGCAAAGGCAAAATATATTGCAGTGACAACGTGTTGTACGCAGGTATTATGGATGAAACAAACCCTGAAATATCTTGGTATTAACTTTAGTGAGCCAATTTTAGTTAAGTGTGATAACACCAGTGCCATTAACATCTCAAAGAATCCGGTTATGCATTCTCGCACAAAACATATTGCTATCCGGTATCACTTTTTGAAGGAGAAAGTTGCGAAAGGTGAGGTTAAGTTGGATTTTGTTCCAAAAACAGAGCAAGTAGTGGATATCTTCACAAAATCATTGCCCAAGGAAGTCTTTGAGTACCTTCACAATAAATTGGGAGTGGTCACGCTTCCCAAGAATTGACTAGCTATCGGGACCACATTCTCAGGGGGAGCATTTGTGTATTTGTTTATCTTTTTGCTCATGTTTGTGATTTTTGCTAAGTGTAATAATTTTTTCTTAAGAATGTTGTGCATGGACTCAGGGGGAGTTTGCAGTGGCCCTTTGGTATTGTTGTCAAAGGGGGAGAAGAGTTACAGGAAATTGCACGTGTGTTGCCAACAATTCCAAAGGGGGAGATTGTTGAGCAAGGTGCAACGATGATATTGTCATTGTTGTCAACATAGTCAGATAGATCGGTTGATGCAGTGGACAGGAGTTCAGAGGTTATTTAGAGTATGTACAGTGATGTTAAATGCTTATGAGGATGTTTTTGATGTTTGGGTGAAGTTGTTACAAGTTTTTTGTGCAAAGTTGAAAAATCATCATGTTGTGGCTGCTCCACAACGTACCCCAAAATTGGGGACCCACATTTTTGCATATTTTCCAAGAAGACCAAAGTGGCCCATATGCTAAATATCAAAGAAAAAGCAAAACACCGCAAAGAAAAAAAGTGTCACGATATCACGACATGTTGCATTTTCACGACCAAAAGAGAAGAGAAAGAACAAGAAAGAAAAAGTGTCGCGATATCGTGACATGTTGCATTTTCATGGCCAAAAGAGAAGAGAAAGAACAAGAAAGAAAAAGTGTCGCGATATCGCGACATGTTGCATTTTTGCGGTCCAAAGAAAAGAGAAAAAGCAAGGAGAAAAAAGTGTCGTGATATCACGACATGTTGCATTTTCACGGTCCAAAGCAAAGAGAAAGAGCAAGGAGAAAAAGTGTCACGATATCGCGACATGTTGCATTTTCACGGTCCAAAGCAAAGAGAAAGAGCAAGAAAGAAAAAGTGTCATGATATCGCGACATGTAGCATTTTCACGGTCCAAAGCAAAGAGAAAGAGCAAGAAGGAAAAAGTGTCGCGATATCGCGACATGTAGCATTTTCGTGACTCGAAAAGGGCAGGCAGGCAAAGAAGATAAAAGTGTCACGATATCATGACATGTTGCATTTTTGTGACTCAAAAAGGGTAGGCAAGCAGAGAAACAAAAGTGTCGCGATATCACGACATGTTGCATTTTTTCCAAAGGAACAGAGTAGTTGACAGTGCATCTGATATTAGTGATGAACACCAGGATAGTGAAACTGAAGACTGCATAGTGACGTGGACCTATAAGGAATAAATCGAAGATTGAATAAGGTAATTTGTCACATAAGGACAAAATTCAATGAATAAGACAAAACGTTACATAAGGAATCTTTAATGATTTGAAATCATCTAAGATGGTCGTTACACATGGAAAGAAGCGGATGCATGCCCATGTGGAGAAAGGGAAACGAAGGGCCACAAAATAGAAATGAAAAGCCTTTTTGGAAACCAAAACACATGCATGCACAAGGGAAGGAGAAAACGAATAGTCATGGAAGGAGAAAATGAACAAGTCATGGAAGGAGAAAATGAACAGTCATAAAAAGAAGAATATTGTGTCATAAAAGAGTTACAATTGACAAGTGGCATATGAGAATATGAAAGAAGGAGTTACAATTGATAGGTGGCATGTGAGAATATGGAAGTTACAAAAGGAGTTACAAAGAGAAAAGATAGTTATAAAAGGAGTGTTGCTTGGAGAATTTCTGCTGGGGGATTTTATTTTGTGAAGTGAGGAGAGTGCATGGAGAAAAATAAAGAGTGAAAATCCATGTTTTTGGGAAAAAGGTGAAAAATGTCACTTTAGTATTTTGGGCATAACTTTCTCATACGATATCATTTTTGGCTAAAATTTTGAGAGGAGGTCATAGATAGAGTTTTTCACAATACCCAAAAAGCATTTAGAATTTGACAGAACGAGCTAAGAGAATGGTCAATTTTTGTGAGAAGAGAAGATTCATATATGTCATTTTATTATCAATATCAAAATCAAGTGGGTGCTTGGTAGAGGGGTTGGTGCTCCTTTCTGTTGGTGCAGATAAATCAGGGGTTGGTGCTCCTTTCTATTGGTGCAGATAAATCGGGTTGGTCTCCTTGTTGGTCAATAAATCAGGGGTTGGTGCTCCTTCTAGTGGGTGCTGGTAAATTGATTGTAAATTTGGTGCTTTGCAAAGGTCTGGATTTGGATGGGAGTCCAAACAGTCATTTTGAGGATGTAGCCAAATCGGTGAACCTCGGTACATCTTGTGTTGTGTGATGTTCTCTTGTTATACTTTCTTTATTTGGTTTTAAGTTTTCATTGTTTTGGCTTTAAGAGTTGAAGATTTAAGTTTAAAAGAGCTACACTGATTCACCCCCACCTCTCAGTGTCATTGTGAGACTAACAAAGCTCACACTAATTTGTCCATAAGTCCTCTCTAGAAATTTTCTAATATGCTCTCAATCTCTATCCTCAAATATGTATTGTAAGCTTCCATAAAAGCTCACACAAATTTATCCACAATTCTTCTCAAAGACTTACCTCAAATCTGCTCAACAAGTCCTCACTAGAACTTGTCCAATATGCTCAATAAATATTCACCAAGACTTAACACAAATATGCTCAACAATTCCTCACTAGAACTTGTCCAATCTTCTTAATAATTCTTCACCAAGACTTACCTTAAATCTACTAAACAAGTCCTCACTAAGACTTTCCTCAATTCTGCCAAACAAGTCCTCACTAGAACTTGTTCAATCTTAAAAACATATAGAGAATTATTAGAGACTCAAATATGCTTCACATTCATCACAATGCTCAATAACTTTCAATCTCTCCTTTTACCACAAAAATATATAGAGAATTGTTAGAGAATAGATATGTTTCACACTCGCAAACACTCAACCTCTTTCTAAAATTAATTTAGAATATGGAACAATTTGTTTCACATAACTTGAAATATCACTTCAACACTTCCACATGACTAGGCTCAACCAAATCTACTCAACCAATTACTCAATTAAATAATCCTTTCTCATAAACCCTAGTCCAAAATTATGAACACTCACTCAATTATTTTCAATAATTCTTATCAAACAATCTCACATAACAATGATACTCATAATATTTGCAAACCCTAGTTCAAGTTCTTCACTCAACCAATCACTTTAACAACAATGCTTATCAAACAATCTCACATAACAATGATACTCATGATATTTAAAAATTCTAGCTCAAGTTCTTCACTCAACCAATCACTTCAACAAAAATGCTTATCAAGTGATCCTTACATAACAATGATACTCACATTATTTGCACAAAACCTAGCTCAAGATAACTAAATAAACCTTAGTTCAAGATAGCTCAATATTTCTAACAATGCTTAAAAAACAAGGTTTTTATCATCAAATCTTACTCAACAATCAATCTCAATAATGCTTATCAAACAAATTTTATAGCATTCACTTCCATTTAAATTTTTTTATCAAATCACAAAGGATAACTTGACCTAGTCCTTTTCACTCCAAACTTATTTTCAGAAAACCTCAACCATTCAATTACTTCAACCAAGGAAGAATGTGCCCATACATTTTATTTTATGAAGAGTAAACTTCACAACCTATTTTAACAAGATCAAGATCTTTTCCAATCTCAATGATTAGGTTACTACAAGCTCTTTATATAAAATATCAAGTCCTTTGTACACCTTATAATCTCCAAACTCAATATTTCAAATAAATACTTTTATTCAAATAACAGACATGGCAATTATTTGTACACATTATAATCTCCAATATTAATAAAGGCATCCACCAAAAATCACAATAAAAATTAATTTAACCTTTTCATATTATAACTCCCTAAACCTTAGCATCCATAAAATTAAATTTTAATTCTTTCATACCTTTTTAACCCTTCACTGGTTTTGAAAACTATCACCATGGCTTTGGCCCTCCAAGGGTTGTGTTACCATGTGAGACACCTGATGCTCTCCTTCAAACACTTCAACACCATTGACCATGAATTTGACCCTCCAAGGGCTGTGTCCTCATGACACTTAACTTCCAATGATTTTATGCAAAACACGATGATCAAAAACCTTAGGCACCAAAATATATTTTGGTGCTTCCTCTTAATGATGCCAACCATAGGAGTCGAACTGCAAACACACCACAAGACAAAGCCTCAACAAATATTATATTGCTACCAATACTATTTTCATCGGTGGGATAGCTACATCTACGTTTTCGAATGAAACTCTCAAGCATTACGTGCAATAAAACACAATATTTCCTTTGGATTCGGTGAAAAAACATAACATAGTGCATATAGTATTGGAGATCAATGAATATCATAATGTTACCTTAGCTTGGAAATAAAAATTTTTCTATGTATTTATATGTTTTATGCCTTTGCTTTCAACACATCGATTCCAAATGAATGCAAGTTTGAATTCAAAAATTAAATATTAAATAAATATTTAATATAAACTTTAGCACCAACCATTATTTTAAATTAAACTTTTAATCAAAGATTAAAATATTTAATTTTAAATTAAATCTGCTCATGAATCCTTTTTTACTTGTTCTTTAAACTTCTTCAGCTTGATTTATGGCTTGAAATAATAATAATAAAAATATTATTATTTAACTTGAGCTTGTTTTTCTTTCTTTGGGTATTCATCTTTTGGGACCTCCTGGGTATATAATATTTAAAAATAAATATTATAACCTATTGCTTTTCAAGACCTTCTTGCTATTGGATGAAATACTGAATGCCCTCAAGGATTATTAACATGGCACATAATGCTTTATGATTAACATGGCATATAATGCTTTTGACATCAATGACCACTCACTCTTGACATCAATGACAACTCATCTACTCAAAATGTCCAACAAAGATACATTTTACAAACCATTAAAAAATTATTACATAAAGGCAAGAATGGTAATCTCCCATACTCTCAAATAATAACATATTACATCAATTTCATCAAGGAAATCTCCCCATAACTCTACTATATTTGAGCATAAGTAAACCATAATAAGTAAAATTACTGATACATTGGTTCCTATGGCGTCCTTTTTCCCCCTTTGCTTTACTCTTATCATTTAAGGATTGTAGGGGATTAGGGCACTCATGGTTTAGGATAGGCATACCTCTAAATGCATCTACCAATTACTTTTCCAAATTTCAACTATAAAAATTCAATCAAATATCTAACCATCTAATGCATAGTTGATATCATAAAATAATCATGAATTTTATTTTCACCTCTCAAATACACTTAGAGAGTCATTCAACATACACAACTTAAATCTTAGTTTTTACTTTAATCAAATCTTGTCTTTATTCAACAAATTAAAGTCCCATACCTTTAATCATCAAATACACTAGGTTCCTTTATTTCTATGAATCAAATCTTAGAACTCAATTCATAAAGCAAACCATATTTCCTTATCTCATAAATCAAAGTCCCATTACTTTAATCTATAAAACAATTAATTCATTTATTTACTAAATTAAAGTCCCATTACTTCAATTTAAAAATAAATAAAATTTTAACTCTAATATAATTAAGATTCAATCCTTAATTTTTGAATTAAATTAAATATCTTTAATCTAATATAATTAAGATTCAATCCTTAATTTTTAATTAAATCAAATAATTTTAATCTAAAATAATTAATATTCAATCCTTATTTTTCAATTAAATCAAATAATTTTAATATAACATAATTAATATTCAATCCTTAATTTTCAATTAAATCAAATAACTTAAATATAATATAATTAAGTTTCAATCCTTAATTTTCAATTAAATCAATTGTAATTAAATCAAGCCTACAAACACTAAATACTTTTCTATTTTAAAAATAGAATTAATTAAGCTTGATTTCTCATTCTATTCTCATGAAAATGTATGATAACAATATTTTTTTAAGGGGTTGAATCTTACCAAAATCCTACTCCAACTATGGCTCGCCAAAACTATAGAGTACATCATCCTACCAACGTCAATCCAAGGGATCAAGTTGGAAAGAGCCTCCACACAGTCAAGAACAATGATGTAGAGGTTAATTCATAGACATAAATTGAACCTACTATAGCTCCTTCCTTCCTAAAAAACTAAGCATGCAGTAGATAAGGAATGAGCACTCCGATGCTACCCTATCTCACTGATGGATAACCCAAAAACAAGGGTGACGTTAATTGTGCACCATAAAAGGAAATCTATAATTGTAGAGTTCTTATATCTCTAGAGGAAGGGTACATATGAATCAAAAAAATAACACACCACCAAACCATGAAGACCAACCCATTGTTGTGGTTCATGCTATTAAACTAGTAAAAAAAAAACAAGTAAAACTATAATAGGGAAGTCTCAATGATTGGGTGGTACGCAACAAAGAAAACCAACTTTTATCTAGATCACTGTTACTACAAACAATTGCATATTGTAACAAAAATGTGATGCCTACATAGCTAACAGGAATAGGTACTCACTCTCAATTGGACCAACCAACCAAGAGAGCAAACTATCAAACAAGGGATAGGGTGCATAGGAGAAAAGATAGGTCAAGGTGCAGGAGGTTAGACTCCACATCTAGCTATAGGCAATTTCTGTGCATATGAGCAAGGTAAATAAAATGAACTAATCCCAATAGAAATAACTCACACCCAACCTAATAATAAGAATACAATATATGCATGACCATAAATTCAGGATTACCAACCTAGTTTTCTTTAGCTGTTATATTTGTAGGTTTGTATTTGAAGCATTCATTCTTCCCCACTGAGATCCATTATCCCAGTCACTAACATTATTTTGGATTATTTTTCCTTTTCTTCCTTCCTTTTTTATTCCCCCTCTTCCCCCAATCCTTATCCTCATTTTTCCACACCACCCTAGCTACCACCACTTCTTTCTTTTCTTTCCCATTGTTCATCATCAATTACCTTATCTCCTCAAAGGATGGGTAGATTTTAGTAGATTTTAATCCTCCTTTTATTTGAGGATAAGCTTCATAAAAAATTGGAGGGTTCTTCTCATTCAATATTTGCAATCATCCCCATCCACCCTACTGAAGAATTTTGATCTTGTTTTATTTTTAAAAGCCTTCTTCCCATTTATCAAAGTTTTGCCATTATGGAGCTGATGGCAAGGCTATATTCGTACAATATTATTTATGTATTTATTTATTTTTAAAACCATCATTTTGTAGAATAAATCCAGGTTATCTATATATGTAACTATATAAAGAATAGCTTTGATTCATTTATTCAAACAAATCCCCTTTCATTGTTTAAAATGATGTTTCTAAGGTCTTATAGATAGAAGTTCCTTCATTACTTAAACAAAGTTTTTGTTAATGAAAATTCTATAAAGTAAGCCATCTATTATTTATAAAATGAAACTCCATTATCATTTTAAAATAAAAACTTCTATTATTTATAAAATGAAACTCTATTATCATTTTAAAATAAAAAATTCTATTATTTATAAAATGAAACTCTAATATCATTTTAAAATAAAAACTTCTATTATTTATAAAATGAAACTCTACTATAATTTTAAAATAAAAACTTCTATTATTTATAAAATAATATATTAAGAGGATTCTATTTTACAAAACAAGGAGGTTTCAAAGGTAACCAAATTATGTAAGCTTTTATTTCCTAAACCACTAGTGCAGATGGTGATGAAGTAAAAGATAATTCTAATATATGCAATAGACAAAGAGGGAGTCTTTTTGTAAATTAATTCACCCATATCAACCTGAGAATTTATGATAGCTATCAGGCTATCAACTTGAGGCTCAAGGTGTCTACCTATTTATGATTATATCTAATCGATAATGCATACCTATTAAGGTATCCATCCATGTTACCCAAAAGTTGCCTTAATCATTATTTCCCTAACCTCAAGTACCCTCGCTTTTGGTTGATGATTCTACCTCATCCACCCATGAGTGTACCTAATCCTGTACATTTGGAAATATGTCAGTAGTGCCATGCTCTTTTAAATCAACTAAATACAGATAGTTGGTTCAATTGCTTGAATTAGTTATTATAATATCATAGATTAATACATTGTTTCTTTGTGCCAAAAAGTCTTCCAAGGACGATCATGAAATCCCACCTCCCTAGGACTAAACACTATCCTGGGTGTTTCTAGTTTCACAAAGATAAAAATAAATTATTATATTTTATATTTTTAGACACGAAGAAAAATATTTTTTACACATCATCCACTTTCTCCCATGTGGCATTTATTTTAGACAACTGATCCCATTGTACCTTACACTGCTCAAGAGTTCGATTCTGCATATATTTAGAACAAAACTTATGAATTTTTACTGGCATCACTTAAATAGCCTCTACATTTGTCATCTACAAATTAGAAACATCCCACACATGTTTAGGGTTAGCAACATATTTCCTAAACATGGATATGTGGAAGGTATCATGGATCTTAGACAAGTTAGGTGGTAGAGCAAGTTGATATGCAACTGAGCTAATATTTTTAGTGATTTCAAAGGGTCCCACAAATTGTGGACCCAAATTCATGGATTTGATGGAATTTTTCATCGGTTTAAACCTTAAAAACACTTTGTCTCTTATTGAGTACTCGCTAGGAGTCCTTTTTAGGTCAACATAATGTTTTTGCCTATCAAAAACTTCTTTAAGTGTTTGCCTAATTACCTTCAACTGATATTCCATCCCTTTGACAATATCTAGCCCAATCACAACTCGATATTCTAGGTTATCCTATGATAATTGCATCCTACAATTTCGTCCATACAAGGCATTGAAAGGAGCCATCCCTAGAGACGAATTATTCCCATTATTGTAGGTAAAATATATAAGATGTAGGTAGTCTTCCTAACGAGACTCGTGATCCATGCAGTACATGTGTAGCATAACCTCTAGTACTTGGTTTGCCTATTATATTTAACCATATATCTCAGGGTGGTATGTCAAACTCATATTCAGTTTCATGTCAACTACAGTATGAAGGGATTTCTAAAAATTCTAAGTGAATTTGGGATCCCTATCTAAAATGATTACCTCAGGAAACCCATGCAATCAGAATATCTCTTTGGTAAATCTATTATCCACCATTTGAGAATCATCCTTTATGTTCCTAGGTATGAAATATGCAGCCTTAGTCAATCTATCAACTACTACAAGGATTGCATCATGTTGATATCAATTTTTGGATAAACCTGCTTTAAAATCCAGAGATATGATCTACTACTTTTGCATGGGTACATCATGTGGATGCAATTTTATTGTAGGATGCTTACATTCTACCTTAAATTTCTAACATTCAAGGCATCAAGTGATAAAATTAGTGATGTCCTTATTCATTCCTATCCATAAGAAGTTTATTTTCATGTTTTCCCATATTTTGGCCCTCCATGATGGATATAATAAGGATATATATGGACTTCTTAAATTATTAATTTTATTAATTTACCTATTTTTGGTATGATTATTCTACCTTTGTAGTATAAGAGGTCATATTTCATAAAAAAATATTATTATCCTCAGGGTTTCTATTCATCCTAACTTTAATTTCCTAGTAGCACTCATCCTGAGATTGATCCTATATCACATAATCCATTAGGTCCATGTGAATTATAATTATGGATATTATGTGCTTCCTTCTACTCAAGGCATCAACTACCTTATTCTCATTTTCTTTTATGTACTCAATTTTAAATTCATACTCAACAAGAAACTCGATCCATATTCTTTGTCTCGCATTGAGTATAGGTTAGGAGAACATGTACCGTAAACTTTGATGGTTAGTATTTAGTTCAAATTTTCTTCCCATAACTATATAGAAATCATATACCTAATCTATTGTACCAATTAAATGTGAATTTAAAATATTAAACCATAATAACAACAAATTTGATAAGAAATAAGGAGTTCTTTGTATTAATAAATGACAATTGATTATAATTTTATCCCTCTTAGGGATATAAAATTTGTGATATAATTAATACAATAACTTGAGCCCCACAATGGGGTTGGTATAATATTTAGACTCTCCAAATGAACATGAACTGCTCAAGGCCTAAGATAGCCTTCTCCTCTGTGATTAGAGGAATATGTTGCCTTGAAATCCTTGCAAATAGATGGATCCTATAAACCCTGCATTCAAGAAACAACAAAAAATGATTAAAAGTAAAGGTGGCCTCTCTTGATGAGGCTTTTAGAGGAATCTTGCATAGATAATGACATAAAAAGCAAATGAAGCATATAATCTATGAAATTATGCAAGAAATAATTGAATTGCAGTAAAGCATATAAAGAAATATATGAATCTAACTATGAAATATCCTAATTAGCCGTTAGAAACTTGAAATACATAAAATATCAATAAACTAGTCTAATTTATGAAAATAAGGAAATTAAGGAATCTACCCCTAAGTCCTAATTCTAATCATACAAATGCATGAAATAAATATAAACTAAGTCAAATATTCCTAAATACATGCTTAAAAAATGAAATCTATGGCTAAAATAAAGTAAAACTAAGATCAAACCCTAACCATGGGTTTGTGGTATAGATGGCATTGTTAGCCATGACTTATAGCCATGGTTGAGCCAAAAATGTTGTTGCTATTGCAATTAGAGCGTTTATCCTCAATTCTCTCTATTGAATTGATGGTCAAGGGTTATCTCAGTTTCCTCTTATGGATTGGTGATGTGAATTGTCTAAATTCATGGTGGAAGAGGCTCAATGTTAAGTTCTTGATCTTCAAGTCTCCTAGATCCTCCATATATTTGAATGCATTCATGATTAGCAAGTTATATATCTCCAAAATGTCGTAATTGAGTCAAATATTTGGTAGAGATTCGTTGTGTTTCAACTCTTGAAGATTCTAGAATTCTCCCCAATTTGGAAGGGGATCTTATAGGACTCTCAAGTCCTTGGCCTAGCTTCATGGAGAAGCCAAGAACAAGATACATGTATTTGTATCAGTTGGAGAGAGCCTTCTTGAAGCTTTCCCATCCAAAACCATTTGGATGGTCATTTCCTAGGCTGTTGTAACCGAATTTAGCTCATCCTAGGGTCAAAATTAGTTTTGATGCTATTTGTAGCTTTGAGGCACAACTAGCACTATTATCCATGGGTGTCAACCATGGCTAAGGCTGAGTTAGCCAACTCTACCCAAATTGAGTGGTTAAAACCATTGCTTCACCTTGGAGCTATCCAAGATCATTCATATGGTATGTTAGCATGTCCCATATGAGTAGTCGCCTCAACATAATGCATTTTAGGTGTCTACAGATGCCCCTTGTAGGATGCATTGTGAGAACAAACAATGCTAAGAAAAAATAGACCTCTTAAAACCATGTCGTAGGTTGAATGCTAATCATATATTTAATCAACATTAGATGCCCAGTCCTACCAAAGGACATGCATCCTAGAATGATTGGTTCCAATTGAGAAAAGGATTAAATTTGAAAATATTTTGCAAGATCCAACGGTGATCAGGTAGCTTCAGTGCTACAATAGTACTGATTGGTGGAGAGCTACTAACTTAACTGCCATAGTTGCTTTTTACCCTAAAAAAGAGCAAGATTATCAAGCTTATGATAATATTTGAAAATGATACATAATATGAATGCAATTTGACAAGATCGAGTGATTTCCTATTGAATTTGATTATGATTATTGATATTATGACTATCGTCTCAAGTGATAAGTCAATGAGGGTACGGGAATTGAATGAAGCAACGAGTCGCTTGAGCACAATGAGTGATTCAAATAGTTGTAAGTTTACACTTTGATACTACTTGGAAAGGCCTAATTTAGCAATGATTACAACTATTAATGGTAATTTTACATCTCTATCCCATGGTACAGTTTGGTCATAATGGCCTTCTTAGGGAATTAAAATGACAACAATTCCAATTAGGATTATGTTGAATCATAATGTTTGATAATCTGCTAAAAATACCGAAGAAGAATTGAGATGAATACCTCTTTTCCAAGGAGCAGTCCGATTATTATGGCCTTCTTAGGGATTGATGAATACCTCATTCCTAAATGGACATATGGTGATTTAATCATCTTACCAGATTATATGGATCACAATTCGCTGCAACTGCAAAGTGTATAGGTTAAATAACTAGAAACGAGGTGCATTTAAATTCTAAATTATATGATTTGTTTATTATTTTTGAAAATTTTTAGGGTTTTGCACCATTAGATATTTTTGATTTTATATTTTGAAGCCCCTCATGGTTAAAATTTGAGGGTATTTATTGTAGGATGCTAGTCGTTCTTGTCAATCACAACCAATTTTTACAATTTCCTTAGTCATGGTTCCAACCCATAGTCATAAAACCCTAAATCTATGCCTGTAGGTGTCAGCCATGGTCAAGGGTAAAATTGAAAATATAAAATAAAAAAATGTCACTTTTAGAGTCATTATTTTCAACTACCAACTTGCAAAAATAAGAGCTCTGAGATGTGAGATTAGACTTCTAATATGGAATGTTGCCACAAACCTCATGAAATACCCACATGGAAGACCTAATCGATGCATCCACTAGTGGTGGAGCTAGTGCAAATAAGGTAGCCACACACATTTCTTTTATTTTATTTATCAGCTTAAAATGAACCTCATTAAGTAATTAGCTAATTGAACCACATTAAACTATCGGTAATGAACCACACCATAGTTATATTTATACTAGGTTAGATTAGATGGGTGCTTATTTAATTTTTGGGATTTTTTAGGATGGTAAGTGACCCCAAAAAGGTCACTTCACTTAGCCATGGGTGGTAGTCATGGTTTTTAATTGGTAAATTGGGGGCCGCGGTTGTCAACCACGATGGGATTCAAATCCCAATGATTAGAAATTTGACTGATGTCGTCGGTCATGGGTCCCAACCGCGGTTAACCCACTTTAGTAAAAATTTTCAATTTATCTAATTTTTTTGAAATTTGACTGATTTAATTGATTCTTTTTTAATTTTTTTGCTTGCATTTGTAGATGTTTTTATATTTTTTAATATTTTTTTGGATTTGTTTGACTTTTTAAGGTCATTTTTTAATATTTTTGATTGATTTTGTATGTTATTATTTATATCTCTCTTCAAAATTTGACCATTAGGGCAAAGGAATTAGATATCCTTTGTACCATTCATAATGGCCTCAATGACATGAAGTGGTCCTGGTTTGGAGCCATTAGATTTTGCTACGTATTACGACTCACATATATTATATTTGACCAAGCTTACATGACTGATTTGGCCCATTTCTAAGATGCGATGACCAACACCTTTCACTTGCCCATAGGTGAGACTCTGGAGGATATCTACAACATATTCTAGATTATAATCGATGGTGAGGCCATCACATCTTCATTGACCATGATGAAGGATGCAGTATTCCAAAATATCTTTGGTGCCCAAAGTGATGATATGCAGGCAAATTCAGACCATGGTAGTGTCCATATTGAGAATTGGTATCATGAGAATATCTTCTCACAATGGGCAACTATACTCATGCACTTGATAGTCCATATTGTACTTCCCAACATATCAGGAGTGAGGTTCCCTTGTAACCTCTTGGATAGGACCTGAGACATGTTGGAGAGTAGCATCAGATAGCTATTGATCCTATCCTAGGGGAGCACTCTACTTGCATAGCTCTATGATGAGCTATACAATATTACATAGAATATCTACATAAGAGTTAGTTATAGTCTCTTGCTATAGATCTAGGCATGGCCACACATCATAATTGAGCATCCTATGAGACTACCCCTCCAGATTGCTGACATTGCTAAGGAGAGCTAGTGCTATGCTTTGTGTTGGCTTCAATATTCTAAAGGATTTTAGATTATATCCTGAGTAGAGGACATGCAATACTAAATTTATCTGATTGCATGACTACAACTTGGGTAGGTTCTATGGAGGCTATACTTGGATTTCCTAGCATGGCTAGAGGTAGACGAGTACCTCTAAAGGACATGGTGTGATAGATGTCTTATTGTGTGTAAGATCAAGATACAAGAGTTCTTCTACTTCTCATGTGTGCCTAATAAATTTGGTATTCGCTAGGACATTCCTCCCACTACCACTATCTACTGCCACCTTAAGGTGGAGCAAAGTCTGACATGGTCACATGTCACTCCCTTGGGTAACAAGGATGATGACTTTTAGGAGTCTGGCATAGTTTATTAGGGATTACATTATATTGTGACACTTGGTGGACTACCAATATTTGGTGGTGTGGGAGCCCACTAGGCAAGTATGGGGATGGAACCACAGGAGAAGAGGCAAATGAGGTACATCCATAGGGAGTATATCCTCATGGGTGATGATTTTACTAGTGGAAAGAGGACGGATGGGTTGAGGGCATAGCCATAGAGGAGGAGCCTCCAATTGAGGAGAAGGGCAAGATAGAGGTAAATCCAAAAAGTGAGATCACCGAGCTTTGAGCCCAGGTGGCTAGCTTACAGACATAGGTGGGGACCCTACAAGTGTAGATCTTGGAGTGAGATACCTCTATAGCCACTCTACAGGCATAGATGAGAGAAGTACAATATTAGCTATCACAAGTATAGGAGCAATGGAAAGGATACTAGGAGGAGAGGACTCTACACCTTGTATAGATTGAGAGTACCACTAGAGCTCTGTATAAGATGACGCTTGAGCGTGATCTTGCATAGTCTTGCCTAGACATCAGGACTAAAGAGAGGGATCATGAAATCATGTGAGGTGGCCCTTGACTACACAGGCTTCCTCTATAGATCCGATTATATAGGGACTCACAAACTTAGACCCAATAGTAGAGATCAAGAGGATACAAGTTGTGGTTCAGTGTCACCTCAAGCAACGAGCTTCAAATGCTACTCACATTGCTCTCCTAGAGGTATAGGTCAATTTTCACAATGGCAAGATTCTAAATAGGTACATAGATCCAGGGACCCAAAGGACTCAAGGGATTTGTACACTAGAGATAGAGCAGTATTTTGCTCGATCCAACCTCAAGATATAGGACAGAGAGGTCCAGTGGCACCAACTCTAGGCAGAATCATCAAGAGGGTGGAGGTGATAAAGGGTCCTGATACGTTGGGGGTGCAGAATAGTCATGATCATTTATTTATTATTTTGTATCATTTTTGAGTGTAATGTCGAGGACCTACATAGTTTTAGCTTATGGGTATTTTTGGTATACTTATATACCTTTTGAGACACACACACACACACACACACACACACACACACATATATATATATATATATGATCAAAAATTGATTTATGACTCATTATATGTGTACATTTATTTGTTTTATATTTATGAGATACATATGGATGCAATGCTTTAATGTTATGTTGATTTGATGCTATATGATGTGTTGTATGGATGACATGTGCTAGCTATATGATGGATGTATGACTAGATATTATGATATAGATGCGTAGATAGACTACTATGATGTATGCATATGGATGCATTGTTTGATGTTAAATGTATGTTTAATTTGATTTACTTATATACATTTAATTTATGATGTTATGAATACAATGTATGTAATGCGATATTTATATGATGATGATCTAATGTAAATAAACCTGTATGCTTTAATCACTTAAAACATAAGGAATTAATACAATACGAGTTAACAATCTAATGTATGACACCACAAGATGTATAACAATCATGAATGTAATTGATATATCTTATCATAAGAATTGATCAATCAAACACCCATATGTATTGTTTCTATTCATAAGCTTTTGTAAGTTAAAATATATGCACAACATAGTCAGTGGACATCTAAATATCATTTTTGATATCCATCCAGTATCTAACCTATGTTATGAACACCTTTTAATAAATAAACTCTTATAAAAATAAGTTGATAATTGATTGATTGAAATGAGTTGTTGCTATTTGGGAATTTTTGAGGTTTTCCATGAGACTCAAACACCCTAGTTGACTTATCAAAAGTTGTATAATAACTATACTAGACTTCTAAAAAATATTTTTTTTGCTATGAAAGACCAAGCTATTAACTACCCCTATGTGTGCAAATGAATACATTAGATTATACATAAGCATATCCCTATGCCAGGAAGGATTCATTCAACCCATTTCTATATTGGGGACTCTCAAACGTCCACTTGATCCTAGGCTTGGACTCAGTTAAACTAGACAACTAGGCAATGCATGCACCTAAAGCTAGCTCATTTGTAAATTGCTTAGACCTACCATAATTTTAGGTGGGATTCATTCAGCCAATTGATGTATTGGGAATCACCCTATGGTTTTAGAGCATTGATCAGTCTAGGGATTCAAGTTCACCTCCGTATTTTCTTCAATTTATTAGGATACTTTCTCATACATATAGTGATAAAAATCATTGTTTATTTTTTATTTTGTTTTTTTTTTTAGCAAAGGATTTGATTTGATATTGGGATTTTGCTCATTATTTGTAAGCAAGGGATTTATTTAGGTAGGGGGGAATACTTTTCCTTTTTCCAATGACCACTACCCTAGACCATTGCACCTCAAAAATGATAAAATAACAAAATGTTTTGCTTAAGGTCACCAAGACCATTGTGTAGTGTTCATCCTTCCTTGCCCTAAGTAGGATTGTTAATGTGTTGATTAGTGATGGAATTATGATATACTAAGTGCTATCAAAACTAGACCTCATATACAAAATTAAAGCAATATTTCTACAAATATGAGAAGACCACTAGGTATGGGTAAATTACCAAAAAACCCTAGTATGTTCTTCATAGCAATGGGAGGGGTTGTGTTGAAAAACACAATTACTCACAAGGGTGATGAAATATGATAATGCATAGATGCATGATTGCAGTACAAATGTAGTGTCACTTATAAGATTGTAAACACAACCTATCCTAATGTATGGTGTAATGTATGGAAATGCCTAATGCAATGCAATTAAATGAATGCCTATGAAAACTAAAATGCATGATGCAAATGAAGTGCAATATTTTTAGATTTTATTGATTTTTGATTTTTATGGATTTTAGAACTTTATATATTTTTAGGTTTTGAATTATTATGTATGGAACACCTTAATATGAAGTATTTTTAGAGGTATAGGCTCTTCAACCTCTTAAATTGATGTCAAGCAATACGTTCTAGGTCCAATCTACTCTAAGATGATGTAAAGACCTAACTAGTTAGCCAAAAAATTGTCTTGCAAGTTCTATGGTAGGTTTGATTTTTGTTGGTTCTATTTTAGCACAAGGTTAGCAAACTTAAAGTACCTTAGATGGACCTTACTATTGTAAGCTCATTTTAAGTGCTCTTGATAAACATGGATATGCTCAAGGACATTCATGTGATGTTCATTAAGAAGCATCAATTGATCTAGGTGAGCTTGTCGTACAATGTCATCATCGATGAACTCTTTCAATGTAATGTGCCACATTGGAAATTCCCACTCTAACGTCATAATGACCTCAATTCCATATACTAGAGAAAATGGGGTTGCCCTATTGGGTGTCTGAATACTAGTCCTATAAGACCATAATGCAAGGGGCAACTAGATGTGCCAATATTTGTGGTTTTCTTATACCATATTTTTCAAAATGGCTACCACTATCTTGTTTGATGCCTCAGCTTACTCGTTTGCCTATGGATAGTATGGAGTTGCAAAACTAAGTTGTATATTGTACTTAGAAATTAAAGCCTTCATAGTTTTATTCTTGAATTGTGTTCCATTATCCGAGATTATCTTGGATGGTATCCCAAAATGACTAATGATATTGTGAAGTATAAACTCCGTAATATGTGCTCCAGTTGTCATTGTTAAAGGGATTTCTTCCAAACACTTAGTAAAATACTCAATAGCCATTATAATAAATGCATGCTAGCCTAATGATAGGGGATAAATATCATCGATTAGATCTAAATACCACTAAGAAAATGGCCAATCCACTTTAATGGGTTGTAAGGGCTATGATGGAAAGTGCATAAGATTAGCATGATGTTGACATTTAAAATCTTTCTTGACATATGTGGTGTAGTTCTTATACATAGTGGGCCAATAATAACCCTTTCAAATTATGCACTTGAAAATGGCCATGCCACTAAAATGGCCACCGCATGTACCATCATGAGCTTGTAAAATTGCCCAAGTTGATTCTTGGAGTTCAAGACAACAAAGGAGAACTCCATCGTAGCTTCTATGATACAAGATGTCTCCTAGCAAGACATACTTTGTCACTTTCTATCTGAATGTGCATTTTATGGTATGCAATAATACCTAGGGTATTAAACCAACCTTGAGGAAGTCATATAATTATGACATCCAATCTTGATAAGCTTCTGCATCAACTGACAAGATGACTTGTTTCCCTAGCATTTTGCTATGCGGGAATGCATACTGGGATACAATATTGTGGTGAATGGTGGTGCCATTTCCTGTAGGACCCTACCATATCAAAGACCACAAAGACACCTTCTTGATAAATTCTTTGGCTCTATAGAACCACTCATTATTTGGTTCAATATGAATCATGTTGACTGATTCCTTATTATCAAAAGCCAAACACTACATCATGGCATGCAAAAACATCTTTACATGAATGGTAGTAAAATCAATAGACAAATTTTGAGGGATTAAGGATCCTAAATATGCCATAGTGTCTACAAATCTATGTGATGAATGAGGGATTACTTGATGTTGTACCACTCTAGTTGGTCTAGATATGTGTCAACAAGATCCTTGTAAGCTTTCAAGATGGGACACCTACATTGAAAAAGTCCTTTCACTTAATTGACTATGAGAAGGTAATTACCAAATATGTTTAATCATTTAGTCTTCATGGTGACGGTTGTTTGGAGACCCAATATTAGGGCCTCATATTTAGTATTATTGTTGGTACGAGAAAATTCTAGCTTAAATGACAAGGACATTGGAGCACCTTATGGCATAAATAAGACAATATCTTCACCACCACCTTGCTCATGCTTTGAACCATTGAAAAACAAATTCATATCATATTTTTTATCTAGTTCTTTGGGTTTGGGTGCTTCTGATAATGTGAAGACTTCATCATCAATAAGCTCTATGGTGAGGGGCCTACTATTCTCAAGAGGAATCTCAGCTAGTTGATCAACTATGAGTTTTACCTTGATGGACTTTTGGTTGATGAATTCCAAATAAAATTCTATCAATAGCATGATCCACTTTGTAGTACGTTTATTATGATGTCTTTCTCATCATATACTATTAAGTATTTTTTTTTGATATCATGTATGTCGTATGCCTTAACATATAGTGATGCAACTTTTTCATTGCAAACACTAATGCTAAACACAACTTATCCACATATGCATATATAAGCTCATAAATCACCGTGAATGATGTAAATATGGCCTACTCTTTATCGTGCACATTCTTTTGGGCTAACATGGTTCCCAATGCAAAGTCAATTTCTGATATATATAGCAGAAAAGATATATTTGGTCTTGGTATATCTAGCATTGGCAACATTACCAAACATTGCTTAATATCTGCAAAGGCTGCTTGACAACCCTCGTCCTAATTAAATGGGAACCCCTTATATAGTAGTTGATTCATGGGTCAATATTTATTTGATAATTGTATGATAAATTGCTTTATGGATGCTAATTTGCCCTATAGGCTTCTTAGTTCTTTGATATTTATGAGAGGATGCATCTCTAATATGACCTTGACCTTCATTGGGTCAACTTTGATGCCTCGTTTTGAAAGAATCCCAAAATATTTCCTGAAGTTAAAATACACACTTCTTGGGATTCAAACTGACATTATGATCTATTGGGTGATCAAATACCTTCCTTGGGACCTCTGCATGCTCAAAACGCAACAACAAATTTGTCAAAAAATCATAAATGTAAAATTCTAAACTTTTATGCATGTAGTCATGACAAATGTATGTCATGGCTTTCTAATATATGGAACTAGTATTTTTAAGGTTGAATGGCATAACTTTCTAACATAATGTTCCCCATGACATTGTAAACTTAGTTTTATATTGGTATTCAACTTTAATCTAAATTTGACTATAACCAAAAAAGTTGTCCACAAGGGAGAGCATCTCATGACCTGTAGTTGCATCTACAAGAGCATCTATGTTTGGCAACGTAAATTAATCCTTTCGTTTTTCCTTTTTTAAGTCTCTAAAATTTGTACAAATACGGATCCTTCCATCAATTTTTCCTATAGGTACTATGTTTGAACCCATTTTGGATAGTCAATGGAAATAATGGACTCTACATCCAATAACTTTTGCAACTCATATTTAACCATTAAAGTGACTATTAGATGCATCTTCTTGAGATTTTTCTTGACAAATATTTTAGCAAGGTCTAGTAAAATGTTATGCATAACCAGGTTTGGATCTAGACCAGGCATCTATTTCTATGTCCAAGAAAAAAGGTCAGGTCTCTCTTTCAATAGAGGGATGAGTGTGGCACGCTCATCAAGAGATAAACTTTCTCCAAATTTGACCTTCCTAGGATTAATGGGATCATTACTGATATCCACATCAAAGGTCTTCTCTACTGACATATGTGATTCCTCCTCAATATGATGAGGTATAGAAATCAAGTGGATGTCATCAGCTAGGTTTAAATGTCCTACATAAGAATTTCCCTCAACATGATAAACATCATATGCATAACCTAGTAAAAAATGAAAAGTTTACAATATTTCTTTGTTAGGTAAGAAATATTTAGGCTCGAGTGGTGAGTCAGCACAATCCCAATCAATAGTATCTAAATTAAGACACGATAGCTTAGAAGGATCAGCTATATTGTGAAGTGGAGTGGTCAAATCAATGAATATCATATTGATGGAATGGAATAGATCTCTAGGACTATGTGCATGTGAATCTATGTTGATATAAATTCCATCCCTAATATGTGGTTCTGGGGATATGGGAATCTCTGGATCTATTCTATGAATACAGTGTTGAATGGGATCACTAGGATCTAGGAGTTCCATGTATGTCGGTAGATTAGGGAAGACTATATGATAAATTACATTCAAATTTTATGGTCTCTCTTTGATGTGTGGACCAGGATAGACTCTCTGATACATTTCAACAATATCAACTTAATCATGATGATGTCACAAATGGTGAGGCTTGATATAGGCTCTCTCAGTATCATCCTTGTCATCACTATCGTATATGAGTCCTTCTCCCCTACCCACTACAATTGGGTGATTAAAAATATGAGGCCCAAGGTAGGCTCACTTTGTTTCATCCTCATAGTTGCTATCAACCATGAAGAATTCTTCAATCTCATCCATTTGTTTAATAGGTAATAGATTATGTGAATTTAGAGGGTCTAAGTAGGCAAACTTAGTTTCATCCTCATATCATTCATTATGTGAGGATAGCTCATCATAATTTGTTCCAGAATTACAATTTGGTCCATCAATTTTGATAATGGACTTTGCTTGCATGTCCTCAAAAGCTACTTTTGATTTAGTGTCTATTGTTATACCTAGATTCTAGACCTGCATACCGATATCATCGACAACTTCATGACTTTCATTATCCAAGTTGGCTCTTGGATTGTCTCCTTGATTTACCTCTACCATGATGTTCTTGTGATGTATATTTGGTGGTGCTTCTAATATGTAGGTTACCATTCTATTACCCATTTGCAAGTAATAATGGTTAGGGTGATAAGGATTCCAATCCACATCATCCCCCAAAGTGAGTTTTAGATGATCTAAAGATGCTGCTAGGAGTTTGTCCTATCCTCATATTTGATAGCCTAACCCAAACCTATGAGTTGATAGCTAATAATTTGGCTCAATGGGAACTATATGCCATTGCTCAAATAATCCCAAGCCATAATCATACCAATGGTAACATTTGAAGTAGTGCAAGAAAAATTGAGGGTTAGATAAATAATAAACATTCACCATGAATGGTTCATCATCCTCATCTATGGGAATGCAATTTACATATTGGTCAATCCCTCCATAAATAAATTTTATCTAGTTGGGTGTCATCCCCACTGATACCACCATTCCCAAGGGAAAGCAATGGGCTTGAGGTCATCCCATATCCTGTGCAATTTTGATAAATGGTGTGAATGTCACACTCTACATAATATATTTCTCTAATTTAGGTTTAACCAAATGTATGATCACATGTAGTGTAGATGACCCTACTAAAGATGCAGGTGAGGTAGGCTGAGGTGCCTCCTCAACTTGATTTTGAATGTCCTCTTCATCCATGGGACTAGGACCTTTGAAAATGGCTACTTTGGGTTTTTGCTTCATCTCTTTCTCATCCAGTTTTACCTTAAGCTTTTTATCATTCCTAAGAATTGTGGATTCCTTAGGCTTAGTTGAATCTTTTTTAGTATGCTCTGATAGATATGGTACTACCATGCAAGGTCCCGCACACACTCCTTTGAGTTCCTTCTAGATGTTTGATTGGTAATGTTGCTTGTATATCAAAATGCATTGAGTGGAAAATGAAATCCCCTAGCAAATCAGCTAAGTTCAAAAATTTAAATGGCTCTTCATCAGAAGGTACCATGTGAAATTATCCCTTGTGTATATATTTTATACATTGATATAAGATCGAGGGAACACAACACATTTCTTTTATCTAAGGCCTCCTAATAAGGATGTTATACTACATGGTGTCTTCTATCACATGACACATCATGGAGATGGTATTAAGTCTAACCTAAATTGAAATAACTATGGTACCTACCATTGAGCATAGCGCATCATTGAATGCTCTCAAGGTGAAATAAGAAGGTACGATATGTGACTTCAAAAAATTTAGATATGTTAGTGACTTGGTAGTAATTATGTTGATTTATGACCCTGTATCAATCAAAACCCGTTTGAATGGTGTGTGATTAACACATGTAATGATATGTAGCGACAGGTCCTCTATAATAGTTTAAACCATTTTAATCTCATGATCATGAAATTGGATTACCGGTTCATTACATTGTTGCACATGTCCCACAAAGTTTATAAATAATTTAGGGTCTTGGGACTAAACTTAAATTGATATTAGGATATCCATAAGCGTCTCCCTATGCTTGGAAGACTACTGAATTAGTTCATATATTTGCAACTTTTCTAGATTTGTATGTAGGCTTTAAACTAGCCTACTCCTAGTGGTCACAATTGGTCTTGTTGGTGGGCCTAGAATATTCTACGTTGGCCTTTATTGAGGAGCAACATGAACCCTAATTGTACTTGGAGGTGTATTTGGTTATTCATGTCTCCCCTATTTTGTGATAACATTGACCATGTTGATGAATCTTTGAGTTGATGGTTCAACCTGCACTTGATTCACATGACCAAAATTGTTCCTTTGTGGTTGATGATTTGGTAAGGGGTTCTTGAAGATCCCCATATTCTAGTTTTTTTGTGCTTGAGGGTTGTCCATAATTAGCTCATCTATTTCAATAATGTTCTATACTATGTGTTTGAAACTTTAAAATCCTTCGATCTCATGTCCTTTTGTTCCATGGAAAGTGTAGTATAGATCATCCCTATACCCATTTGGCTTGGGTTTATTAGGGTCTATCAATTTAATCTCTAGAAATTTTAGGGCCTTGGCCTCACACAGTTGATGGAATATCAATTTAATCGATTCTAAAAAAGGTTTGAATTGGAAAGGTGGGCATTTTTACTTATTCTTACCCTTCCTATTATTGTTTCTCTGGTCATACCATACAGGAGGAGGTTGGTATTGATAGTTTTGTTGTTGTCCCTTATCTCCTTTTTAAAGGTTTAACACCACTTGGTTTACATGGGTTGGCTTGGCCTATTCCTTCTGATTGTGGATGTTCTTCTTGTTCCATTCCTTTTTGTTCTTGAGTTTCAAGTTACCCTCCTATAACTTGATATCCTTTATTACCTTGGCTTGTGTCAAGGCCTCCTCAAATGTTTGATATTGTTGCAACTATAGTAGTAATGAGATGTGCTTCTCACAACTCTTGGTAAACATCTTATTTAGTTCAGTGGTAAAAATAAAAAATGACAACTTCATCGTTATCTTTCTTCATATTTTCTTATAATCCATGATCGAGTTGTCATCATATTTCATTAAAGTAGCTAGATCAGATAGATTAACCTTCTTATTGATGCTGAAGGAGAAGCGTTCAAGAAACGCATAAGCTAGATGCTCAAAGCTAGTTATTTTGTGCCTTTTGAGTTGATTGAACCACTATCTTATTGGAACTAAGGGGGTTGTAATGAATATTCTCAATATTAGAGAATCATTACTTTCTATATGAGAGCACATATCCATAAAGCTCATTATGTACTCCTAAGCATCCTCATCTACCTAAAACTTCTCTAGCTTTGGCATATCAAAGTGCTTGAGATATGTTAGAATTGGCACCAAAGGGCATAGAGGTTCGTTCTAAATCTTGTTCAAGGTTGGATTTTGATAAGCCATACCTTGATTATCCATAGCCTAAACCTTGTCTACCAAGGCATGATAGGCCTTTGAAGATAGGATTTTTTCCTCTTCTTTGAGAGGTCCATGACAAGTCTTTGGAGTAAAATCCCTCTTTTATTGAGGTGTGGGAATGGTATCATCCTCCACATTGACTAGGGAGATCTTAGGATATTCCTGTTCATGATCATATCCCACAAATTCTTCATATTATGCATGTCCTTGATGTTCAAGCACTTAGTATTGCATCATGTTCTGGGTTGTGTGGTGAGTATGATTCTCAATATGTTTAGAGTGCACATTGGGCTACAAAGCAACTCATCTATGAGTGTGCTCCTTGTACTCATTTTGAGGGGGAAAATTGGCACAATCTAATTTATCCTCTCACTTAGCATGCTACTTTTGATAAAGGATGCGTTGTTCATGTATGAATTTCTCAAAAATGCGTTGCCTATGCAACATATACCTCTGAGTATCATCATTTTTGAGGTGCTCAAGCTCTACATAGACATATTCCAATTGATCTTGGAATACCTGATGATGTTGCTCTAACACCAATTTTTGTGATAGATCTATGAGATTGACCATATGCAATATTTGGTGTACTTATTTTGTTTGAGGATCTTTATCGGTATGACATTTGATAGAACTATTTGCCATTCTCTTGCCCTTGTCTATGTATATGGAATTCACATTATGGTGTTGTTTGTACTCTATGCCCATGTGGATTGATGGGGCAATTATACTATGAGAATTCTTATATCACTATCCAAGTTCTCTAATGGTCCTACATGTGCTCTCACTATGATAAATTGTAGAATGAGAGTGCACAATCTAGGTTTTATAACCTAGCTACCCTAAGAATCTATCCAAACTATCCAACTGTCTAGTATTGTTGGAATATGTAATGCAACAATATGTAATGCAACATTGTGTAAATTATTCTTAGACTAAAATATAAAGTCTAAAGAATAATATTTGAATTAGAAAATAATTCTATTTTATGTAAAAATATTCCCACCCAATTAATAAATAAAATAAGGGTGCTAGGAATATTTAATTTGTGGGAAAAATTCATTTCCCATTTTCTAGAAAATAATAAAAAGTAACCAATCACTTTTTAATATTTGATAGATGCCACTTGTCATACATCTCAAGATAATATTGTGATAAAATTTTTTACACATCTCAAGATAAGATTGTGATAATATTTGTCACACATCTCAAGATAATATTGTGATAAGATTTGTCACACATCTCAAGTTAATATTGTGGTAATATTATGGTAATTTTAGGGTTGTAGTAGAAAAACTTCTCTTTAAAAAGGGGTGTTGTCTACTACATCTTGTCATATCATGTTGATGCATATTTTTGCATAAAATTGAAACATTATTGTATTGTTGAATCAAATGAGTAATATAGTGAGCTTCATAGTGTATGTTTCCCTTATTCATTTGAAGTAGGGTTTTACCACTTAATATTGGTGTTGTAGGTTTTCATATTTTGTGTGTGATTGATCTTGTGGAGCATTATTCAATATTGGGGAGACTTTGCTTCTCTCACATTTGGTATCATAACGGTTGAGATCTCCATCAAGTGTCTTCAATCCTTTGAGGTGAAAAACCCATTAAGGTATATACTTTTTTTTTGTTTTAATGCATGCATTTGATATTTAGGTATTTTATGCATTTGATATTTGGGCAAACTTATTTTGCAAATCTGCCATTAGGGTTTATAGATTTATTGTTTTTTTATCTAGTTGTTAGATCTTTTGCAAATGGTGTTTTCATTTGAAATCTATAAAATTTTGGCATTGAGATTTTGCTGGAAGGGTTTTGGAGCCAAATGGACCCCATGGTTGCGTCTGGAAGGCCTAAAAACCCTATTTCCATATATTACTTGCCCTAGTTTGGTGAAAAATAAATCTGAGTCAAAAAAAATTATTTGGGGGTCAAATGGCCCCCCACCCATTTTGTTGTACAATCTATTTTTTTAATTAAAAAAATAGTCATTTAATAAAAAAAAATCAGTCATTTTTTATTATTCTATTTTTTTTTAATAAAAAAAATAGTCATTTAATAAAAAAATAGTCATTTTTTATTATTCTATTTTTTAATTAAAAAAAAGTCATTTAATAAAAAACAATCATTTATTATTCTATTTTTTAATAAAAAAAAATAGTCATTTATTTTATTTTAAGACCTAATAGTCATTTTTTTTTTGCATAAATTGAAATGCATTTTTTATTATTGTATAATGCAACTAGAATCCTTTTATGCAATTTTTGGTAAATTTTTAGTCAAATTGTCAAATAATTTAGACCTTATAGTCATTTTTTTCTCACATTAACAATGGTTGTTTATGAGTTTGCTTGTTTTGCAAGGTTATCCAAGTATGTTTTGGAGTATACAAGGCAATTTTAGATCAACTTTTTCACTCTCTTCCCCCTATTTTTATTAATTTCTTCTAATCTCTCTCAAGCATTTGCTTGAAGCATAATGTAAAAATGTAACTTGTATCTCTCATAATGAAAGTAAAAGAGAATGAAAGTGAGAGAGAGAAAGAGAGAGAGAGTGTGTGTGTATTTGTGTTTTACCTATTTTGCATCTCAACTAATCTAACTACTAACTTACTAACTTGCTACTAAACAATCTACTAACCAACTAACTTGCAATTTACTAATTTTCATATTAATCAAGAAGGTTAAAAATGAATCAACTTACTAACCACAACTTTAGTATTTTATTAAAATTTACTTAATCTTGCAACACATTTTAGATTTTCTAAACACCTATTGAATCCAAAAGAATTCGCTCTATCGGTAGCAAGTCCTTTTCGGGTCCTCGTACCCGTACCATTTTGGTTAGCTTGGTTGAACTTGGGTGAGATGAATTGGCAATTCATTAGGCTATAGAAAAACCTTAAAATGAACACTAACTTACTAACTTATTGACTATCTAACATTTAACAAATATTTTATGGTTCAATTCAAGTTAGTTTATTTTGTTGCAATATGATTGTTATGGTTAGTTACCTTCTTATTGCAAGTTAATCTATTGCAAGTTGATCTTGGTTTATTTCCTTTATTCAATTGCAATATGGTTATAGTTGTTTATTACAAGATGGTTATAGTAGTACATGATGATTATCTTTCATGATGATGCTTATCTCTTAATTTTGATTATGTTCACTTTCTAGAATGGTTGATCATGGAATCTCCTTCACACCTAAGCACATCCTTGATGGATCAAATTTTGGAATATGGGAACCAAGGATGAGGGTTGAATTTCAAGCAAGAAAGTTATAGCCCATTGTGAATGGAGATGAAGCAATCCCAACCCAGGCAAGGGCACTTGAGACATACAACAATAAGAGTCACCTTGCACTTTCCATGATTATCAATAGTGTGAGTGATGAGATATTGCTCACTATAAGCAATTATGATCATGATAAATATGCATGGTATTTGCTAAAAAAATTCCATCTAGGGTCCAACACATCAAGGAAATTCACTTTATTGTCCAAAATTCTTAACACTATGCAAGGTGAAGAAGAAAGTGCCTTGATATTCCTCTCAAAGATGAAAGACATGAGAACTCAACTATTGGCTTGTAATTGTGATTGCATAAGTGAGAAGCTCTTAAGCTTTATTATTTTGAGGAACTTGTCAAGCAAGTTCAAGAATTTTATCACCATTATTGAGACTAGGCTAGTGCAAGAAGAGGATGGCTTTCCTCTCAACACTCTTTCACAATTATTGATTAAACATGAAGAGTCTCTTAATATAGATAAATTGAATGGTCAAGTTGTCAAGGAGAAGAATGTTGCCTTGAGTGCCACTAAGGTTTTCTTCAAGAATAAATACAAGGGAAGGACAAATCAAATTTCCAACCCAACAAGCCTAGAGTTGATTTCACATGCAACTTTTATGGCAAGAAAGGCCACAAGGAACAAAAATGTTTCAAGAAGAAGAATATTGCAGCAAAGGAAGAGCAAGAAAAGTCTAATGGACAAGGACCTAAGAAATGGTTTGGCAAGGAAAAGAAAAATAACAACAATGTAAATCAAAATTATAATAAAAATGCCTTTGTTTGTGCCCTCTACTCCATTGGATCATCTACTTCTAATGAATGGGTGTTATATTATGGATGTACTAACCATATGTGTTTTGAAAAGGATAAGTTTGTGGACTTTTATAAGCACTCTTCAGATTTAGTTGTCATTGGTGATAATACTAGACTTTAAGTAGAAGGTGTTGACAATGTTGTAATTGAAGGGAAATTACTTGATAATGTCCTATATGTGCCTAACATTAGGAGAAATTTACCTTCAGTTTTGCAAGTTGTTATAAGTGGTCACACTATTGAGTTCAATGCAACTTCATGGAGCATTAGGAAAGGCATCTAACAATAATTACAAGTTATGTCAAGAATAATCTTTATGTGTTAGGTGATGCTCCTCCTAAAGTGTGTTTGGCAACTAATGTTTCTCCTAGTATCAATCTTTGGCACTTAAGGTTAGGATATACAAACTATCAAAATATTCAAATGATGAAGTCCAAAAATTTGGTTGAAGGCTTGCCTAACATTTCACCTATTCATGGTTTGTGTGAAACATTCTTAGGCAATATTAGCAAACAAAAGTTTGCAAAGGACAAGTCAACAAGGACCACACAGATTCTTCAACTCATTCATACAGATATTATGGGTCCATTGCATGTCAGATCACTTGGTGGTGCATCCTATATTCTCACCTTTATAGATGATTATTCAAGAATGATCTTTGGGTATCTACTTAAGAATAAATAAGATTGTTTTGAGACATTCAAGGAGTTCAAATCTTTGGTAGAAAATCAAAAGGGAGCAAAGATCAAAATGATTAGAAGTGACAATGGATGGGAGTACAATAGCAATGATTTCAACGAGTTTTTTTCTTCTCATGGGATCAAAAGGCAGTTTACTTTTCCATACACTCGTCAAAAAAATGGTGTTGCAGAAAGGAAAAATAGGACAATCATAGAGATGGTAAGATGCATGCTTGGTGACCACTTACTTCAATTTATTTGGGGTGAATCATATAGTACACCAATCTACATTCTTAACAGGTGTCCTTCAAAATATGTTGAGAGGAATACTCCTTATGAGGTTTGGAATGGTAAAAAGCAAAATTTGTCACACTTAAGAGTGTTATGATGTGATGCATTTTCATATAATCCTTCAGAAAAGAGGAAAAAATTGTACAAAAAGTCTCAAAAAATGCATCTTTGTTGGCTATGATGTAGAACATAGGGGCTATAGGTTATACTCACCTTATTCATGCATTTTATTTGTTTCAAGAGATGTCAAATTCAATGAAGGGCTTCTTGAGTTAGAAAAGGGTGGGTCTTGTGTCAAAAGGACCAAGTGGTTGGATCATTCTCGGGTTCCTAAAGAGAAGAATTCAGTTAGCCAAAGGATAACTAGAAGTATGACCCTTAACATGTCTCTTCTAGATAATACAGAGAATGATCATGAGACTAATTCTTACCAAGAAGCTTCACAACACTCTTGTTGGGTTGATGCCATGAAGGTTGAGATGGATTCTCTTCTAAAGAATAAAAATTGGGATCTAGTGCCTTATCCTAATAAGAGAAATATTATTGGGAACAAGTGGGTCTATAGAATTAAGTAAAATTCTAATGGAGAGATAGAAACGTATAAGGCTAGATTGGTTGTTAAGGGTTATGCTAAAAAATATGGCATTGACTATGATGAAACCTTTGCACCAGTTGCAAAAATGCCCACCATTCGGCTTCTCATTGCTATTGTTGCTACTCAAGGTTGGTAGAATTTTTATCTTGACATGAAAAGAACCTTTCTAAATGGTTATTTGGATGTGGATATCTACATGAGTCAACCACAAGGATTTGTTGTATAAGGTAAGGAAATACTTGTGTGTAAACTAAATAAAACCTTGTATGGTCTGAAGCAAGCACCTAGAGCATGCTACATGAAGATTTCAATTTACTTCTTATCTCTTAGTTTTGATAAATGTTATTCAGATACAAATCTCTATGTGCTTAGTAAGTATAACTTGGTAATTTTAATTGCTCTATTTGTTTATGACCTTGTTATGACTGGAAATGAGAATGAGGCCATTTTTTATTTCATCTCCAAATTAAAGTCATATTATGAAATGATTGACCTTGGTCTTCTACACTACTATCTTGGCATGCAAGTTTATCAGCATGAGGATTGTACCTTTTTGAGTCAATCCAAGTATATTGGAGATCTTCTTAAGAGGTTTTATTTGGAGGATGGCAATCCTACTTCCATTCGTATTTCTATAGGCGTTAATTTGGAAGTAAGTAAAAAATCTCAATTGGCTGATGCTACATTATATAGGTATCTCATTGGTAGTCTTCTTTATGTTACCATCACAAGGCCATATATTGCTTTTGTAGTTGGTATGATGGCTAGGTTCATGTAGAAACCTTATATTGAGTACTTACAAGCTACCAAGAATATTTTGAAGTACCTTTAAAGTACTAGAGATTTGGCACTCAATTATTCTAGGCTTTCTTCCTTTGCTCTTTTCGACTATGCTAATTTTGATTTTGGAGGGGATAGAATAGACATAAAGTCTACCATAGCATATGTTTTTAGTATTGGGTCTACAACTATCTCTTGGTCTTCCAAGAAGAAAGATACAATTGCTCTTTCTACAATGGAAGTAAAGTATAAGGCTAATACAATAGCTACATAGGAAGCGATTTGTCTTCGTACCCTCATGAACGAAATTGGCTTTGAGCAATTTGGTCCTTCATGTTTGATCTTCGATAATCAATCAACTATTACCTTGGCTAAAAATATTGTAATGCATCAAAGGATAAAGCATGTTGAAATCCAATCCCACTTTATTAGAGAGAAGGTATTGGATGGGACTATTCAGTTGGAGTATTACCCATTATATTCTAATTCTACTTATTTGTTCACCAAACCTCTTCCCAAGGAGTTGTTTTGTAAGCTGAGAGACTCGCTTGGTTTGATGAAGTTTTCCTCAAGGGGGAATGAAGTGTAGTTACACTTGTGTGATGAAAAATTCATCCTTATGAGGTATTTTGTGTTATATATATGAGTTGATATTTGGTAATTGCTTTTTGCATCTCTTTTGAACATGGTACTTTCTTGTTTGCCTTGTGCAACTTTTGTACATGTTAATTTGTAGATGGCATTGTGCAATTATGGTATATGATGCAATTTCTTTATGCGACTCTTTTACATGGTACTTTCTTGTTGCCTTGTCCAAATTTGTACATGTTTTTATGTAGTTGACATTATGCAATTGGTTTATCATGGTGTTTTCTTGTTAGCATTTATGCTACTTTTGTACATGATATTTTATGGTTGGATTTATGCAATCGGTGTGCACACTTTATTATTTTCATATGCCTTATGCAACTCTTGTACATGGTACTTTTTGTTAGCCTTGTGCTAATTTTTTACATGATACTTTAGAGTTTGCATTATCATGGTACTCCTTGTTTGCTTTATGTAACTTTGTACATGATATTTTTTTATCAACTATATAGCACGTGACTATAAGTATGGCTTGGCATATTTTTGTGATGACTTATAGTTCACTATTTGTTAGATCAGTTTTGTTATCATCTTTGGATATTCATATATGTTGTGAATATATTTATGATGATATATCTAACTGATCTTATGTTGAGCTGCTTGTAGCTTGCAAGTACTTCCATTTGGAGTTTTGTAGGCTTACTGAAGACACCCTTGTGATGTTTTATTCTTGTCATTTGCAATCACTTGTGGTTGATGGATGGATTTGTAAGCTACTTGTATCTGAAGCTACTCCGTTGGGGGCTTGCAGTCTCATTTTGGCCCATTTTGTGTTGGTTCCTTATTGTAGACCATTTTTGGTCATAGAAGCTCATTGCAACTATATTACTCATTTTATTCTCATCCCCGTTTGTATCTTTAGGGGGATAATGTTTCTTTGTTTCATAATTCCTTTCCCCAATATTGCATTAAGGTGGAGTGTTGGAATATGTAATGCAACATTGTGTAAATTATTCTTAGACTAAAATATAAAGTCTAAATAATAATATTTGAATTAGAAAATAATTCTATTTTATGTAAAAATATTCCCACCCAATTAATAAATAAAATAAGGGTGCTAAGAATATTTAATTTGTGGGAAAAATTAATTTCCCATTTTCTAAAAAATATTAAAAATTAACCAATCAATTTTCTATATTTGATAGATGCCACTTGTCACACATCTCAAGATAATATTGTGATAAGATTTGTCACACATCTCAAGATAATATTGTGATAATATTAGGGTAATTTTATGGTTGTAGTAGAAAATCTTCTCTTTAAATAGGGATGTTGTCTACTACATCTTGTCATATCATGTTGATGCATATTGTTGCATAACATTGAATCATTCTTGTATTGTTGAATCAAATGAGTAATATAGTGAGCTTCATAGTGGATGTTTCCCTTCTCCATTTGAAGTAGGGTTTTACCACTAAATATTGGTGTTGTGGGTTTTCCTTTTTTATGTGTGATTGATCTTGTGGAGCATTCTTCGATCTTGGGGAGACTTTGCTTGTCTCACAAGTACAACATGACTCATGTGGTGGTATACCATTGAATCCAACCTTAGACATATAAAATGTGAACTTTCTAGGTTCATTGTTGTTTGGAGTCAGTGTAGACCTATTTTTTGAAGCAACCCTCTCTTCTTGCCCTTGAATGGGTATATTTTCTACTTGTCTATTTTGAACTAATGGGGGCCTTTAGACACCCTTATATCGAGTACAGATAGGAACCAACTTGTTTATTGTTTCTTCCTCCATGATGTACTCTTCAGTGGATTTAGTGGATCCATAAGATGTACAATCATGATATATGCTCCCATGCTCGAAGGCCCCATGTTAGGATCTTCCATACTTGGATCTATCATATGAGGTATATGCATCACTTCCTCTAAGTGGGGTATTCTAATGAGAACCCCCATGCATAGATTTATCCCCTCTAATGCTCATCAAACATCATTTGGTATAATACTGTGATTGAGGATTCTCTGCATTGTGTTGTGCATTCGGTGGAGCTTTGGATTCAACCTCGATTTTGTGTTGATATCAGCCTCTCCATGTGACAACCATGATATTATACTATCTCGTATGTAAATTTTATAGCACACAAAGTAAACAATGATGATTATCTCTTTTAATTTTTTTTTGTGAGCCCTAACTAGTTTGATGTGTTTTGATATTTATTGCAAACTTAAACTAATCTCATCATGTTTAAATTTTTTGATGATATACTCAATAGTTTAAGGCTTTCACCTATATAATCATGGCTTGAAAACTGACAATGAAAGTTACAATCATGTAATACAACCTATAATATATGGTAATAAATTCCACACATGGTCAAGGAGCATAGGTCCTCCTAGTCCTCATCTAGTTCACCTGCAGTCAGTGATATACCTCTCTAAAGAGATATATATGTAAATTTTCCATGGGCTATGTTAGTTCTTGGAGATGGTATTAGTTTAGTAACAAGTATTGAGGGATTTGGATCAACATATGGAAATAACTTCCATTGTTGTTGGACCCTACTAGTGGTTGGATATGACTTTCAACCTACTATCGTTTAGATAGTACATGGTGTGTGTGGTTCTTTTTACTTTTGCATGAAAATTAAATGCATCAAAGAGCATTCAAATGGTTTTCCTACATGATTTGTTTTTAAATAACATTTATATTTTAGATAATGCACGTCAATGCTAGATGATATTTAGAGAATGCACACTAATAAAGAAGGAGTGGCCACTGATTTGACCTCATACATGGAAACTAAAAAATATAACCTAGATCATTGGAGACTAGGGCGTATTGAAATCAGAAGTTTGTTGTTCCTAACAATGGCTAGTAGAAACCTAAGAGTGTCTAAGCATTTTTATTTTACTCTTTCTCTATGTTTTCTTCTTAAACCATCATTCTACTGCATTCAGACTATCAAAAATATAGACATACATAGGAAAACACAAAGAATTGACTCCTACCTAAAATCTAAGTCTGATGTAGATTTGACTATCTACTATTTTTATGTTCTCTATTAGTTGTAGTTGTTAGGCATGGATGATATTGTTAACCATGGATGTGAGGAGAGGCTAAGATTGTTCACCATGACTGTTAATCATGGCTAAGACCTGCAACAAAAAAAATATAGCAAGTCATTCAATTATAGTATGATTTGTAGGGTTCCCGTTGTGATAGCCATCTGTACTTATCTAGAAAGCATATACCTAAGCTATTGTACCAATTAAATGTGAATTTAAAATATTAAACCACAATAAAAACAAATTTAATAAGAAATAAGGAGTTCATTGTATTAATAAAATACTAATTGTTTACAATTTTGTTTCTCTTAGGGATATAAAATTTGTGATACAATTAATACAATCATTTGAGCCCCACAATGGGGTTGGTATAATTTGTAGACTCTCCAAATGGACATGAACCACTCAAGGCCTAAGATAGCCTTATTATCCACAAATAGAGAAACATGTTGCCTTGAAAGCCTTGCAAACATATGGATCTTGTAAACCCTACCTTCAAGAAACAACAAAAAAATATTAAAAACAAAGGCGACCTCTCTTGATGAGGCTTTTAAAGGAATCTTGCATAAAGAATGACATAAAAAGTAAATGAAGCATATAATATATGAAAATATGTAAGAAATCATTGAATTTTAGTAAAAAATATAAATAAAGACATGAATATAACTATGAAACATCCTAATTAGCCATTAGAAACTTGAAATACATGAAATAGAAATAAACTAGTCTAATTGATGAAAAGAAGAAAATTAAGGAAATCTACCCCTAAATCCTAATTCTAACTATAAAATGCATGAAAGAAACATAAACTAAGTCATACTTTCCTAAATACATGCTTACAAAATAAAATCTATGGCTAAAATAGAGTAAAATAGAGATCAAACCCTAACCAAGGGTCTGTGGCACAATTGCCACTGTTAACTATGGTTGACAGTCATGACAGAGCCAAAAATGTTCTTGCTTTTACAATAAGGGCTTGTATCCTCAATATCTCTGTTGAATTTATGGTTAGGGGTTGCATTAGTGTACTCTAATGGATTTGTGATGTGAATTGTATGAATTCATGATGGAAGAGGCTCAATGGTAATTTATTGATCTTCTAGTCTCCTAGATCCTCCATATCTTCGAATGCATTCATGATTGGCAATTTAGCTCTCTATAAAAGGTTGAAATTGAGTCAAAAATTTAGTAGAGCTTGGATATGTTTCAACTCCTGAATATTCTAGACTTCTCCCCAATTTCGATGGGGTTCTTATAGGACTCTCAAGTCCTTGGTCTAGCTTCATGGAGAAGCCAAGAACAAGAAACCTAAAGTTATATCAGTTGGAAGGAACCTTATCAAAGCTTTCCTATCCAAAACCATTTGTATGGTCATTGCCCAGGTTGTTGTAACTAAATTTCATTTAGCCTAGGATCCGAAATAGTTGTGATGCTAGCTATGGCTCTAAGGCATATCTAGATCTATTAGCCATGGGTGCCATTCATGGCTAAGGTTGAGTTAGAAAACTCTACCCAAATTGAGTTATTAAAATAACTACTTCACCTTGGAGTTGTCCAAGATCATTTATATGGTCTGTTAGCATGTCCCATATGAGTAGTCACCTCAACATGATGTGTTTTAGGTGTCTACACTTCCCACAAAGTAGTGGTGCTAGGCATTTAGAGCATTAACCATTGCAACTAGCTTTAAATCATGTGTAGCATGATTAAATTTATACTTCTTGATATTTATTGAAGTATATGCTACTATTGACTCTTCTTGAGAAAGTAATCTTCGTAACCCTTCCAATGATACATCTTTGCATATTGAAAAGTAACCTTGAGGGCCAAGAATATTTAGTATTGGTGTGGTAGTGAGCTTATATTTCAACAATGTAAAAGCAACTTTACACTTCTCTGACCACTTGAATTCCTTTTTCTTTTTTTTAAAGGTTAGTTATGGCTGCAATAATATTTGAGTGATTCTTTATGTAATGTCTATAGTAGCTCTTTAACCCCATTAATATTTGTCCTTTAGTCACATTAGTAGGGGGTGGCCAATTTAGGATGGCCTCTATTTTCTCTAGATCCATAAGAATTCCTTCTACTGATAAGATATTTCCAAGATATCGTACCTCTAAAACATAGAAATCACTTTTGACTAGATATCCATAGAGTTGATTTTCCCTCAATGACTCTAATACGATCTTTATATGTTTATTGTGCTCTTTTTATTTTGATATTTTATTAAGATATCATCTAGGAATACAAGGACAAACTGGTTTAGGTATCTTCTAAACACATAGTTCATTATATTTATGAATAAAACTGGGGCATTAGTCAGTCCAAAGGGTAGAACTATAAACTTGTAATTCTCATACCTAGTCTTAAATATCATTTTGTGAGTGTCCTCCTCATGTATTCTTAACTGGTGATACCCTAATATTATATCAATATTAGTAAATACTGTGTCATTTATCAGTTGATAGAATAAATCTTTAATCCTAGGTAAAAGATATTGGTTCTTCATTGTAGCCTTATTTAACATCTTATAATCAATACACAATATTAAAGAACCATATTTATTTTTCACAAATAAAATTGGTGCACCCCATGGTTACACACTTGATTTTATTAGTCTCTTTTCCAATAGCCCTTGCAATTGAACCTTTAGTCCCTGGATATCGATAGGATTCATCATATATGGAGATATATGAATAGGTTTTGCTCCTATAATAAGATCAATTATGAAATCAAATTCCCACATAAGAGGGATTCTAGGTGAATCCTTTGGAAATACATCCCTAAAATCCTACAAAATTGGGTGCTTTTCTACCACTTCTCTCTTTGGATCATATCCTACATTAAGTTTTACAACATACACTATCCCTCCCCTCTTGAGGATTTTCTTCAGTTGCATAACCAACAACATCTAGGGTTGGAACATCCCTTGTTTGCTATGAATTCTTAGTCTCTCTTTTCCTTTCTCTAAATACTCGATCCATCAATCTTGGAATATGATCAAGGATTTATGTTATTATAGCTAATCTATCCCTAGGATTACATCAAAGGCATGAAGTGAAGCTACATAGAAACATCATTCTATGGTTACAATAGTTAAATTAATTTCTACCATTGTATAACATTAGTTTACCAAGTAGGTTTTATTAGAAGCATACTCAATGTTCCATCCATGAACCAAATATCCTGGCATTTACAACATAGTCCTTGATAGACTAGAAGAAATAAAACTAAAAGTGGTTCTACTATCTATCAAAATATCTACTTTCTTATTAAAAGTCTTATCTTTCACAAGTAATGGGGTGTTTTTCCCTTCTAATTTTTGTTTCCTGGTTGTGGCATAGATCTGATGTTCAGGATCCTTTCCTTTTGCATTAGATATGATGTGTAGAAAATGATTAGAAAAATGAGACCCCCTGTAATGGTAATACCTATCCTTGGTTCCTTGCTACTTCTCAAGTTTATATTACCATGTTTTGCTTTGTAGGGTTGAAGTTTGTATTTTTTGAGGGTAAGGTTTTGCATTGCTAAGATTATTGTTGGTTTTCTTTTGGAAGTTTTTCCTGAGCTTTCCTTATTTTCCATTATTTATATTATTGAAATTCTAAGGATTCTTGGTATTTTTATCATCTCCTCCTTACCATTTCAACAATCCTTAACTATTCTTATTCCTTAGTGCTTATCAATCTTGCTCGGATAGGGTAGCATAGTTAAATTAGAAGTGCAACTCAACTTTATTTTCCAATTCATATGCCTTTTATAGAAATTTAGACTCATGCATGTTTACACCATGCTTTAATATAGATTATGACCCATGGATAAACTTATGAACCCTCATTTTCTCATCATAGGTAGGCACATACTTAAATAACACTATCAACTTCTTATGCTATATCTCCACCATTTTGGTTCCTTGTCATAGACTAGAAAATTATTCAAATTTTAGCACATATAAATGCTTTATTAGGAACCTTTTCTTGAATATAACTATGAAATATTTTCTTGGAATGCCAACAAGTTCAATAGTAGTCTTCTCATAGTGGGTTTCCCACCAATCTAGAACAACCCCTTCTAGGTTGATCGTGGCCCAAACTATTTGGGTTATTAGGGAATATCCTTTTATCATAAAGAAAACCTCTAATTATCTTAGCCATGCTTCAACTGCATCCCCTTCACCTTCTCCATCAAACTTGGAGATACAAATATTTTTAGATCCCTAGTTGTTTCCTTTTATAGAAGGGCTCTAGCTTGCAACTACTTTTCAATTAGCCCATCAACTTGGCCAACCTCTGAGCCTCTAGCTTGCTTGTGCTAATTTTCAATTATTTCCAACACTTGTCTCATATTATACCACATAGCAACAATCATAGTAGTGAGGTCTTCTACCTCTCTTTTGGGATTTGTTGGATCCTCATCTTGGATATATTATTTGAAATTATTTTGTCGAGTTTACCTAGGTTTAGACCTCTCTCTTCTAGTCTTCAGTGGAAATTTAACCTAGTTACAACCAAGAAAATATTAGGTTACAACTTCACTTTAAACTATATCTCTAATTTAAGCCATAATATAGATTTCTCTTGGTAAAAGCATCAATAATATAACTAGGGTGGTATTCCAAGGGTATGATGCATCATTAATACCAAATCCCATACTAATGTATCATAACATTCATTCACTCTTAGGATTATTTCCCATTAGATTCTAACAAATAGGGCATTCTAGATCATCCCTAATTTAGTTTATACTTTAAGAAAACCTTCATTGGAGACATTCAAATCCCTTTAGCACACACGAATATCTATACCCTCATACATAGACCTCTAATACATACTGCAACATCCCTAAAATAAGCCACAAGAAAACACATAGAAAATAAAATATTTTTTTTAAACTAAGGAGTGGGATTCATAAACCCGTATAACAAATATAAGATTAACCTATTGTTTAAATCCCCTATGTTTTCTTGAAAATCTATGTCTCATGAAATATCCTCTCACAAGTCCATCTATGTAGGCTTATTATGTGTTACTTCAAATAAGTCTATCCATATCATCATTCTTGATGGACTAAACTTATCATCTTCAGTCAATCAAAGGTATACACACATCACCATACCATATACAAGTCAATATGTGTAGGTATACTATGAATATTATGAGTTAAGTTATCCATATTGTCTTCATGATGAGTTATATTAAATCATATGTAGAATTTCCATAGACTTAGTTACCATTCTCTCTAAGGGGGTCTCAATCCCTTAGGTCACCCTCTAAGTTCACCCTAAAAATTATTACTTAGCTTCTTTATGGTTAGCAAGAAAACAAGAACAATTCTAGATACTAAATATAACAAAGAATATAACCTTAAAAGCATACAAGAGATACCAAAAAATAAGCAACATTTAAAGGAAGATAACATTAATTGAAAGAGAAATCAACACAAAATATAAAAAATACATAGCAATAAAGTAAATATACATTTTCCAATCCATAAAATAGTTATTACATAAAGGCAAGTATGGTAATCCCTCCATACTATCAAAGAATAACATATTACATAAATTTCATCAAGGAAATATCCCCACAAGTCTAGTCTATTTGAGCATAAGTAAACCATCATAAGTAAAATTATTGATGCATTGGTTCCAACAACCTCCTTTCTACTCATTTTCTTTCCATCGATCATTTGAGGATAGTAGGGGATCAAGGCATTATGGTTTAGGATAGACATGCTTCTAAATGCATCTACCAATTACTTTGCAAAATTACAACAATACAAATTCAATCAAGTCTCTAGCCATATAATGCATAGTTGATGTCATAAAATAATCATTACTTTTATTTTCACTTCTCAAATACCCTTAGAGATTCATTCAACATGCACAAATTAAATATTGGTTTTTACTTTAATCAAATCTTGTCTTTATTCAACAAATTAAAGTCTCATACCTTTAATCATCAAATACACTAGGTTCCTTTATTTCCATGAATCAAATCTTAGAACTCAATTCATAAAGCAAACCATATTTCCTTATCTCATAAATCAAAGTCCCATTACTTTAATCTATAAAATAATTAATTCATTTATTTACTAAATTAAAGTCCCATTACTTTAATTTAAAAATAAACCAAAAATATTAACTCTAATATAATTAAGGTTCAATCCTTAATTTTCCAATTAAATCAAATAACTTTAATCTAATATAATTAAGATTCAATCCTTAATTTTTAATTAAATCTATTATAATTAAATCAATCAAGCCTACAAACCCTAAATAATTTTCTCTTTTAAAAATAGAATAAAGTAAGTCTGATTACTCATTCCATTATCATGAATATGCAGGATAGAAGTATTTTTTAGGGTGTTCAATCTTACCAATGTTGGGACTGAAATGGATGAGATGTATTGATACAAGAATAAGTATAATATATAGGTAGGAGTTCTATATGAAAATACGACAAGTTTCAAGGACACATGTCATAACATGAAAAATATGAAGTACACATTAATTTTAACATCCCCCCTTAATGTGTACTTTTCTAAAAATAAAACCCTAACATTCTCCTTTATTACATAATTTGGTCTAGGCTCATGTTTTTTGTGCTTGACTCTCCAACTGTTAATAATTCTAGATCAACAGTGTATACATATTAGTATATTGCATCAGCCATCAAGGTCAGTTACTTCCTTAGATCTATTGCCTTTGGTTTAACCGTCTAAGTGCCTCAGGGTCAGTCACTTCTCGGTTTGTTGCATCTATAGGTCATCCTCTAGGTATGTTTCCTCTTGTAAGTCACTAACTAGGCTCATCATGAATATCATCCTCCCTTGTGGTGAAACACAATCTAGAAGGCATTGGTCTCTATGAAAAATTTGTCTTAATACAAAATAAATACGAGCCATATAAAATTTTTGGTCTCTCCCGAAAGTGTAGTCAAAAATATAATAAAATGGGCCATAAAATTCAAATGTGGAAGAGAAGAAGAAATAAGAGAATATAATCTTTTGAAGTGTCTATGTCTATAGTCTTCAAAATTTGATCTAAAAAAGTCCTCAGATAGATTCTAGGGTGTATATGTCTATATTCCCTAGAGTAGGTATCCTTATGGTGACCTTCTAATCCTATCGAAATGCATAGGTAACAAGTCATTGCATTTTTCAGGTTCTATAGAGAAATTGATTAGATACTATGATCACATAAAAATTCTTTGGGAGTGTTTGGTTCAACTAAGAGTCTACTCCATGATACAAAACTTTGAGGCTAAAAAATGCATATATGACTACCTCAAAATTACAATTGGACACCACCAATATTTTTATCTTGGAAAAATATTTTCGATGACTATAAATACCCCTATATTCCAATCTCAATGGGGTCTTCATTTGCTAGAAAAAATAGTAACATGCCTCTCTAGGCAGCAAGTAGAGATCAGGAATATTCTCTTGGCATAAACATCCCTCAATAGTGGAACAAAAAAGTCTACAATTTTTCCTTCATAGGAAAATTACATGAACCATCCATCTATGAAATTTTAAAAAATTACTCCACTCTCCATGTGGAAAAAAAAATTAAAATTGATCAATATACCCCTATCATGGGCATCCCTCATGATCATTCATGTTAATAATAATGCCCCATGAGATTTCACATGAGCCAAAATGTGGTCCTCCTTTCCACAGCATAACAAGATCCAATAGGAAACAATAAAAAATAAATCTATAAAAAAAAATATTTAATTTATCCATCCGCCATGGCCAGAGAAACTACAATCATCGAAATCTCATGAAGTATTCTTCTCCTTTTTATTTTTACTCGGCCATGATATTGAACCCTACGACCAATGAGGGGTGCTCCAAGATATTTTGAATTGGAAGTTGCTTCTCAAGATTCTTCTCAAACAGTCCCCATAGAAGCCCCTATACGTGGTCAGACAATCCAGGTGGGCACTTGAACTTGGTATACTAGATTTTTAGCCCTAGGGTTAGAATTTTATTCCTTAATGGAAAAATTATTGATAGAAAAATTAAGAGAATGACCTTGCATGCCCATATGTTGGCCTTTGCACTATTGTAACCATTGTAGAATCTTCCAAACACCTTCAGTGCCATGAATAAGTCAATTTCAACCTATTTATCAACCCTACTATTTTTCACTAATAAGCATCATTGAGTGAACTGTGGTCTCATGGAGTGGCATTCAAGCCACATGATGTTGGACTGCATCATAGAGAGCCGTAAAACAAAAAAATATCATTGTGTACTACCTATCACACTGCATATATGCACAATGGAGGGTTGAAAATCCTTAGTGATCTTAGGTCATGGCATCGATTGCGATGAAAACAAGGTGAGATAATAGTTAGAGAAACAAGATCGACAAAAATGATCACATCAATTTTTGTGGATATTCTTCAAAGGGTGCATGATTACAACACAAAATAGGTAGTGGAGCATAAATCTAGAGCCTGTTGTCACCCTCAAAGGCCAAGCCTATGTTCATATCCACAATTAGTGTGTCCACCACTTGCCTCAACTTCGGTAGGGGAGTCAAACACTTGTCAAAAAATTATCACAAAGGGTAAAATAATGAACCAAACATGTGACATATTTTTTGTCAAATACCCATCCTAGATTACTCTAAAGAGATGCAACAACCCGATCTATATTAACATGGAAATTACTTCTACAGGTAAACTTTACTTTGAGGTTTAGTTGGGTACCACATCAGATGAAATATCTTACTCCTTTCAATTTAAAAAAAAATTGGTCATGCATCCAGTGTTCCCCAATGCACAAATCAATATTCGATCTACCAACTCAAGTGATTCACGGATCTACCATCAATGAAAAACCTGGTCACCTTTTTTTGGCAAGAAAGCAACATACGTATTGGGATTATGATCTTGTATTTGTAATCTACCACTCGTATTCATACCATGACCTGCTAACTAGAAATGCACACTCATTATAGGTAAAAAATAGCTCCCCATTAGCTATAAACCCCACGTTATCTCTACAAATCTAGCATACATGTCTGCTCAAGGGTTTTAGAGGCTTTGGACCAAAAAGTCAATGGAATGCTAAAATTAAGCGTGGCACACGAATAGTGTCCAAATTAAAAAAAAATTGAGCATGAAATGTTGCTACACAAGTAATCCATGAATCTCAAAATCCACCACTAAAAAAAGTGAGGAAAGAGTAGATCGCTTGCAATCATCAATCACACAGTCAATCTCTTTTCAACTAGGGAAAACAATACCAACAATCTATGATGTACACTAGCTACAATTATTTTATTCTTCATTCACATACGTTCTAGGGATGTTGTCACCAACAACTAGAGTAGCTTCATCTTCCACGTATCTTCATCATTGCTAAATTTCAAAATAAATAATATTGTTGCACATGGAAGTGGCAGATGATCTTCTATACCACTAAAATTTATAAATGAAAAGATGGGTCCTATTTGTCCACTGCACTCTCATAAATATTTAACTATTAAAAGGCAATTATCCAACTACGAAGGTGGCAGCTCAGTGAAGCAAGCTAGCTCTGGTAGAGTGAAATTGCATCCATTCATGAGTGTTCAATTTTAATCACCATATGGAATCAATGGGCTATTGCCTACTCGACTTACCCATATCATTTGCACTCCCACACAAAAAAACCACCACAAAAATTATAGATAATATGGCATTCAAACATTGCAACATACTACATGGATATGAAAATCTTCATAGCATGGCTGGAAATCTTGCACAAGAAATTAGTATGTTTGGAGTAGTTGTGACTATGGGTGTGTCCCACTAGATGCTATCATTCATGGTTGAATGTCAATCTGCACTAATTAATCAGACATGGTCTCTTGATAGTTTGTACATAGCATATGGATTAGTTGATACAAGATTTCACATTTTTGATATCCCATATAATAGCAGTGCACCATCCCATATAATAGTAGTCAACATCGTAATCTATTTCAGATCACAATAATTTTTTTTTGAAAGTAGCATGGTACAATTTAATGTCATTGGTCATTTCCATATCTTCCAATTGGCTTACGAACTAAAAACATGCATTGTTTCTTAATAGCCATGGTGATAGAAAAAATTCATGTCTGGAGCTGATACAACAACAAGTGGTTGTTGATATAGTGAGGAGGAGCTCGTGTTGTGGATTAGTCCAAGATGGTATTTACTGTCATGAAATATGTGACCCTACTCCAACTATGGCTCATAAAAACTAGAGAGTACACCATCCCAAAAATATCAACCCAAGGGCTTGAGTTGGAAATAGCCCCAACACAATTGATACTAATAACACAAAGGTTAAGATATAGATAAAAATTAAACCTACTATGGCTTCTTCCTTCCTATGACACTAAGCGCACTATATAGAAGGAATGAGCACTTTGGTGCCATCCTATCTCATTGGCGGACAACCCATAAATAATAGTGACATCAACTATATGCCTTGGAATGGAACCTTTGATGGTTGACTACATCCAAACCTAGAGGAAAGACACAAATGAAGTAAAAAAAAAAATACATCGTTAAACATTGAAGACCAAACCATTTTTATAGATCACGCTATCAAACCATCCAAAAAATAAAGTAAAACTATTTAGAAAAATATTAACAATTGGGTGGTACCTAGCGAATAAATCTAGCCTTTACCCAGCTCATTGGTACTAAGAGTAGGTGTACATCATAACAAAAATGTGATGCCTACTTAGCTAAAAATAAGATTTAATCACTCTCTGTTGAACCGACCAACCAAGAGACCAAACTATAAAACAAGGGACAAGGTGTATAGGAGAAAATAGAGTTCAAGATGCAAGCGGTTAGAATCCACATATAGCTATAGGTAATGTATATGCATACGAGCATGGGTATTAAAATGAACTACTCCCAATAGCAAGAACACATGCCCAACCCAACAACAAGAATACATCATGCATGACCATAGATTTAGGATTATCAACATGGTTTCCTTTAGCTGTGATGTTCCTAGGTTTGTATTTGAAACATTTATTATTCACGCTCAATTCTTCAGTCACTAATGTTACTATGAATGCTATTTTTATTTTATTTATTCCTCTATTTTTCCCCCTCTTCCCCTAGTCCTTAACTTCCTTTAATCACACCACCCTAGATGCCATCACTTATTTCTTTTCTTTCCCACTGTATTTCATCAATCTCTTTACCTTCTCAGCTAGATGGGTAGATTTCAATAGATTTGAATCCTCATTTTCTTCAAGAAGAAGCTTCATCATAAATGGGGGGTTCTTCTCATTCAATGTTGGTAGGTGTCCCCCATCCACCCTACTACAAAAATTTGATCTTTTTTATTTTTAAAAGCCTTCTTCCCATTTATCAATGTTTTGCCATTATGGAGATGACGACGAGAAGGCTATCTTCTCACAACATTATTTATTTATTTATTTTTAAAACCATCATTTCATAGAATAAATCCAGGTTATCTATATATGTAAATATATAAAGAATAACTTTGATTCATTTATTCAAACAAATCCCCTTTCATTGTTTAAAATAATATTTCTAAAGTCTTATAGATAGAAGTTCCTTCATTACTTAAACAAAGTTTTCGTTAATTAAAATTCTATAAAGTAAGTCATATATTATTTAAAAATGAAACTCTATTATCATTTTAAAATAAAAACTTCTATTATCTATAAAATGAAACTCTATTATCATTTTAAATTAAATTCTTTTATTATTTATAAAATGAAACTCTATTATCATTTTATTATATAAAATTGTATTATTTATAAAATGAAACTCTATTATCATTTTAAAATAAAAACTTCTATTATTTATAAAATAATAGAGAGTAAGAGGTTTTTCTTTTGCAAAACAAGGAGCTTTCAAAGGTAACCAAATTATGCATGCTTTTATTTCCTAAACCACCAGTGCATATAGTGATGAAGTAAAAGATAATTCTAACACATGCAATAGACAAAGAGAGAGTATTTCCATCAATTCAATCACCTGTATCAGCCTGAGAATTTATGATAGTTACTAGGCTATGAACTTGAGGCTCAAGTGGCTAGCTATTGATGATTATTATTAATCTATAATGCATTCCTATATGAAGGTATCCATCCATGTTACCCTCGAGTTGCTTTAATCATTATTTCCCCAATCACAGGTACCCTTACTTTTTATGGATGATTCTACCTCTTCCACCCATGAGTGTACCTGATCCTGCATATTTGGAAATTTTTTAGTAGTACCATGTTTTTTCAAATCATCTAAATATTTCATAGTTGGTTCAATTTCTTGAATTAGGTATTAAAATATCATATATTAATACATTGTTTCTTTGTGCCAAAATGTTTTCTAGAGAGGGTCATGAAAAAAAGTAATCTAAATGTCCATTTTGATAATATTTTTGTGAAAAGTTAATATAGTAACAAAAACATCATCATATTATTCAAATGAATTACCATTTTTTGGGTTAAAACTTGTTGGTGTTGAGATTGATGATTCACCTTACTAGATGACAAAAATATTGTTGTTTGAGTCTAATATTTTTAGTAATTATATGTTTATGATATTTTATGTTGAGGTTGATAATATCCATGAAAGAATAGGAAAAACTAAATTTTGATGATGTGTATAAATACTTTTAGGTAGGATTCATCTAGTGAATCTAGTTATTGTATAATTGCAATGCATTTCCCTAAATTATATACCTTTACCTCTATAGCACAAGGGGGATAAAATCAACAAGCGTTATTATTTTATTTAATATTTTTACTTTAAGTTAATGTAAAAAGGATTAATATATTATTTGGAATCAATCATATAACCTTGAATATAACACTCATGTTCACGGAATATTTTATTTCTAAGCTTATTGAAATAGGTATTTTTAAGCTTGACTTGATCATTACTTCTATTTTGTTTGATAGTGTATTCTCTACCTTAATTCACACACAACCATTATTTTTTTATCATTTAAAATTAAAGTGGGTTTTTATCAAGGGACCCAAAACTTGATTACAACAAGTCAAAAGACTTTTTAAACAAGGCCACATGAAGGTCGTAGGAAAGGACAACAAAAAATACAGAGGAAAGACAAAAGGATTACCTTTCAAGATAGGCTTAAGGATAGCCTTATAGGATAGGCTAAAGGATAGCCTTACAAGACAAGATTATATATATATATATATATATATATTATATATATATATATATTAAATTTGAAATCCGAAACAAGGTCGCCCTACCCGAATCATCCATAAATCACATGCAAAAATTATGGAGAAGAGGATCACGGCCATCCCACCCAAACAACACATGCAATGAAAAATTAAAACAAGGCAAATCCACCCAAAACAACTTTCAATAATATATGGTTGACCCGCCCAAAATAATTTGAAAATCAAAATGCGAGATAAAAGACCATTCTGCCCACTGCAAATAATTAAAATTTTTAAAATTAAAATAAAAGCAAAAAAAAGGATCATTGTCGCCTAAGGAGGACCTACTACAAAGCTAAAATCCAAAATTAGAATCCAGTAGTAAAACATCAGAAAACCAAAAAATATTTACAAAAACCACCATAAATAGTAGTATGGAGAAGAGGATCTGCAAGAAAAGGAATATCTCATCCAAGGAAGAGTAGGAAACAATTAGGGATGCCAAAAAGCCACCAGAATAGCATCCCGAACTAGACTAGAAGGTTGAATAGCAAACTTAGGATCTCCAAAGGCCATGAAATCCCCTTGTAAATGGGAAACTACTTAGCAACCAAGAGGAACATAGGAAGTGCACCACATCCAAATAAATATTGTAACCTAGCTCCAAGAAGAAACCTACAAGAAAAGGCATACCATAAGCACCATAAAAAATCTATGGATGGACCCAACGGTATCCTTGAACATAGGCACTAGAAGGTAACCCTTGAAGCGGTTGGAAAAAGGGTAGACAAGCAGAGAAATGACCTCCCATCCCAAGGAGATCATATACCATCAAGGATGACCAAGAGAGAAGGATCCAAGAAGTCCCAAGGAATAGGGATAGATCTGAGCCACATCATGAAGGAAACCTACAAAAAAATGGGACAACCAAAGATCAAAAAGGAAAATATCTAAAGCACAAAAAATGAACACAGGAATAGACCCAAGGATGTGCCATAGAGAAAAAGGTAAAAAAAAATACTTGAAGCATAAAAAATGTATTGGGAAGGACCCAATGACATCATAGTATAGAGGCATATGAAGTAAACCCTCGAACCGATGAGGAAAGGAGTAGAAAAGTATAAAAGAGACCTCCCACCCCAAGGAGATTGTTTGTAGCTACATTCTACCGAGAGGAGGATCCAAAAAATGCCAAAGGACTGGGATAGAACTAGGGGAGGGGGAAGTATGGAAGTAGATTAGTACATACCCATGGGATTTCCCTTGCTCCCCCTTGTTTTCCCTTCCCATACATTCAAGGACTACACACATAACCATTCTAAATCAAGAGTGCTTTCAAAATAAAACTAGTAAATTTACAAAAGAGATAAACTATACATTTTTGAATCTTAGTAAGCCACTAACATAATAAATATTAATAATTGTAAATAAATAAATGCAGACTCTTTAAAACACAAAGGAATTTTTATTTCTCATATTATACATTTTATATTGTATAAAAAAAAAAGAATATGATAAACTATCATTGCTTGTTTGATTTTGAGTAGTAGTGATCAACTTATAGATAGAGTAATTTACTATGTCCAATACTTATATTACTATGAAAAGTTATGATACTAACTATAACATCATCAAATTATTTAACCAAATCACCTTGGTTTGGATAAAAACTTTTTGTTATTGAACTTTATGATTTACCTTACTATAAAGTCCCCGAATTCAACTGTAATATTTATAGTAATTAAGTTTTAATGTCATATTATTTCAAGGCAAACTAAATCCATGGAAGAAGGGGGAAAAGTGAATTTTGGTGATATGTGCACAACATTTTAGGTAGAATTATATATTTCACCTTTATAAATGCTAAGAACAGTTGTGGTAAAGTTGTAATGTGTTTGACTATTGTATTTATCTTTACCTTTGTAGCACAAGGGAGATAAAATAAACTAGAGTCATTATTTTGATTGATCTTCTACTTTTAGTTAATGTACAAAAGACTAATATAGGATTTTGAATTGATCATGTAACTTCACTAGAACAGTCATGCTCATGGAAGACTTTATTTTTAGGCTTATTGAAATAGTTATTGCTAATCCCAACTTGATTGTTGTTTCTATTTTGTTTGATAGTACAAATTCTCTGCCTTTATCTATTTGCACAACCATACTAATTCAGGAATATTTCCAAAATAAATCTTGTAAGATTACAAGAGAAATAAATTAGATATATTTTTTGAGCTCAATAAATGATTAAAATAACGAATAGTAAATATTTTATTAAAATAAATATGACATATGTAAGCACAAGGATTTTTTTGTTTCTTGTACTATATATTTTTGTATTGCATGATGAAAGAATAATTAAAGAAACTATACTTGACCTTTTAATATTGAATAATAGTGATTAGCTTAGGGGCAGGATAATCTCCCATGTCCAGTTTGATTAGGTTGTTGTGAAAAGGTGCCATGGGGTCCATTCAATAAATGACGAAGGATACCTTATACACATTTAGTATTTAAGTTTGATAAATATTGGACAACTTATCTAAATATTGAGAAGTGGATTAAATAGAATTTGGGATTGGGTTCACATTATTACATTGCTTTTTTTATCAAAGTATTTTTTCTCCTTATTATCTTATCTAATTTAGAAGTGATAAATCAAATAATGGATGATGCCCCATGGTTTAGGGGGAAATTGCTTGTATTTAAAACCATGAAGTAAAATTTTTTCAATGGTGATAAAAACTATTTAGAAGCTTTGTGGAATTCAATACTAGGTTATCAATAAGGAGGGTTTGAACATTTTTGGTAAAACTCTAGAATGGTTTATCTAGGAAGGGTCAATTATTAAGAAATGAAAACATGCTATATATTAACATATATTTTTTGTAACCTTTGCCAAAATCTATTTAGATAAAATATGAATTAAGAGAATGTTAGCTTTTGATGCAGTATGTAATGGGATATAGTAATCACAAGATACAAAAATAATATGAAATAAAGTAAATCTCTGAGATGACTAAAATATGCTATAAATAGAAATGATGAAAATGAATACAATGTAGTTATGGAGGAAATGAAAATTCCATTAATAATGCTATCAGACTACATTGTATCCATCTCCAATATAGGGAACTATATCTTTGCTATGCTCTACAATGGTCTATAATACTATATAATACTACATGACAATGAGACAATTATATAGGAGAATAAGTTCCTTGGCCAACACTCTATCTAGATGTGCTAAAGACAACTTGCATATATACAACTTGCACATTGACACTTGTGCATTTATTTCATTGCATGAAGTAACTAAGTAACTTTACCCTAAATTAATCTAATTTCCTAAGCATGTACCTTGGTAGGTACATTTACATGACCCAAATGATGTAATATAATCTATTTCTAACACCACTTGTATTACATTATTTGGGTATTGAATAATTTCATCTTCAATGTGGATATTCTTTCATTGGATAGTAGAATATGTATTCTCCTACATTGCTTACTGTGTTCAATTTAAATAGGTAATCTATATCTTCATGTGATGCAAAGTAAATTATGGCTATAAATGTAGGATCTTCTGCCTTTTGTATATCTTCTACTAGTTTAGTCTTTATGATGTCATGTTTCTTTCTAGCATGTTTGTTTTTCTTTTTCCTCCTCCTGTGATTCTACATTGGTGATGGTGATATTTCTACTTCATGACAAATTAGTCTATAATCACAATACTATTGTTCCTTCTTGCTAACTTTTTTCTTGTGTTGAGTAAATAAAAAAACAATTAATTATAGATAAATTATTAGACACTCTTCTAGTGAAAATATAACCAATATTTGTGATTCCCACCATGTTGTGAAGAGGATTTCATGAAGATAGTTAATCAATGATGTAAAGTTACCTTATTTGACTTCTCTAAGAAACAAGAAGAATTTCTCTTGATCGTTAGTAGATAGATACTCATATACTTCTAAAGTATCTATTAAGTTTTAAGAGTAGAATTCTACTTCATGGAATAGTTCTTCATTGTTGAACACTTTTCTCAAAATTTCACCCATGATAGATATTTGAGATAGTGATTCTTGCTGTTTCTTAGGATGGAATTTGATAGAATCTTAGTAGTCTACCTTTAAAATTCTAAGTATATAAGCTTAATTTTGATGAAAACTTTAGTAATACTTAAGTTTGTAGGCTTACTTATGTCTCTCTAGTAATGAGAGTATATACACCTAATGGATTTTTAGGTTTTGTAAAGAGCTTATATTTTCTGAATGGATTTACAATTTGATAGTCTATGATAAATGTTGATATTACCAAGTTTTGTAGAATCTCTTATGAATCCCTATGGACATAATATAATGCTCTTGAAAAATAGTTCAATTTTTTGTTGATTTTGTAAAGTTTTTAAATATAAAAAATAAACTTTTATTATCCCTTATTTCTCCTGTTGAACAAAGGACTTTTTTTTTTGAAAAGGTTTTAATGTTGGATTTATTTTGTCCTTTTTTTGAATTTTTGAGATAAGAATATTATAAATTTCCAACCTTAGCAAAAATATTTAATAACCTCTTTTATTATCCCTTTAGTATTTAATTGTAGTGTATCTAATTTCCAATAAATAAATTTTATGTAGTAACCCTTATAACTCATAAATTTTGGAAAAATTAGACCACAATAATATTTTAAAATATTTTAGAAATAATTTCTAGTAGAAATCCTTATTGCTCCTATGTCTAATATTGCAAATATTATTTTGGATATGCTATATTATTCCCCTTTAATATATGTCTTTCAACAAGGTTAAATTCCTATAAGTTTAACCTTATAACTCCCAAGAAATGAAAGCATATTATAGTGGGAATAAACCTTACCTTATATCATTCAATAGTTGGCACTGATTTTAATTGTGCAAGGGCTGCAATATTGATGTTGCTTCTTTATCTATTACCTCCAATGGTATTGCCTAGAACCTTCATGGAATTTGATGATCCAAATGTGGCACCTTTAATTTCTGCCTTATACCTTCCATGACCAAAGCATTGAAGGTTATTTCACATTTCTTATACATTGTTGCTTAGCCTTGTGCGTGTAGAACCTGGATGTAAAAATATTTGTTGAATGCCTTGGTCATTGATGCTCTTAAAATGGAGGAAAATTTTGTTTTGAGTTCCAAGTGGCATGTTTGTTTTCTTCTTGAGAACTTGAGGAGTATAAGGTACTAGAAAACACTTATTTCTCCATTTGAGTAATGTATGGATGTTAAATTATTCAATGGAGCACTTGGCTTCTCTTTAGACAAGTGTTCCTCATATATTCATTGCACCAACCTATAGCTTGTAACTCCTTTGATGATGAAGATGAGCACTCACATGAGGAGCGTTAGGGTATTGTCTCAAGTGATAAATGTCACTTCCTCCTTGTGCATTGACATATTCTATCACACTTATTTAGCATATCCTATGGAGGTCATTTAAACCCTATAACATTCCCAAATATTTTTTCAATCAATAGTTCTTGCATGTAGATTGTTTCATGCTGAGTTGAGGAGTGATAATTTGGAGGCTTGAGAATCAATTTTTAGATTTTAATATGTGGAGTTTGGAACACTCCAATGGTGTTTTTATATTCCTCTTTTCTCATCTATTATATGTCTTCCTTGTAGAAAATATTGCTCTTTATTATAGCATTGTTTCTCTCTTTGATTTTTTATCTTGTCTCTTGCAGGTTTGGACCATTTGGTCATCCATGATGAGGGAGTATGAGCCCTTAGAGTGGCTTCTTTTGCTATGCTTGGAAATATGCTAGTGTTCAACTACCTTCAATTGGTTTTTCTAGTGGATGTTGTGCCTTTGAGACACCTTAAAATATTCCTTCTTTTCTTGTATAAACCATATTAGGATAGTGCAATGCAATGTACTATATTTATGTATAAAACAACATTTATTGCACCTTCATCTGCACCCCTTCTTCAGGTCTGTATTTCTGGTTTTGTGGCATAATTTTGAATGTAATATAGGGATGTCGAGCTTGTATCTTTGATTAAACACCTTCCCCTTTTTGTTTGGATATTTTACAAACAAACCCAAGCTTGTAACCACTTGATAGAAGATCTCTTTTTGTTGTATTTTTCTGCACTATTTCTTTGAAAAACTTATTGTGCTTTGAAATTGAGACTCACCAAGTTTCAATTCGAGGCTTCCTTTGATGATAATTTGTGGCTAATTTCTTCTACAATGCTTTGAGGATTGATATGATTTTATGGATTCTCTAGGCCACTCAATATTGCAGATTTTTGTTCACTAATGTTGGCTTTAGACACTTTGAAAAAAATTGTTTTTTGCCTTTCTCAAGAACACAAAAATTATATTTTGAGAGCAATAGAATAGTGCAACTAAATATAATAATATTTAAATTTTAATGCACTAAGAATTTCACCTTATCACTCCAATTAACTCTCAACAATTAATGCACTTAATCAATTTATTGCAACTAATCAAGAATAATCTGAAATGAATCCTCAGAAATTATTCTGCAATTTCCTTACAAACAAAGTTGTAGGAACTAGTCTTCTTTTTCTTTTCAAAGTAGATGATAGGTATTTTATAGATATTTTTAATGCATAAATATAACCAAATTATAATGTGTAAATGAACCTTAAAAGGAATTGTTCTCTTTTTTCACTTTTGATGATTGCAATCCAATATTTCTTATTGCAAATTGGATCCAAATTAGGATGCTTTAATAAATCTGATAAGTAATCCAATTAATGAACCTACTTGCACCAATATATGCATAACTTTTTTGAAATATTTTATAGCTCTTCTATCGCTTCTATGGAGGATGTATATTTTACTTCTTTCTATAGATTGTTCTTAACAATTCCTTCTTCACATAAAGATGATCTCAAAATTTTCCTTCACAAGCTTGGGATTTGGTGGCTTGTTCTCCTTTTGTAGTCGCATCATTTTTTTGTAGATTTGAAGAAGTATTTGTATATAAAATGATGCCTTCTTGTTGTGAGAGGTAATATTCAAATATCTTGGATCTTGTGGATTTCTCTTGTCTTCAAGCCTTGTCAAATTATGACTTCAAGTAGGATATTCTTCTCAATATTCTAAATGTCTTGAGGCATTCATTAGATTCTTTTTTTGGTATTTGGAACTCCTTGCCAAATTCTTCTTCTCTTGGGATTGTTGTCAGATGACAATAATTGTCCCAAGTCCTTCACTATAAGGGGCTTGTCCTTGGTAGTGGATTCTCCAATGAGTTCTTATTTTATGATTTCTTAAATAAGACTCTCCAAGCCTTTTACTAGATTCTCATTGAGATCTCTCCAAGGTCTTTGATCTTGCAGCTTCTTTTGATCTTCCTTCAGACATTTTATTCAACCTTCTACTCCTAGAAGTATTGGTGGTTAGATCTTCCTCTAAATATTTTATTTTGCTACTTTTGATTTTGAAAAAAACTCTCCTAGTCCTTATTATTCCAAAACTGGAAGTTCTTCAATGAGATCTCCTCTTGATATCTTTACCTTTTATTTTGCTTCAGGTGCTAGATTGATTTTGATGAAAATACTCTTACTAAATTTCTTGTAGGAAGTTTCTTGACTCACTAAATTTCCTTTTCCTACAACAAAGAATTACTATTGAAATATTAATCTCCTTGTGAATCAGATACTCACTTTTGGATTCTTCTTCAAGATCAAGGATTTTGTGGCCATTTATTCAATATCAAGGCTTATGTGGCCCTCTCTTTTAGATCAAGGCTACTATAAATTTTAATTCTGGATCAAGGCTGCTATGTTCTTTTCTTCTTGATCAAGGATACTACGACATTTTATTCTTATGTGAAGTTATTCATTTAGTAATGGAGATATCTTATCTCCTATCTTCACCACAACTCTTCTCCAAAAGTCTTCTTTCATTGTATTCTTTTCTTGGGCAAGGAATTAATATATGCATTATGAAAGAACTATGATCTTAAGAAAATAAATTTGAATTCTCCTAGCTTTCTATTGTAGGAGGAGTTACAATATTATGAGAATTAGTTTTTTGCCACAAAAGAAGCTTTGGGCAATAGTTAAGAAATTCTAGATATCCTGAATTATCTTCACTAGTTGATTTGTCAATCTAGTGGATTGAATAGTGAGTCATAGTCTTCATGAGTTGTTTTTTACAATTTTGTGGAAAAATTATAGCCAAATGCAATATCAATATTTCTGGAAAAAATATTTCTTTCATTCCTAGCTTGTGGCTCTTCCTAATTCTACCACCTAGATTTATTTAAGTTTTATCAGTAATTGGTCTAGCAACACATTAGTTTGACAAAAACTTAGAATCAATGATGATGGTGGTTTTTCTATGGCTAGATATACCTTAAGTTTGATAACACTATTATATTTTGATGTAGTATGCAATGGGAGATAGCAATCATAAGATGCAAAAATAATATAAAAGAAAGTAAATCTACGAGATGACTAAAATATGCTATAAATATAAATGATAGAAATGAATACAATGTAGCTATGGAGAAATGAACACTCCACAAACAATGTTACCATAATACATTGCACCCATCTCCAATGTGGGTGACTATATCTATGCTATGCTCTGCTATGCTCTATGATTCTCTATAATGCTATATAATGCTATCTGACAATGAAGCCATTATATAGGAAGATACGTTCCTTGGCCAACACTCTATCTAGCTATGCAAGGGATAACTTGCACATACACATCTTGCACATTGACACTTGTAAATTTATTACATTGCATGAAGAAACTAGGTAACTTCACCCTAAAGTAATCTAATTTTCTAAGTATGTACATTGGTAGGTACATTTACATAACCCAAATGATGTAATATAATCTATTTCTAATAGAGAATGATATAAACAAGTGGATTATGAAAATATTGCATTTTCATCCTACAAATGTTATTAGACCATACACATGGAAAGAGATTAGAGAATGAAAATGATAGAGAAAGATATATAAAATATTCATAATATAAAGTCAAATATGAAATAAGGAGTTGATTTTAAAAAATAAATTGGTTTACATCAAGTATTTTCTCCTCCCAAAGATGTTGCAATCAAATTATCTTTACCTCATCAAATAAAAAATGCATGCATGGTTCATGAGCAAACATTAGAAGAAATTAAGAAGAATTCAGGGAATGAAATATTTTAATGCATAAATTTAAATCTAGAAAGAAGTAAAGCATTTTTTTTAATGAAGTTCATAATATCAACATGCATATTCTTGAAATCAAACATTAAAATTTCATAATGAGTATGGTTGTGGTCAAGAAAATAAGGTTACTATCCATCAATCATATGTTCGTTTAATGACACATCATTGTTATTAAACAAAAACAACCATTAAAACCATATATTTGAGGTTGTCATTCTTTTATATTTCCTTCTCACCAAAAATAATAATTCAAAATCAAAATTATTTATAAATTAAAAAGAAACAAAATCTAATTATATCACTCATTTGATTATTATACTATATTTTAACTCATTACTTATTTTTATGTAATAATTATTAATTTTGATGTAAATCTCTCTTTCCCTCTTTGAGTGATAATAATATCTCTCCAAGTAATAATAATTATAGTATATTTGAACTCATTATGTTAAGGAATATTAAATTATTTTGTACATGCTAATGTACCCCATGGTATCTTCATGGTATATTTGTAAATGTGTAATAGATTAGGGTTGATTCTATAATTTAGAGTGTGATTTATATTTTCCATTTTATGTAAGTGTCAATGTGCATAAAATGCACAAGTGTCATTTAAGAGTTAAATGTGCAAGAAATGCATAAGTGTCATGTAAGCTAGAGTGCAAGTGTAGGTTGATATATTGTGCACAAGTTTCTTGAATGTAAGATTGCAAATATGTAATTTGAGGATGTATACAAGTGTTCTATATTAGGAGTGCATGTAGGAATCCAAGAGTAATGTAGATGTGTGCAAGTGTTGTAGAGTTAAGTGTCTATCAAGTATGCAAGTGGTAAGTTCATAAGATAAGATTCATGAGACTTGGCATATGGAGAGTAGTCAAGTACCTAAAGAGTCATAATATTCAAGAGACAATCCTCCATACGAAAGCAATATTCAAGAGACAGTAATCCATAGGAAAGAAAGAAGAAGAAGAAGCAATAATATAGTTCATATATTGTAAGAGGAAGAGGAGTAATAAAGCTTGTAAACATTTTGATCAATTAATATTTCAAGTTTTTTTCAAGCATAGTTCATGAATGGTTTAGGTTGTTTATATTAATATTTTAGTATATAAATGAATGTAATTTTATTTATTATATAATCCTTTATATACATATTAATTTGCTTATATTATTCTACTCATATTACTATTAAATTAACCTTTAATATTTTGGCTATTTTATATTTGGGACCTATGTGATATTATGTCTGATATTGTGAGATAACCTATGATATATTATGGCAGTAAAGGCTTAAATGTAATAGTGGTATTAGAGCTACCACTTGACTCTATCTATTTTGATATATTTATTTATCGATCACCATTTTGAATTAGAATTTGTTGAGTTGGAATATCTCATACTTAATTATCAAACTAGGATTAGTTTTAAAGAATAGTTATCCTGTATAGATATCCATAATTTTGATCATTGATATTTTATTTCTTTTTCTTAGTTTCTTGCATAAAATAAAGTTTGCAATAAATGAAAATATTGAAAATATGCTTAATTTAAGGAATGCAATTATGAACTAAACTAGGTGTGGATCCACTTTTTATGATTCTAAAAATGCATTATCTATCTTAATATGTTCTATAACATTGTAATATGCAATTTAATTAAATTTATATTCTATATTTATTCTACATTATAACTATATGTACTATGCTTAAGGAGGAAGAGAACTAGGGACTAACCACTTGGAGTGGACCCTACCTCCTCAAGGCTAGTATTAATATTCCCATATTTCTATTCTACATTAACTTTTCATAATTTTATATTCATTAAACTAATTTTTATGCTACCTATTTCATATGTGCATGAAAGGAAATAAAGTTATAGGAATTACAAAAAAAACATGCATAAGATAAAAAAATTCATTACCATTGAGAATGAACAAAATGATCCCAATTTACTCTTTTATTCCAATTCCAAATAAAATATTATAGTTTAACATGGCTGAAGAAATAGTCTTCCTTTCTTCTCTTATGTATGTGGACACCTCTATCATGGAGGGCTTTGTAATATATACTTTTATGTTATTCGCTTACAATTGAAATTCTAATATTTCCTTTGTTACATAGTTTTGAATAAATATTTTCCATGTGGCTTGAATACTAAAAATGCATAATAAGACAATCCATAATCTACATGTCTTAATAATAATATGAAACAAATTCTTCTACATTTATTAAGGAAAGAAAAACTCATTATTCTCTTTCAAGTTTTAAATTATTAACCAAATAACAAATTACACAAATAGTCCCACTATAGAAGATAACAATTATGCTAGATTTGATTGTCTCAACACACACACAAAATTGGTTGAGTTGTCGATGTGTGTGATGTTTTTTATAGCACACAATAAATTTTCTAATAATAAATAAGTTTTTGAATACTATATTTATAGACTATTTTTGTAGGTGGTTTTCATAGACTGTTTTTGTAGCAACATTCTATAGATTGCATATGTAGGCTCCAGGTGTGTTCTTCTATAGTAGAAATCTAGATATAACTTGTGATATTTTACCTATGTAAAACACAATGCTTTCCATGAGATTCATGTAAATTTGGGGTTATTTATGACATACGATTGTAGATAATATTTAACTCAAAAACATGTAAAAATGTATATATTATGAATACAAATTGCAAATATGTCCTAGAAATTACCACTTAAATGCACAAAATGAACTTTATATAATGGTTAAAATATGTACTCATATTTTTTCCTAAACTGAAGGAAGTGCCTATCTTGATACATGAAATAAGTTTTACTAAATTGATATAGAGAATATAATATATGGCTATTAAACATAAAATTTATAGTTTCACATGACACAAATAACATTAAGTCTATAATAGCAAATTTACATAATCATAAAAAGCAAATTTTCTTGGCCCTAATATGTGATGAAGCATGGACTAGAGTAGGATGATATTCTATCTTCAAACTCTCCCACTTGACCTTTCTAACCTATGCTATGGTGGATTCAGGATTTTGTTGTTGCTCAATGGTCATAATATTCAAATAGGTTACATCTTCTTGTTCTCCCCCTGTGCTTGTTTTCACCTAAGTTGTGTTGCATGGAGACTTTGATTTCTCCTTTCCAATTGGTGGAGATTATTTTCCTACAAATTCCATGATCCAATTGATCACATTATCAACATCCAAAAATATTTTGAGTTCCACATTTAGAGTCAGAGGGCTGATATATATACCACATGTCCAAGGAAATGTTTGATTTTGAAACCTAAATTCTCCCAATATCAAAGAGATTATCGATGAGTTGTCCTCATTAAACATTTGAGACAAGGAAAAATGCTTGTTGTAATTGATCGATTGCCTTATCTTCCTCATTGAACTATTGGGTGAGGCACTAGATATCAACTATTGGGAGACTTGTTTAGTTATTTTGTCACATTTCCCTCAATTTCCATGGATATATTCCTAAGAAGTTTTTTTGGGTGGAGATAGCTCTCTCCACTAGGTTTTTATGTTCCAAAAAATCTTTGTGGAAGCTTTCCAACTAAGAATATAGCTAGTTTTATTTGGTGCAGATATGGGTCAAGATGTTGATAAATTTTAGTTGAGGGCTTGCAGTCATAGAATTTAGATATGGGCTATCAAGTTGTCGTGAAGTATCACCCCTTCCATATTTTTATAGGTTAAAATCCTCAAACATTATTTTATTAATTGGTGTAGGTGAGGAGGGCTTCAAAGGCTTGGTGGTTCTAGCCCAATTGACCCTTTTATGTATAGATGGTTCATCCTCCTCTTGACTATCATAATGTTTGAAGGTAAAATCTTGTTTGGACTCTTCTTCATATGAGTATATGGAAAGGTTAGACTCTTCCACTATCCTTTCCCATGAATTTCCTATGTCATCCATTTTATGTAACATATGTAATTTTATTAGACCATTATGGGCAATGAGGTGGAGTTTGGTTTTAGCTTTTGCATTTTTTATTTGCACTTTTTCAATGGTAGATTTTAAGGATTTATATTGGAAGTATGACATATTTATGATGTAGTCCTCTTGGTCAAGATATTTGAGGTTGATAAGTAGTTTTAGATGATAACCTTCACATACTGATAACCTTATTTCAATAGTAAATAATATCATGATAAGGGTGGTTGCTTCTACCATTTGAGTGGGAAGAAAGAGGTGGCCACACCCGTTATCCATCCTTCCTTATCCCTAGTCATAGCACACTTTTATTTGAATTTATTGACTTGGGAAACACCCTTATCATTGGATTTAAAGTATATCCGGCCCACCTCAGGAAAATGGAGGACCTGAGAGAATAGCCTAGGGGTTATCACTACCCTAACTCCTACAATGCGTGTAACCATGGATGTGGTATCATAGTTTAGGATAAACCATTCAATCAATATTTTTTCATGGCCTTGGAATTAGGTTAGGGCTTCCCACCAGCTTGCCCTTTGAAATAGGTTACTCACAAAATTACTCAATAGCTAAGTAGCAATGGAGGAGGGTTCACTTATCTTATGGGATGTGGATTTTTTCATGGATACTTAGGGTTTTACTATAGCCATAGCGGTACAGTTTAAAATAATATTTTAGGTTTGGGATTCCTTTTGCACTATGCCCTCAAATAATCCCTTTCTATAAAATTTTAATGATGAATACCCTACAAATATTTGAATACATATAAATTTTTCTACCATGCTTGTAGAAGCCCTAAAATAGAATCCACTATAAAGCTCTTAAATTTTTTTAAAATTTGGTACTTATAGTTGGTTCATCAAATATTTTCCTACTTTAGGTGGATGTTTGTGATTCTTTCATCATGTCACCCCCAACAAAATTGAGCCTAGGCTATTCTTACTGGTAGAAATTTTAGTTGATTATGCAAATTTTAGAGGGAAACCAAGATTCGATCGGTTTACAGGTGAATGTTTTATAAAAAATGAGTTTGGAGTCATCATAAATCATTCAAAACTTTCCCTAATCGATTTGTATCGAAAAAATGAATACAACATGGAAATAATTTTTTTTCTTGATATCCTTAGGTAAATTTGGTTAGAGAAATCACGGTTGTCAATTATTTTTCATCGATGGTTTGGTGTTTAATCTATGGTATTTATCCTTATTGCTTTGTGGTAGCCTTTGTTTTCCATTTAGCTAGGTGCCTTCATATTCAGTGTTTGAATTAGGTGTTCACCCCTTGTATTGAACATTGTTTCTATCATATCATAGTATTTTAATGCCCTTAGTCACCACATTTCTATAATACATGATATGTGAGGTAAAAATTAGTTTCATGGTGCATCCTTAACATGCAATCAACCAACTGTATTTCGAAGCTACTTTATCACCTTTAGATGTGGCTACATTTTTTCTACATCACCTATACTTATGTCTTATCACTATATATCATGCATGTGGTGACCAACAATATGACCACATATAACAGACAAGTTTTCTTAGTATAATGACAAGGACTATCCAAAAATCATGAGTGCTATTGGTGTCATGGAAAAGGTATGCCTCTTTAGATTCAATAACATGGCTTAGATGATCCTTTTTTGGGATAAAATTGAGGATTAGATAAAAATATCTCTAATAATAGTGTGAAGGCATTATAATGGTTGAAAATATTTGGAAATAATTGATGACATCCCTTGTTTCATGTAGACATAGAAATATTTTGTCCAAATATTTTTCTATCTACCACGGTGACATTCTCCACATGTGCCATGTGATACCTTTATTTATCTACCCCAATATTTTTCCAAGCATCTACCATGATGGAATTCTCCACATTTGATAGGTTGGAATATCAAATGCTTGGGTCAACACTCCATGTGGTAGGGTTTTATGATGCCAATACTTTACCATTTTTCCAATGTCATCCTTGCAAGGTAGCAAATTCAAGTACTCGCTCTTTACATAATTGTTTTAATAATATCATACACGTCATTTGTAAAATTTCAATCTATATTTTCACTTAGGGCACTTATGTAAGGGCCACTTGTACAACTATTGGCTTCAAGGATGTCCATGTATTCCCCTTTTCTCCATATGCTTTGGATAATCATTTTTTTTAAATTAATGGGCTTTGTATATACTTATGTTTGTGTTCTCTGTGATAATATACCATAACCTTATCAAAGATAAGTGGTGTGTGTTTGAGCTTATGCCATCCATGATTGACAAATCATGATCGAGATGATATATTATGACCTTTTCAAGGATGAGTGGTGTGTGTTCATAAAATTGAGGTTTGTGTTTATAACATCCATGCTAGGAACAGTGCACACTATATATATGCATTTTATATATTAATCCCTTTTATGCAAAAAATTTTTATAATTAATTTTATTAATTAACATATATCTTACATATGCTTGAAACTTCATCAGGGTTTGTGTCCATTATTTTTGGAGAGTCTTATTGCCTCTGTTCTTATTATTTAGATGGATTAAGTTATGGTTGTTTTAGTGAATATTCATTATGGTTGCACACTTAGGATTTTTTTTACAATGATTTCTTGCAAACATATACAATAAAAGTACACTACATAATTAGACTACAACAATGAATTAACCTACATAAATGAACTACAAAATTAACCTAAAAAATGCACTATAAAAATGAACTAAAAAATTAACCTATAGAAATGAACTATGGAAATGAACTATAAAATTAACCTACAAAAATGAACTATTAAAATGAACTACATAATTAACCTATAGAGATGGGTTACAAACATATGTTTTTTTTTATCAGTTAAAGATGCTAGATTAAAAGGGGTTTTTAAAGAGACCCAAAATCTGATTATAGTAAGAAGAGCTTTCCATCAGAAGCACTAACCAAAAAGAGCCAAATATGAAACAAAGCCAAAGAACTAGACTAGAGGTAAACCTCACCCAGAAATAGATCTAAAGAAAAAAAAAACAAAAGGATATCCAAAACCATAACAAGAGATAAAATACAAAGTACAAATAGGTGTGATAAAGGAGAAACCCACAAAAACACAGACCAAAACCCAACCACTATTTCTTATATGCAGGATTGTGCAAGAGATCGTACAAGCTTTGAGTGGAAAAGTCTGCTTCAGCAATAATATCATTGATAGGGGTCTCCTCAATCTTAACCTTCTTATTGTTCTGCTTGGTGCTAGAATTAATGAAAGTTATTTTAGGCTCATTAACATACTTCTCTGGGAAATATCTTCTAAAAAATGAATATTCAAGGCATTACGCAAATCCATAAGCTGAGCAATACTATTAGAGGTTGATTTGATGATATACTCCTGCAGAGGAAGGTTAGGGTCATCCTTGGTGTCTTCATCAGAGTCAATGACCATGGACTATTGTTGCTTTGCTTTGTTCTTTAGACGTATGGAATCACAAAGAGGTTTTTGCACTAGTTCGATCTTTGGTTTAGGCTCCATATTGAGGTCATAATCACTATCACTATCAGTTGGAGCTTATATAATTTTTTTCCATAGCAATGCCACATATTCAATAATTTTTTGCTTCTTAGTAGACAAATTTAGCCTATTTTAGGAAGGAGGAGTCAAAATAGAGGATTTGGCCTTAGGGGAACTCAGCTTAGGCTCAGATTCAGGGGTTAGGATAACACCATCAGTAAAATGAATCAACCGATGCTTATAAAGGACTTTAAATAGACCATGATGAGTAGCAATTTGGAACCTAGTTTATTTCTAGCCTCCTAAATGGTATGACTGACAAAATTGAAAATAAATTTGGGAATATTCAACACCCTAACCTCATGATAATTATTATAAAAAGCAAAGTGGAAACTTTTTAAGGGGTTATCTGGATTGTCGGTAGTGACATACTCCATTATTGGCTTAAGGACATTCCTAAAATAAAAATAAAGCTCGTCAAGATGCATGCCAAGCTTGGATCTCCTACACAAATATTTTTTAGAAATATCCTTCAAATCTGCATCCCAATTATGTTTCTTTCTTCTGATAGACCTTCCTTTTGGTTGCTGACCAGTTAGCTCCATAAGAGTTTGAATGCCTAAAATAAAGTATTTGCCTAATATTGTAACTTTCCCATCATCCCAAGAATCTAAGAAGGCCAAAGGAATTTTAGGGTCTTCACCATCAAACATATTGAATAATGGAATGAACTTTTTCTAGCAAGAATGCCTTTGGCAATAGTGTCAATGCAAAGGAAAGAATGTTCGACAAAGGTATCCATGATGTTTAAAAAAATAGAGAGCATTAGGAGTAAGATCTACTGGGAAATAAAATATCATGGGTGAGTCAGAGTAATATGAATAATAGATCTCTAGGGTACAGTTATAAAAGCATTTTTGTGCTATATTTGGAACTCATGCCAACCAAGCGAACACCACATTTCAGCAAAGAAAAAGTTGACGATCTGGGAAATATCACAAAATAAAAATATGAGACAAAAAGGGAAAAAACCCACTCCAAATAGAAAATCCCATAGGCCAGACTAGACCACAAGGAGGCCAACACCAGGGAAGAGTGATGTAGAGGGTAGAAGTGGATGGAGCTAAAATAAATGGAGGCAGGAGCATGGTAAAAAAGGAAAAAATGAGATAAGGGTGAAAACCAATGATGAAGTTGTGCAAAAAGGAATATAGAATATCAAGGACAACACAGACAAGAAACATCACAAAAAACCCACCTTGAAGGTAGCAATAACGACACTCTAGTAAGACAACACATGAAGGCCCAAGAAAGGCACAAGATAAAATGACCAAAGGCAAGGCCAAAATAAGGTCAAGATTCAATGATATGAGCATCATTATGGATAATTATAGCTTGCTCAACATCAGTGGAAGGAGGCACGGTTCTTGAAGACACTTTGTCTTTGTCAATTTTATGACGTAAGAAGTGATGCAAGTCAAAATTCCTTGTCATCAAATTTGTTAAGGATGTGCCAAATTTGGCAAGAGCATCAGCAACATTGTTGTTTTGATGAAAAGTATGCTAGAAAATTGTGTCTTGGAATTGGCTCCTGAGAACTCTAGCTTCCTCAATGTAATTGCAAACTCTCCATGAAGGCTTTTTATTATTTTTGAAATAGTTTATGGTAGTTAAGGAATCACATTCCACAAAAATCAAATTGGCAACTTCTTTTGCAAGAAATAAACCATGTCAAAGAGCATGGTATTAGACAAATAGATTAGATTGATTCCCAAGGAATTCATCATAGGCAATGATCACATTGCCTTGATTGTCTCTAAGAACTCCACCAGCACCTGGAAAACCAAGGTTACCTTTAGCAAACCCATAAAAATTTAGCTTGAGCCATCCATGAGGGGGAGGAATCCATGATGAAAGGGTACCATTGGATAAATAATGAGCATCACAATTGAAAATAGGAAAATGAAAGGATCTCCACATGGACACTTCAAAATGATAAGGAATCATGGACAGAAGAGGACAAAGGGAGGCATTTTTGATAGCACAAGCAAGAATTTTATTAAATATAAACTCATAATTTTGGAAAATGTTTAAAAAGGCATGGATATTTCTTTATAACCAAATTTACCACAAATAATGGTGAAGTTTGAATGGATTTGGCCATTGAGAAAAAAGTTCAGGGATAGACCAAGGGATAGCCCAGGATAAATGAAATCTTTCAAAAAGTTTGTACAGAATAGGAACACTATAGGAACACTGAATAAATATATGATAAGGGGATTCCCAATAATGATAGTAGATATAACATCTGTTGGGTATGGGTAGACCACTTTTTAGCAAATTATCAATAGTGAGAATTTGGCAACCCAAGAAAAGGAAGCAATTTTAGGGATTATATACTTAGGCCAAACCAAATTGAAAGGGAGCACATGGGCCTGAACAAGTAGTAAACTATTATAAGAATATTTAACAGTGAATTTTCTAGAATCAAAGGCTTCCCCAAATATTTGATCTGAGGAATTCCTAGGAGGAATGAACATGGATCTCAAGAGAGTATGCAGTTACCTAGTCTCCTATGGAAAAGTAGGAATAACAAGGCACTTCCAGCTCTTACAACCATTTTGATAGGATAAAAATTTAGCAACTTTAGGACCATACAGAGCTTCAGTATGCAACTTGAGGAAAACTAAGGTAAGATGTTGAATTATGGGAACATCAAAAATCCATTTGTCCCTCCAAAAATCAACAAGTCGACCATCACCTACAAACGTATGTTATAGAAACATAATAATATGAAAATATTTCAATTGTTTAATTTTTTATTTCTTTTCCAAACTATATAATAGCAAATATTATATTATTCCTTTTCTTCTCCCTCAAATTGAATTTTTGGATATATAGCCAAAACATATAGGAAGGAAAAATATTATTCATTGAGATTCATTATATATCCATGTATGTACTTATATACTTTTACATTTTAATTTTATTTTTTAAAAGTTCCTCTTTTTATTTAATTATTGATGAATATGGGATGCTTACTTATATATATCCATTACTTATTTAAGCTAACCCATTTAAACAAGGTTGTAGTATAATAAATCTCCTTGAAATAGGATTGTTTATTTTCATTACCAAGATGTTCTACAAAAACATTGATGTCTTCCTTGATCTCTGATAAAATATTCCATGGTCTACATAAAAAATCTTTCTAATTTCCTAAAGAGATCATTTTTTATGTTCTACTTTCTTCATTATCATTGTGGGGCTCCTCATGAAACAAAATATTGAGATTAAATCAATGTCAATCAAAAATACTTTGGTTTGCAAAAATAGGATAGTCATTCAAAACCTATTTTGGAAAAAGAAAGTAAGATAGTCATTATGGTATCATATTTGTTTTACTATTTTATCATCCCATTTTTTGTATATATATAATAATATTTTTTTTTAGTTCAACAGATATAGAGCTTTAGGAAATCATATTCCCAATTACTCTATAAAATTATTTATGGGAATTTTCACCCTATCCTTACTACTATGATGCCTTAGAATATTTAAGGCTTTGGGGAATTAGACTTCATAACCATCTATATGGAAATGTAATCCTATGCTTACTATTATTTTATTCCTTTCATTACTTGTGGGCTATAAGAAACAATATCTTTTACTACATTGTTTCATTAATTTGTGATACCATCATGAATATATTACCTCCCTTCCGTAAGGCAAGAATATATCTTCACATACTGAATTTGACTTCTTCCTTAAAACATGGTATTGTGGTTGAAAGTGATGAATGAAAAGATAAATAAATTTTTTTATGTTAGAACTCCATCATGAAATAAATAAAGAATATTTAAAGAACATTATGTGATATTATAGTTCATTTGAAAAAATATTATTGTTCCATGATACTCTTCTTTCATTGGTAAAGTAGTGTAAATATTATCGCCATCCATATTATTTGTTGGTAATTATACATCCAAACAATAGGACTGATTACACTACATTATTTTAATGACTAAATTGTTTTGCTTAGTATATACTAGACTATAGAGCAACAATTTATTTCTTATTTTATGAGTGTTTTGTTGCTATAGATAGAGAAATAGAAGTTTTTATTTAACATTAGTTGATTTCATTTAAGAAATCTACTTCAAATAAACTTGTTGCTTAAGGTGGTTTATTTGTTTTTAGATAATGTATTTCTATAGAGCTTAATCCTATGTCCATTAACCAATAATATTCGTGTTGAATCATCAATGGGATTAAGTTTGATTATACCATTCCCAAATAATTTTCAATCTCATAGGGTCCAAGCCATTGCCTTCTTAGATTTCCTCTAAAATCTTGGAAGCAATAATTAAATAGCAAGGTCCAATCCCCTGGTTGAAATATTCTTGGTTGTTTATCGTGCCATTTTTCCATTGTCCTTGCATTATTTCTATCTTGTGTAATACCTCTAACCTTCTTTCATCTAGAACATTTAATTGTTCCAACCTAGCATTTTGTGCTTGATCCAAATTCATGTCAAGTTCTACCATTGTACAAAGAGTTTCAATTTCAAATTCAATAAGCATAATGGCTTGCTTACCATAGACCATTTAATAATGTTATAACCTTGTGGTGGTTTTCCATGTTGTGTTATAGGCCCATGTAGCTTCTTTCAACCTCTCTGCTCAATCAACTTGATTGGTGGCTACAATATTTGTTACTATCTTTTCAAGTTCTCTATTTGTAACCTCTACTTACCCATTAGCTTGAGGGTTATATGGAAATGTATTTATATATTTTATTTGATATAGTTTAAAAAAAACTTGATCACATGGGATGTAAATTGAAGTTTTTGGTCTGAAACCAATTCTCTTAGTTCTCCAAAGCGTTGCATGATGTGTGTATAAATAAAATCAGCTACAAGCTCAACTTGGGATCATGACAAGGATTTTACTTCAACATACTTAGTAACATAATCCATGCACATAAGTATATGTTTATTGCCTTTAATTGGAGGATCTATTAGGCCAAAAAATTTAATTCCCCATTTCTCAAATGGTTCAAACATTATTTTTGGTGCTAAAAGAATCTTCGTTGTGGGTGTAGGTTTGCTAGCCCTTTTATAGGCATCATATAAGTCAATAAAACTATGGTAATACCTATTCATAGTAGGAAAAAAATAACCTATTTGAATTATTTTACTAATTATTATTTAGGCAACATAATGACCTCCACAAGGTTCTTCATGTGTTACCCGAATAACATCATATATATCATCTTCTTGCACACATATTCTAATCACATGGTTGGAAAAATATTTAAACAATGCTCCATTGATACACATATAAGGGATAATTTTATGTACTAACTTCCTATGCTCGTATGGTGTAAAAATTTGTAGCATTTTTTATATTACCAAATAATTTACAATATTGACATACCAAGGAGTGAAAACTGAAACAGTGAACAAATGTCCATTTGGAAAGTTACCAAGAATTAATTCATCATCATATATATATATACAACATAAATGATCTACAATTAAATTATCCTTGTATACTTTATCTATAATTGTAACATTAAATTCCTCCAACAAGAGCAGCCATCTAACTACTCTTTCCCCAACTGTGGTTTTGTTCATTAGATATTTAATCGCAGAATGGTTAGTATGGAAATACTTTAAACCTTGTTATATAATGTTTGAATTTATTAATGGTATGAACTACATCTAAGAATTATTTCTCAGTAACCATATAGTTAGGTTCTACCTCATACAAGTTTTTGCTCACATAATAGATGACATAAGGTATTTTGTTCTCAATTTTTTGTAATATTGCCATTATTGCATAACCTAAAGTATCACAATATATATGGAAGGGTAATTGTAAATTTGATCCCCTTAAAATGGAAGAGGTAGTCAATATGTAATTTATAATTTCTAAGGCTTTTTGACATTCCTCTGTCCAATTAAACTCACTTTCTTTTGTTAAGATCTTAAGCATAAGAGAGGTAATATTTTTGAAATACTTAATGCATCTAGGATAATATCTTGCATGTACCAAAAGTCTCCTTACCTTAGTTTGTGTATTTGAAGGTTGGAGGGATTTTATGACCTAGATCTTTACAAGATCTACTTTAACAAATTTCTTAGATATATAATGTCATAGGACAATTCCTCCTCTCATCATCATAACATATTTTTTATGGTTCAAGGAGAGATTTTGTTCTTGAAATCTAACAATAAATTTTTGTAGGATCAAAAAGGTTTTCTCAAAGGTGTTATCATAAACTGTGAAGTCATCCATATAGACTTCTACACATTCATTGATTAAATTAGAAAAAATAGCTAAAGAAACCCTTTGAAAAGTGGTAGGTGCATCGCATGGTCCAAAGGGTAGAACTTTGTATGAATAGGTACCTACTAGACATGTAGAAGTTGTCTTCTCTTGATATTATTCTACTATTAAGACCTTATTGTACCCACTAAATCCATCCAAGAATCAAAAGTACTTTTTCCCAGCCAATGTATCAAGGACTTGATCAATAAAGGATAAATAAAAATAATCCTTCTTTGTCACCTTGTTTAATTCCCTATAATCCATATGAATTCTCCAGTTTCCATTATTTTTGGGAACTATCACTAGTGGTGATACCCATTGGCTATCAAATATTGGGTATATAAATATTGCATTCAATAGCTTAATAATATCTTCTTGAACTATATCTTTCATGGCTAGGTTCAACCTTCTTTGAGGTTGTCTCACTGGATGGAAACCTTCTTCGATATATGTTGGTTACAAACATTTGGGTGTATTTGTTTCATATCCTCATAGGTCCATGAAAATGTTGTTTGATGTTACCTAAGAATATATACCAATTGTGACTCTTGTATTCTTGTGAGATCTATTAATGCAAACTCACTAATGAAATATCCCACCATTAGCAATGTATACTTCTATTTTTTAATTTTCCTTTGTTTTTTTTTTGCTTTTGAGGAAAATACAATTTCAAAGATAGCAACTGCATTCTATTTTTTCAAAAGAAGCAATTTACTACTATTAAAACTAGATCTAAAATTCAACAGTCAATTTTAATGCAACAAGGAAAATATAAGTGTTGTTGCTACGTTGGTTTAAAACACTCAGTATGATATTGCCACACCCTTGACTTGCATGCAATTTAAGTTTCTAAACCAAATATGTTACAAGCACAAAATTCTAAAAGATAGGAAACCTAACACTAAATATGTGAAGACATCTATATTGGAGGCTAGTATGAAGAAAATATAGGAAAGTACAGAAAGAGGCCTACATAGTGGAATAAAAGTAAAATGATACTATAAATACAGTGAAAAAAGAGATCAAACAACTAAGTGTGAGATATCACATGAAGACTATATAATGAAGAGATCAAGAGACTACAAAGAGACTAGGCACAAATAAACTAGGCAAAAAAGATACTATGAAACAAAGAGACCATGAGATACTAGGTGACTCTGAAGAGACCAAAAATAGAAGATACCAAGTGACAAAGAGATCAAGTGATAGTTGTGAGGATACCATGATATAAAGGATGAAATCAATAGCCATAAATATTAAACACTAGCTTGGGAAAGTGAAGTGATCAAAAAAATAATGAAGTCTAGTGTTAAGTATGCAAATCATCATCTACGATATGACATTAATCAATGTTGTAACATGCAAAAAAGTGGAATGTTACTATAGGAGAGATAAAATATTTTATAATATTTTTATTTTAAAGCATGCAAAGCTCCATGTGTATGGATGGCATATTAAATATAACCATCACTTAAACCAATATACATTAGTGATTGTTTGGGCATGGATCAAGAAGAACGTCAGTAAGCAAGAGGAGAATAAATTGAGGAAGAAAATGAGTATGGTTAATTTTCTTGATAATTTTTTAGGGGTTTTTAGAGTTATAAGATGGTTATAATGTTAAGGAGTTATATCGAGAATATATTTTAATTAATATGAGTCATAATATTAGTTAATGATATAAGGTTTTATAAAGTTTTTGAAACCATGGAGTAATAAGGGTTATTAATATTTTTTTCAAAGCAATTGGGAGAAGGTGGATAATGTCCAATACTTATACTCCTAATTTTGTTCTTGGGCAGCATTTTTTTTGTATGGAATTACTAGAAATGAGGAAGGTGTTTCCAGATGAATCTTGGGTCTTAGCAGGTGACTTTAACTCACCCTTATTTTCATATGAAATAAGAGTTGGTAATGGTGTAGATGTCTAAAGTATGGAAGACTTTGTAGAGTTTATTATTTTGGTGGAACTTTGTGATATTGATATTAAATATGCTAAATTCACCTGAAGTAATCAGAGAACCAGTTTGAATCTCATTTTATGTACATTAGCTAGGATATTGGGTTTCAATTCGAGTCTTCCATTATTCGGTGATGCTTCCTTGTCCTCTCTTCCCTAGGTTGGATTGGACCATAATCCTCTTTGGTTGGAGGTGTTGAAAAACCCTTATTTTCTTTCAATATTGTTTATATTTGAAGCCAAGTGGTGTTCTCATACAAATTTTGAAGATCATGTTAAGGAGTGGTGGAAAGAATAAGTGGTGAGTGTTGGAATGGATCTTATTATCAATAATCTTTGAAATATCAGATCCAATCCCAAAGGATGGAATCAATTTATCTTTGATGATATATTTAGAGCCAAAGAAAGTTTGAAATCATAGCTTGTGGAGTTGGAGGCTAATGTAGAAACCCAAGGTTTTTCTATCAAATCTGCTGAAAGAGAGAAAATTCTTCTTTCTAATATTCATAACAAGCTTGTTGAAGAGGATATTTTTTGGAAGCAAAAATATTGTGACCTTTGGTTGAAGGAAGGATATCAAAATTCAAAAATTTATCATGCTTACACTCTCTACCATCATAGTCACAATGGAATCAGGGATATTTCTATATCTTGTGGTTTGACTATGAGAGATATTTTAGATAAAAGAGGAAGCTATTTATTTATTTTTCTCCCTCTTGGGATCATATTTAATTAGATATTGTCAGGATGAGGATGCTCTTCTTGCCTCTATTTCTAGTGTTGCTTCAAATGATATGAAATCTAGTCTCATTTTTTTTTTTGTGGAAAACATCCCAAAAGGGATGCCACTTTTAGGAAATACCGAAGGAGGCAGAGGTATCCATTCCACCAAAAATTCCTAGGACTCGCACCTGGCCTACCACCTTTGACATACTCAAGGAGCAAACAAACACACAAAACCAAAATAAGTAAATAACAACAAAAATAATAAAATAAAATAAAAAACATTCTCCTTGAGTGTGTCAAAAACAAAAGCACAACCATACACGCATAATAAGATAAAAGAAACCACAACACGAACCACATAGAAAAACACAAGAACCACATAACAAAACACAAACAAGACAAAAACAATAGAACACTACAAAGACATAACCCAAGAAAAAAACATGAAAAATAAACACAACCAAAACCTAAAAATTAAAAAAATAAAAATAAAAATAAAAATAAAAAACAACCAACAACAGAAAATAAATAAAAATAAAAAAAATAGAAAACATCCACACATAAAAACACAAATTAACACAAACAAAGAGAAACCCAAGAACAAGAACGAAAAAAACACAAGAACAATAACAAAAAACATTAAAAAAAAACACAAAACAACAAAAACACAAGAACAAAAAAAAACAACACAAAGAACACAAAAACAAAACAAAACAAAAGAACCCACCCACCTTAAAAAACTAAACAAAAAAAAAAAAAGAATAAAGAAAACAAAATTGAACATAACAATGACCTATCTAGACCAGAAGACTATTAAGGCAAGAATTAATAGAGGAAACAAAATAAAGAATAGAATGAGCTAGGGAACTAAAAAAACTGAATGAACCAAAGAGAAGCAAAAAAAAAAAAAAAAAGAAACTAGGTACCTTCAGAACTGGAGCCATCCAAAGAAATGATAGAAAGAAGAACTTCCCTAATTTGAGAAGCCCACCATATACGAGGGTGGCCATAACAAGTAAGATCACCTTTGTCCAAATCCCAATTAGCTAAAGCATTAGCACTCTTATTTTGATCTCTGACCACATGATTGTAATCAACTTTCAAAAATCCCATCTGGATTAATTGAATCTTCTCAATAATTATTTTTATTTTCCAATCCACCTTATGATTCTTAGAAGGATTCTTCAATATATTAATCATAAGTTGAGATTCAGACTCAACTAACACCTTTTCCCATCCAAACTTAGTAGCCTCTAGAAGGCCTCTGAGGATACCATACCCCTCAACAAGGTTATTGGAAAGAATACCCAAATTCTCAGCAAAAGTAAAAACAAGGGAGCCATATGAAAGTCTACCAATTCTTCCCACACTGACTTTTCCAGGGTTCCCTCTAGAGGCTCCATCAGTATTGAATTTTCTAAAATCCTTAGGAGGAAGTTGCCAATTTCTTTTCCTATCCATATTACTAATACTCACATTCCATTTAAGTTGGTTGCCCTTAGAATATTTAATCTTCAATCTTTGCATCACTTGATCCCATCTTTGGTGGGATTTTTGGGGGTGATTAAGGAGTTTATGGACTGATTAAACTAAGTTGGCTATGGCATTTTGCCAAATATAGTGAATATAATTCCTATATTGATTAAAAATTTGGCTATTACTTTCATTCCAAATATTCCAAATAAGAATGGTAGAACCCATCCAAACTAACTACCTAATAAAATGATCAACACCCTCTTGATTAGGCCAATCCCTCCAAATTTGTTCAAAAGTAAAAAAATTGGACCACTATAAGACAAGTAAAGTGGCCATTCTCCTCCATAGCTCAGAGGCTAAAGTACACTCAATAAAAATATGGTTGAGAGTTTATACATTCTCTTCACACATTTCACATCTAAAAGGGCCATGAAAACCATGCTTCATAAGTTGCTCACCAGTAAGCACCCTACGATGCAATAAAATCCAATTAAATAACCTCACCTTAGGCCAGATATTTTGAGCCCACAATCAATAAAATATGTTAGAAGAATGGTTGGGATTATTATGGCATAATGTCAAATAACCTTGAGCAACTGAATACTCACCCTTAGTAGTGTTGTTCCATCCAAAACAATCTTTTTCATGGGACCAAGAGAGGGATCTCATATGAAGGATGCCTTGGATATCTTGTCTTTGCCTTTCTAGGATTTGAATAGGCCAGTCCTCAATAGGGATCCAATATATACCAAAATTTGAATTACTAGTATGGTACCTATAGTAATTAGACACCTTTATCCAGTTAGCTTGATGAAGCTCCTCCATCCAACGCCTCTAATCAGGAAACTGAGTTATTAAAGGCTTGTGAAAATCCCAAGAATTTATCCAAAAATTTGCCTGTTGACAATTATGAATGATACAAAATAATTTTTTCTTTATCAAATCCTAACCAGTATTAAGAACTGCTAAAATGGGAGAACCTTTGGTAGGAAGTTGATAGCGAACAAGGTCTTCAGGACTTTTGGTCTCAACATATTTAGCATGAAAATTATTGGCCCAAAGAGCATTGGGGTTATGCAACATCCTCCAATATAATTTAGCAGCTAAAGCTTTGTTGTTATTAATAGAATATTGGAATCCTAACCCCCCTTCACTCTTAGGAAGACATAAAGTATCCCATTTCACCAAGGCCCATTTTCTTTTCTCCTTAGTACCACTCCAAAGAAAACGATGACTGATTTGATCCAATTCTTGAAGAATAGCCTTTGGAATATTCAAAATGGAAGAAACATAAATAGGAATAGCTTGAAGGACTGATTTTACCAAGGTGATTCTACCCCCGAAATAAAGCCACTTGTTGGTCCACTTTCCATTTTTCTTCTTGACTTTGTCCAACAACCAATTCCAATCTTTATTTTTCTGCCTTTGAATATTTATGGGAATACCTAAATAAGTGATTATAAGGGAGGTATTTTTATATATTAATTTATCCAAGACCATGGATTCCTGTATAGAAAAGTAGTGAAAGAAAATAACTTTAGATTTGTCTTCATTGATCAACTACCTATTAGCCTTAGAAAAATAGCTAATGATTTGCTTAATATTAGAAGCTTCCTTAACTGTAGCTTTACCTAAAAGAGTAGAGTCATCCATAAATTGAAGATGAGAGATAGGTCTAGCTCCATGAACAATTGTAACTCCTTCAAGGGTTTTTCTTTCCCTATTTTTGGTTATAGTCCTACCCAAGCATTCAACAATAATTATGAATAAATAAGGGGATAGCGGGTCACCTTGCATAATACCTCTAGAAGTTAGGAATGACTGAGAAGGCCTACCATTGATAAGAAATAAGTAGGAAATTGAAGAGATGCATCCCATAATCCAATCCATACAATCCTTAGAGAAACCAAATTGCCTCAAAAATTTGATAAGGAAGTGCCAATCCACTCTATCATAAGCTTTGGATAAGTCTAACAGAATGAACATGGAAGGATATTTTTGCATATCCATGGAATGGATGGCTTCCTGAGCAAGAACTATTTCATCTACTATTTGACGTTCTTTCACATAACACCCTTGCTCTGGGAAAATAATCTTATGCAAAAGAGGCTTTAACCTTTATGCCATGATTTTAGTAATGATTTTGAGAAGAACATTACATAAATCAATAGGTCTAGAAGCTGAGATATGATCAACCTCTTGAGCTTTTGGAACAAGATTAATATAAGTTTTATTGATAACCTTCAAAATTTCTTTGGCTTTCCTGGCTTCTTCCACCACCTCTAATAAATCAACATGAAGGATATCCTAGAACTCTTGGTAGAACTCAATGGGAAAACCATCAAGACCTGGGATTTTCCCTTTTTGCATTTTAAAAACTACTTGTTGAATCTCATTGATAGTAACAGGAGCAGTCAAAATAGAGTTCTCCTTAGAAGTGATAGGAGAAGGGATTGCTTGAAGAACATTTTGATGTGAATATGAGTCAAGAGGAGTAGCAGCAAAAACATTAGAAAATTAATCAACAATAGAGTTCATGCCATACCAAGTATAAACAACATATCCAGAATCTGATTTTAAGGAAGAAATAAAGTTGTGAGATCTTCGAGCTAGAAGATATTTGTGGAATAAATTTGTGTTTCGATCTCCTTATTTGAGACATTGAATTCTATATTTTTGCTTCCATAAGATTTCTTCTCTTTTTTCCCATTCCTCTAATTGAGTTGTGAGTTTAATTTCATCTACACTTCTCTTCTCTATGAGGCCATCTAAATGGATTTTCTTATTCAAATTTTCAAGATGAGCAAAGAAATATAGTCTCCTAGATCCTTTTTTCAATTATGAAATTAAGGATTTAGACTCTATAGGCCCTCTCAAAGCTATGATATTTGATGTTTTTACTCCATTATTTTTCCAAAAGTATTGGAAAATTTATGGGGGAGATGTTTGTAGTGCTTTAATGTCAGTGCATGGATCATTGGTAATTTCAAAACCCCTTAATTTGACCTTCCTAGTCCTTATTCCCAAAAACTCTAATGCCACTTCCTTTAATGATTATATGTCAACCAATATATTTAATACTTTGTATAAGCTTCTATAAAAAAATTATCCAATAGAATTAAACCCCTCTTATCAATTTTAATTGACAAGGATCAAAGTGGATTCATGGTTGGTAGGCAAATCCTTGATGGGGTCATAGTTATGCATGAATTAATCCACTCAGTCCATAAAAGTGGTAGGTCTAGTTTTTCCTAAAACTTGATATGAACAAGGCCTATGATAGAGTATCCTAGCCCTTTATGTTCATTGAAGCTTGTGTATCATCCATATGGTTTTCAGTCCTCATGAATGGATATCTTGTGGGATTATTCAAGTATGCTCATGGAATTTATGAAGGTTATCCCATTTCCCTCATGGAAAAAGCATTGGGAAGATCCCTAGAATAAAATTAGGTCATTGTGGGATTATCTCCTGCCTTATCCTATTGGCCTATCTCACATCAATAATTTTTTGATGACACACTTCTTTATTGCTTTTATTTGATTTTTTAGGATAAAAATATTAAGGCCCTTCTTTATTGCTTTGATAGATCCATGGGCCAAAAAATAAATTATTTAAAGAGTAGTTTATGTTTTTTAAATACTCTGGTGGAGTAGCAGAGAAAGATAACTAGTATTTTGAATTACAAAATTTCCAATTTCCTTACCATCTATCCCAACCTACTTCTTTTCTTGGGTAGAATAAGGGACTCTCTTTGGACACCAATTTTGGAGAGGATGCAACATAAGCTCACCACTTGGAAATATGCCCTTTTTATTTAGGTGAGAAAGTTTATTCTTGTTTAGATTATATTGTAAAGTATTCCAATTTATTTTACATCTCTCATTTCCCTTCCTAGCAAGATTGCAACTAAATTTGAAAGCATTTGTAAATTTTGTATGGGCTGATCCTAAATTGAAGGGTAAATTTCATTTAGCTTCATGGGAGCAAGTGTGTCAACTAAGAAAGAATGGAGGTCTGGGTTTAAATAAAGTGTCTCAAATGAATAAGGCTCTTGTGGTGAAGTTGGGCTCAAAAGTAGCATCTAATTGTAAGGTTCATTGTGTCCAAATATCAAGGTAAAATATCCATTTAATAATTTTATTTTTGACCTTCTTCAGGTTGGTAGTTCTCCTTTTTTGTAGAGTCTTATTAAGTCCAAGAATATTTTATGTAGAAATTGCAAATGGATCATAGGAAATGGCTATACCATGGATTTTTGGCATGATTCCTATCTTAGAGATTCCTCTTTGGCTGATGATCAATATATTTTGGTGATATATCCTTTCAACCATGATATGGATTGTATCAAAGTTAGGGATTTTATTAAATTTTTGAATGTTCATAGATATTGGTTTCATTTTACACCTAGTTTCATTGGTGCAAAGGTTTAGTAGGCTTGGAGTTTAGTTTAAAACAAGCTTCGATTTCAAGTTTTAAGAAATTAGGCCATGGAAGATAGACTTATAAGGGCTAGCAACAATGAAGGTTTTTATTCTATTATATCAACTTATTCCTTATTAGAATCAGATGTTGTTTGTGCTTTATAGGCAGAAAAATGTTTGCATAAAAATTTGACTCCTAAAATTAATATGTTCTATTGGTTAGCAGTGCAAAACAAGATTCTCTCCATTGACAATTGCATAAAAGAGGGTTTAACATTGTTAACATATGTTTTTATGTGAAGCTGATTAGGAATTGACTAATCATATACTTCTATGCTATTCATTATTTTATGTAATGTACTCCTTTATTATTGATAATTTGGGATCCAGTGGATCTTGCTTGAGTCCTTGGATGACTGTGTTCAACAATGCGCTTCTCCCTTTTCTATCCCCCGACTTAATTTCCTATGGAAATTATTCCTTCTACATTTATTATTGGGTGTTTGGAAGGATAATAATGCTTGAGATTTTAAGAGTTGCAAATGAGACTCCTTTCATGTCAGTTTGAAAATATTTTGGGGCATTGTAGAGAATATGTCATATATGTTCCATGAGCTTGATAAAATCTACATTAAAAGCACTCCTAGTAAAGTTCTATTGGAAGATGTTTTGGGTTTCCCATGTATTGGCCCTGGATATTTATTTACCAATATGAGGAGTGCGGTTAGGTGGTCCCACAACAAAGGGTTGGCTCAAATTAAATTTTAACAATGCTTAAAAATGCAACCCATGGATTGTTGGTGCTGGAGGGATTATCAAAAACTTTAAGAGTGATCTAGTGGTAACACATTCTAAATATATTTCCTATAAATCTTCCTAGATTGTAGAAGCTAGAGCCACATTTCAATATGTAATTATGTTGATGTATTTGGGGGATACCTATCCAGTGATTGAAATAGATTAATTGAATGTTATTAATATGCTCAAAGATGGCCAATATACTATGGCAATCAAGGATAATTATTCAACTTCTTAGGCAAGTTGAGCTTAAGCTTATTTTGAGAGAATGCAATTAAATAGCTAATTTGATGGTTAATCTCAAAATCAACCGACTGGGTTTCTTGGTATAGAGAAGTTAATTTCCTAGGGACCTCATTAATTACATCCTTTATGACCATTCTTAATGCCTATTAAAATTACAATGGTTATTTAAATGTGAACTATTTGAGTGTTGCTATTTTTGTGTGTGGGGTCCTTATCATATATCAAAGACCCTATTGGTACCATCCTCCTCTCATCCCTAATGACTGGTAGTTCATTATGTATCCATATGGTTTAAATTTAAATTCAAATTGCCTCCTTGGATACATTGATTGGACAGACAACGTTCCCTTGTGTGTCTAATCAATTTGCATCATTTTGTGGATTCTTTTTTGTCGAATGAGATGGTGGTTCATTATCAAACTTGATGAGGTTATTGATATCCCCATGTGGTTATTTGACTTCCTAATTTTGGATACCTTATATGGTAACATGTTTTACTCCTAATGCTTCATTGTCTAGTTGAGGGAGAGGAGTGGTTCCCAGATAGTGATTTTCCTTTTTTGAGAGAGGTCATTTTTTTTGCCTTATGTCTAGGATATCTTCCATTAGATTATGGAGTTTGGTTAACCCATGCTTGCTTTAAGGATGGATGGCAAGAAGATGTGGCTTGATCCTAATTAATTTTAAGGTCAAACCTAGTAATCATAATATGTTTTAGGACCTACTAGCTTTAAATTTCTTTATGCTTTGGGTTCATCCTTCACTGGATTTCGATGTGAGATGTTTATAGTTTTTCATGGGTTGGGATTATCCCCATATTTTATTATTTATACTATTATAAATGATTTATATTAGTCGATCATATTCTTTGAAGGTGAGGCATCCTTGTAAGTTGAGAGGGTGTTTGGTCTATTATTCCTTGTTGAATATCCTCATGGATAAAGCAAATGTTTCTAGAAATAAAGCATGACCTTTGAATCTATATTTAAAATCTACTCCATTAATTTTGGATGAAGAGGTTAAGTTGATACTAAAATTAGGGGGTCTTCTGAGTTGTTTTCAAAAATTTTATGATCATAATTTGTTCTATTGAGATGGATGGCCTATACTTGGAAGGATGGTTGTGTTAAAGTGGGTAATTGGACCTTTGAGATCTTGATTGATTTGATTAGTAGAACCACTGGTCTACCTCTATATGGTGTCTGCTATAGTAGGGAGAATAATTAAATTCTCAAGGAGATCAAATTTTTCTGGACGAGGATGAGTTCCTACTAAAGGTTCAAAATGGGTTTAGTGTTAAGGCTCTCTCCCCTCCTTGGGATAGAGTGATAAAAGTAATCATGGATTTATTTACCCTTGACCTGACTTATGAAGTTATTAGGAGCTTCCATGCCATGTTTTTGAATCATATTAGGAATCACATTTGGATGATCATCCCCTTATTTATTTTTTAGTCCATGAAAAATTTGATGATGAATATTCAAGGAGGCAAAGGATTAAACCCTAAGCATCAAGGTTTGTCTTTACTGGTGTTTGAGCAGCTTTCTAGTGAACATGGCTTGGTTATGAATGATATCTTGAAATCTATTATGGACCAACAAATTTTGGAACCTTGTTTTTTGAAGTGGAGTTGGGAGGGTCCAGTGATATCCAGGTTCATGATGATTTTTATTCATTTTCCTTTGGGATTGGAGAAGTTCAATTTTTTATAAAAATTCATGTTACTACTCATGGTGTTAAGGGGAAGGTTGTGTCATTTTAAGTGAAGAGGAACAATTTTTTTGGATATATTTGTGAAGGAGGCTCATTTACCTGACAATGTTGATGGGATCGAACCCCCATATTCAGTGTAAGTGAGAGTTAAACAAGTAAGTCTAAAAGGCTTTCGAGTAAGTCAACAAGTAATATTGATCTATATTTCTTGATGAATTGTTTGGATTTTTATACTTTGCCTAGAAATTTTTATAAGTGGTAGTTAATGAGTTTTATTTGCCTAGTGTTGTTGAGAAAGGGGCATCTAATGTTGTTAACAATCTAAAAAATATGAAATTCAAACATTATCTTATTATGGGATCTCTTAAAATTGTTGTTAATTATACGAAGGAAGTGATTCAAATGGTGAGTGAAACTATTCAAGGCTTGGAGTTGGTTGCAAAGTTTCATAAGTAACTCAATTTTATTTTTTGCCAAGTTAGGGGATTTCCTTTGGTTTTGCCTTATTTCTTGTTCGATGTGCTTGGACTCCTATTGTTCTCCCTCGTTGTGTTAGTTTGATTGTTTCTACCTTCTTTGGGTTTAGTTTTTTCTCTTTGTAGTTATCTCCCTAGGTGGAGTTGATGTTCAAGGTTGAGGGACCCTTTAAAAACCCTAATTTTTTAATAATACTAAAAAAAAAGGTTTCTACTAGTTAATTTGTTATTCAATGATTTTTATATTTAAATATATTTAAAGATTTTTGAAAATTTGAAAATTCAAAAAATTACAGAGTTTTTTAAGTTTTGCAAATTCAACTAGGGAGTTAAAAGGTTTTCAACATCAAAGAATTAGAAAGTTTATAATTTGTAAATTTGATATTTAAGTCAATTTATTTTTGAATTTGAGAGTTATAAGGTTTAATGCTTCATAGGAATCAAATTTGCAATCATATTTGAGTTACAACATGGATAAATGAAAAAAAAAAAAACCTTTTCAACAAAGGAGACATTATGAAAATGTAAAACCTTACTTCATGAGATGAAAAGTTCAAAAATAAAATTCATATCAAAGACCATTTTTGAGGTACAATGACGAATATCATAAAATATTTCTTCAATACTCTTATTAAATATGTAAGCTAATATCACTTGCATTTATAAAAAGGTTCAAATGGGAAAATATATTTGGTATATAGACTTAGAAGGTAGTTATAATGTGACTAAAAAATTATATTGGTTTAAATATTTAGAAGTCAAGGACAATATATCTCTAAAAATAGTATATGATAAGATATATCAAGTTCAAGGAATTGGTAGAGTAATACCTAGCATGCATTTTTCATATTTTGTGCTAGAGAATATTTTATATGTTCCTAGACTATCAACCAATCTTATCTTAGTTACTCAATTGGTTAAAAAATAAAAATCAATTAAATTTAAATATATAAATGAACATAGAAAATGCATCATCAAGAATAAAAATTAGAAGCTATAAGTTCAATAAAAAATGAAATATATGCCTTAGATTCAATTGTTTTTTCTCAAGATATTTTTGAATATTTGTCTTGAGATGAAGTTAATAATAAATTGCCTAAGTTTTTAGAAGGATAGGAAACAAGAAACTAGGTTCAACACAACCTAAATTTTTCCTAAAAATATAAGAAATGGATGAATCAAATATTCATGATGATAAATAAGATTCCAGAGAAGTAAGGTTCATGAACAATGCAAGGTCACTTGAGTATTAAAGATAAAGATGAAGATAATATTGAAAACTAAAGTCTTAAATAACCAAATAATGTAATATAAGGGGGTGTTGAGGAATATTACATTATTTGGTACATGCTAATTTACCACCATAGTACCTTCATGGTATATTTGTAAATATGGAATAGATTAGGGTTGAATATATAGTTTAGAGTGCGATTAATATTTCCTGTTTTATGTAATTGTCAATATATAAGAAATGCACAAGTGTCATGTAAGTTAGAGTGTAATTATAGTTTGATAGATTTTACACACGTGTCTTGTACGTAAGAGTGGAAATATGTATTGTGAGGATGTGAACCAGTATCCAATATTATAAGTGCATGTAGGAGTTCAATAGTCATGTAAATGTGTACAAGTGTTGTAGAGTCAAGTGTCCATCAAGTATGCAAGTGGCAAGTTCATAATCCAAGAGTCATAAGACTTAGCATATGGAGAGCAATAGTCAAATACCTAAATAGTCACATTGCTATGGATATATTATGGGTATAATACTCCATAGGAAATAAATAATAAGAATAATCAAGAAAATAGTTCATATATTTTAATAGAAAGAGGAGTAATAAAGCTTGTATACATTTTAAGCAATTAATATTGTAATTTTTCTTCATGCATAATTCATGAATTATTCAAGCTATTTACATTCATATTTATGTATATAAATGAATGTTATTTTATTTATTATATAAGCCTTAATATACATATTAAATTGCTTATATTATTCTACTCATAATAGTATTAAATTGACCTTTAATATTGTGGCTATTTTATATTTGGTACCTGTGTGAATATGTGAGATAACTATGATATATTGGGGTAGTAAAGGCTTTAAAATCCAACACATTATTTATTTTTATGTAATCCTCTCTCTCAAAAAAATAATGCACTATTGTTTTGTTTAAATTTTTTTGTGGAAAACATAACATAAGGGATGCCACTTTCGGGTAAGACCCAACGAGGCAAGGGAATATCTTCCACAAAAATAACCTAGGGCTTTCATCTGGTCTACCAACTTTGACATGCTCAAGGAGTAAATATAAAACAACAAAAACAAGAACACACAAACACAAACACAAAAAAATATTAAAAAACAAAAACTAAAAAAAATATGCTCCTTGAGTATATTAAAACGATAAAGCACAACCAAAAACACACACAATAAGATAAAAAAAAACACAACCTTGAACCACACAGAAAAAACACAAGAAAAAAATAATAAAACACAAACATAACAAAAAATAACATAACTCTACAAAGACACAACCAACACTAATGAAAAAAATAACCAAAACCTAAAAATAAATAAATAAACTAAAATAAAATAAAACCACCAACAATAGACAACAAAGAAAAATAAAAACATAGAAAAAACACACGGTAAAATAGAAAAATACCAATTAAAACAAACATACAAAAACACAAGAACAAGAACAAAAAAAACAACACAAAACACACAAAAAAACAAAACAAAACACACACACACATAAATATAAAAGAAAAAAGAAAAAAATAGAACACAACAATGACCTTTATAGACCAAAAGACTTTTAAGGCAAGAATAAACAAAGGAAACAAAATAAATATTAGTTTGAGCTAGGGAACTAAAATACCCTAACCAAACCAAAGAGAAGAATAAAGAAAGAATAAATTAGGTACCTCTAGAATAGGAGCCATCCAAAGAAATAATAGAAAGAAGAGCTTCCCTTATTTGTGAAGCCCACCATCTAGGAGGGTGGTCGTAGAAAGTAAGATCACATTTTTCCAAAGCCCAATTAGCTAAAGCATTAACACTCTTGTTATGATGTTTGACCACATGATTGTAATCAAATTTCAAAAATTCCATTTGGATTAACTGAATCTTCTCAATAATTATTTTTATTCTCCAATCAACCTTATGATTCTTAGGAGTCTTCAAAATATTAATCATGAGTTGAGAGTTAGAATCAACTAGTACCTTTTCCCATCTAACCTTAGTAGCCTCTTGAAGACATATAAGGATACCATACCCCTTAGCAAGGTTATTGGATAGAATACCCAAATTATTAGCAAAAGTAAAAACTAGAGAACGATCTAAAAGTCTACCGATTCCTCCTGCACTAGATTTTCTAGGATTCCCTCTAGAGGCTCCATCAGTATTTACTTTTCCAAAATTCTTAGGAGTAGTTTTTCAATTCCTTGTTCTATCCATATTACAATTACTCACATTACCTTTAAGTTGGTTACTCTTAGAAGAGTTAATATTCAATCTTTGCATCACTTGATCCCATATTTGGTGGTATTTTTGGGGGTGATTAAGGAGTTGATGGACTAATTCAACTAATTTGGTAATGGTCTTTTCCTAGATGTAGTAAATATACTTAATTTATTGATTAAAAATTTGGTTATTCCTTTCATTCTAGATATTCCAAAGAATAATGGTAGAACCCATCCAAACTAATTGCCTAATAAAATTATCAATACCCTCTTAATTAGGTCGATCCCTCCAAATTTGTTCAAAAATAAGAAAATTGGACCACTGTAAGCTAAGTAAAGTGGCCATTGTCCTCCATAGCTCAGAGTATAAAGTACACTCAATAAAAAGATGGCTTAGAGTTTCCAAATTCTCTCCACACATTTCACATCTAAAAGGTCCATGAAAACCATGCTTCATAATATGATCCCAAGTAAGCACCCTACGATGCAATAAAAGCCAAGTAAAGAATCTCAGCTTAGGCTAGATATTTTGAGCCCACAAATGAGAAAATATATCAGATGATTGGTTGGGATTATTATGGTATAAGGCCAAATAATCTTGAGCAATTGAATACTCACCCTTAGTAGTGTTGTTCCATCCAAGCCAATATTTATCATGGAACCAACAGAGAGATATCATATGAAGGATGCATTGGATATATTGTCTTTGCATTTATAGGATTTGGATAGGCCAATCCTCAATAGGGACCCAATATCTATCAACCTATGAATTACTAGTATGGTACCGATAATAATTAGCCATCTTTATCCAATTATCTCGACGAATATCCTCCATCCAAGGCCTTCAATTGAGAAACTGAGTTATCAAAGGCTTATGACCATCCCAAGAATATTTCCAAAAAATTTCTTGCTGACCATTATGAATGATTCAAAATAATATTTTTATCAAATCCTCACTAGTATTAAGAACTGCTAAAATGGGAGAACCTTTGAAAGGCAATTGATAGCGAACAAGGTCTTTAAGACTTTTGTTCTCAGAATATATAACACAAATATTTTTTGTCCAAAGAGCATTGGGGTTATGCAAAATCCTCCAATATAATTTAGTAGCTAAAGCTTTGTTGTTATTAATAGAAGACCAGAATCCTAAACCTCGTTCATTCATAAGAAGACATAAAGTATCCCATTTGACCAAGGCCCATTTTCTTTTCTTCTTAGTACCACTCTAGAGGAACTGATGATTGATTTGATCAAGTTATTGAAGAACAAAATTTGCAATATTCAACATCATAGAAACATAAATAGGTATAGCCTAAAGGACTGATTTTACCAAGGTGATTATTCCACTAGAAGAAAGCCACCTATTGGTGCACTTTACAATTTTTTTCTTGACTTTGTCCAACAACCAATTCCATTTTTGTTTATCTTCGAATATTTATGGGAATACCTAAATAAGTAATTGGAAGGGAGGTCTTATTTTAGCTTAATTTATCCAAGACTATGGATTCCTATCTAGCAGTGCAGTGAAAGAAAATGACTTTAGATTTGTCTTCATTTATCAATTTCCAAGTAGTCTTAGAAAAAAAACTAATTATTTACTTAATATTAGAAGCTTCCTTAATCGTAAATTTACCTAAAAGAGTAGTCATCAATAAATTGAAGATGATATATAGATCTATCTCCATGAGCAATGGTAACTCCCTCAAGAGTTTTGTTATCTCTTTTTTTGGTTGTAGTTCTACCTAAGTATTCAACAATAATGATGAATAAATAAGGGAGTAAGGGGTAACCTTTCCTAATACCTCTGGAACCTAGGAACAATTGAGAAGGACTACCATTGATAAGAACTAAGTACAAAAATAAAGAGATACATACCATAATCCAATCCATACAATCCTGAGAAAATTCAAATTGTCTCAAAACTTTGATAAGGAAGTGCCAATCCACTTTGTTATAAGCCTTGGATAAGTCTACCTAAATGAAAATGGAAGGATATTTTTGCATATCCATGGAATAGATGGCTTCCTAAGCAAGAAATATCTCATCCACTGTTTGAGCCCTTTCACATAACCCCCTTGTTTAGGAAAATAATATTATGCAAAAGAAGCTTCAACCTTTTTGCCATGATCTTAGTAATGATTTTGAGAAGAATATTACGTAAAGCAATAGGTTTAAAAGTTGATATATGTTTAGCCTCTTGAGATTTTGGAACAAGAGTAATATAATGCTTATTGATAACCTTTAAAATTTATTTGGTTTTCTTGTCTTCTTCCACCATCTCTAATAAATAAGCACGAAGGATATCCCAAAAATCTTGGTAGAACTCAATGGAAAAATCATCAAGACCTAGGGTTTTCCATTTTTGCATTTTAAAACTACATGTTGAATCTCATTGATAGTAACAAGCATAGTCAAAATAGAGTTCTCCTCAAAAGTGATAAGAGAAGGGATTGCTTGAAGAATATTTTTTTGAGAAGCCGAGTCAAGAGAAGTAGCATAAAAAATATTGAAAAAGTGATTGAAAACAATAGAGTTCATGCCATCCCAAGTGTCGACAACATCTCCAGAATCTGATTTCAAGGAAGAAATAAAGTTGTGAGATCTTTGTGCTAGAAGATATTTTTGGAAGAAATTTGTGTTTCGATCACCTTATTTGACCCATTGAATTCTATATATTTTTTCCCATTCCTCTAACTGAGCTATGAGTTTAATTTCACATGCACTTTTACTCTCTATGAGGCCATCTAAACGTATTTTAATAATTTAATTTTCAATCTGAGAAATAACGTCATGTTTTTTATGAACATCCCCAAACTCCTTCCAGTTCCAAGTCCTGATTTTGGATTTAATGTATTGCAATATTTTGGCAAAACAAAGTCTTAGTCCCATACTTAGGTTTACCTTCCTTCCACCATTGTTACACTCAAGGTTTAAAGGAATTGTCTCTAAGCCACATTAATTGAAATTAAAAAGGAGATAAAATCACATTGGTTTTCCACATTTCCACCATGACTAGCCAATGATCCAAACCAACATTGTTAAGAGTATTCACTTTAGGAATGTGACCATGGATTAAGAAATTTTTAGAGAGTAAGAACCTATCCAATCTCTCCATTATACATTCTAAGCCTTGCCTTTTGTTAGACCAAGTCATAAGGCCATTATTCTGTTGAATATCCACAAGATGGAGGTTTACAATATATTCACTCATGAGTTTAGAGATCCTGACAAAATTTCTATTTCCCCATATTTTATCATATAGAGAGAGGATGGTATTGAAATCTCCTCCAATCAAGATCCAAGTTTCAGGAAAATTAGATATAATATAAGTTATATTCTTCCACTATCTTCTTTTTTCCTCCAAATTAGTTAGAGCATAAACAGTAATGCAAAGCATAATTTGATTGGAATGTCTACTTTGAATAGCCATAGCTAAAATACCCCAACTGCCAACCATATGATGAATAAATACATATTTTGGGTCCCAAAGGCAAGCAATACCACTAGAACTTCCCTGGGAACTGAGGGAAACAACTTTTCCAGCTGGAAAATTTTTAGTGGAAATTGATTCCATATCCTCTATTGAAATCTTCATTTCTTGAAGGAAAACAATATGTGGATGATTTATCAAGATCATTCTTCTAATTTCATTTTGTTTTGAAAGTATCTCTTTGAGTTCTCTAATATTCCAAGTGATAATATTCTTTAATACCTAGGCTAAAAAATTTGGGAAGGGCATTATTCTTACCTTCCTCTACAAGCTTTTCACCTTATTTTACCATATGATATTGATTAGTCTTACAACCTACCTTTTTATTAGAATCCTTCTTCAATTTTTTTCTCTTTTTCTTGACTTACTCCAATTGAATCTTATATGGCTTCTAACATTGAATAATGCTTGTACACAACCAAAATATTATCAGAAGGCTCAATAGAGTTTATATTGGGACCTATATTATTTGAAGTTTTAACATTTAAAATATTGTTTTTCTTGTGTATATTTTATCTCTTTTTTTGTTGAAAACCTTTGATTTGTTGGTTTGTCTTTGAGCTCTTCCCTTTATCTTTAAATTGTGTTTCTAAGATTATTTTTTCTATTATTTCCTCTTGCTCACTTGGGACATCATTTATGGAAATAATTTCAAACATATTAGAATATAACTTTGATTGATCATTCATAACTATTCTTTTTTGTGTTCTTCTTCTTAGGAATTTGGAAACCTGTTGATTTTATATCTTATATCTTTTGATCTAGAATTTTATTTGGGCAAACACTAGCAAAATGACCATATTCATGGTAAATTTTACAACAAAAATAAATTTTCTCGTAGTCCACAAATTTCACCCAAGTGTCCTCCTCAAATTGTAATGTGATCTTTTAAGGAAGGAGTTTGTTAAAATCCATTAAAATACAAATCAAAGCATAAATAATATGTTCAATTTTTTTAGTACAATTAGTAGTCATCATAAATGTTCCTAAAGAGTTTCCAATTAAATAAAAAATAGTTAGATTCCAAAATTCAATTGAGAGGCCAAAGAGTCTAACCTACAAGGGACCTGTAGAAGGCATCTCTACTTTGAATTTAAATTTAGTATGCCAGAGCTTTGTAAAAAGCCCTGCCCTTCCAAAGAACTAGGGACCCCTTGAAAAATGTTCTCTCTAACTTCATTATTAGAAAATAAAACAAAAAAATATCAATTTGGATAAATAGATATTTGTAACTCACCGTTTGTTTTCCATATTTTTGTAGCCCAAAATTTGAAAGTAGATAGGCTCGAACAAAAACCCATGAAATGACAAATTAGTCCTCCTTTTTCTAGATATTTAATGTTAGTTTGAATGTTATCCATATCAAGTTTAAAATTAGGAGTTCCATCAGCTGCTTCAAGACATGCTGACTTTGTTTTCCTAGGATCAATCTTCGGTATTCTCAAAGGTTTATGGGAAGCCCTAATATTAATATTAGCATTAGGATGAGGTTGTCCACCATGAAGGACATCCTTGAAATTTATTTTTGGGGCCAATTCTTCGAAATTCTTACCGTTGATAGGGGTTTCCATAGTAGATTTATTTTTTGGGTGCACCTTAGCACCATATTCACTTGAGATATGAGTCATTTTTTGATCAACTATTTGAAAATCGTTTTGTGATATCTTTAATCCATGCCCTAGACACCATGGAAAAGGTATGATTGTCATTTTTTTCTTGTGCATCAAATTGGAAGTCGTTGTCACTCAGGTTCACAACATGAAGATCTATTGAAATATAGATTTATAACCATTATTGGATCCAATACACCATATCCTACTAAAATATTGATCCAAAAACACAAAAATATTGGATACTAGGGCTCGAATGCCCTGAAAACCAACCTCTGGAGTTGCTTGAACTTAACCCAAATGAAACCCTTGCATAATCGCTTGCCAAAAATATTTTTCACACATAGGGATGTGCTAAGATATGTGTTTCTCCAAATTATATAAAATGTGGCAGAGATGTTCTAGGGCTTGTCAAGCATCTACCCTCAAAATTTCATCTCAACTCGAGTTTGGATGAGTGAAATATGGAAAAAACAAGTTTGGCCATTTGGGTAGTCCTGAAAAAAACATCCTTTCATCCACTTATTTTATTTCTCTATTCTTATAGAACCTTGAAATTTTGGAGGATTCAAGGGTCCTTAATAGGAATGTGATACCCTATCTAGTAATTTAAATCAATACAAAATATGATTTAATTCTCCTATGGGGATTTACAGTGCCACTTCTGAACTCATCGCGAAACCCTACTCAAGCATTATAGTGATTAAAATTTTTGGGATGGAATGTTGTTCTACTCTTAAAGGTAAGAGAGCTAAAATTATTTCTAAGTATTTGATATGTTTTATAGAGGAAGAGAACCTATTAATCTAATCTTGGATGTGCGAAGGAGTAACAAAAGGCAAAACTTACAGATCAACTAGGGCCTTACACATGATAGAGTTACAACTTTTTTTGATGATAATTTGTTTCACAAGGAGTCCCAATATTATTTTTAACATTCTCAAGGCTTCACCACATTTGACTTTAATGTCACTGTAGATGAAACTCAAATGGATAGGAGTGTCCAACATCCCATGTTTTTGGGATTCATCCTACTTAACCTCACCATTTAGAAGGAAGAAATACATGATGAATATTGAGAATTAAATTAACCTAAGATCAAGAGGAAGGGAATATGAAGTGATAAGGATAGATAAATAAATGAGAGAAATGATTGATGTCCCTAGTTAGGTATTGATGTATAGATTTGATAGATGTGAGATGAGAAGAGTGATAGAAGAAACAGAGATAAATAGAAAGAGGAAATAGAGGTAAGAATAATATAATAAGGATAAAGCCATAAAAAAGTCAAATAAAGTAGTATGTCATTTGGATTAGTGTAGATTGATATCGATAAGTGCAATCCAATACACATAATCTAATAAAAATAAAAACAAAGAAAAAATATGGAGTGATACCATATAAGGATGTGTGCTAAAAAATAGTTGAGTATGGGGTAAAATCCACTATGGGTGTGATGCTCATGAGTGACCATAAATACATCCTATAGGGGTGTAGTGATTGCTACTAAGAACAACTTGGTGGAGCCATACCTGTTATGGGTGTGTGATTTCTAGTAATTGTATGTGGAGAGATACTCATTAGGATGTGTGCTCACAAATGGTTTAAGGTGGAGGTTGATGTTAATTGGTAGCCATGAAGCTATCGTATGTGGAGTGTAGTGCTCATTGAGCCTAAAGGAGTGTAAATCAATAGGGGTGTAATGTGTGCTGATGGTCAAAAGAAGTTTAACCCAATAGGGGTGTTAGCTCACTAAAAATATAAGATGATTGATTAAATAAAATCAAGATGGTGTTGTGTGTGCAAGTTCTAGATAGAATATTGATTGAGAGAAGAATGGAATGATAAAAATAAATGTGTGTGTGCTTGTCCTTTTCAAAATTTCAAAAGCTACGAGATGTGCATAGAATATTCAAGGTTGTATGAACACCATAAATGATATTCATGCAATATATATCCTATCCTATGAGGATCCCTTAACAATCAAAATACCAATAAAGAAAAGTGTGATAAAAAATTAGATGTGTATATAGAAGAATAAATGAATATCCTTTGTCTTGGAGAGAAGAAGAATTATTGAAAGCTTTCAAAGGAAAAAATATGTACAAGTGATGAAGAACTATATCCCTTGACTTGAAACTTTTTGATCAGTATTGATACTTTTAAGGTCAAGGAATATAGAAGAAGAAGAAGAAAATAGAAAAATAAAGAACATATATCCTTTGACTTGGTGAAAATTTTGGTGATTATTAAGACATTCAAGATCAAGGAATATTTAATATAGAAGCTTACTTTGTGCTAATAGACGATTTGTGCTTAGTGTGTGCAAAATATTCAAGGTAAAATGACCCTTTAGCGAGAGTGCATGGAAACTCCTTGATAGATTATGATCGTAATATGATAGAATTATTTAATAACATTATATAAATACATTGAATATATTGATGAAAAAAATTAATAATTATGTAGAGATCTATATGGTCATGTTTTAATGAGAAAATATATGGAGAATGAAGTAGATTAATTTTCTAAAGATGATTTTTGAATTTGGTCACAACACTTTTAAGTAGTAAGCTTAAAGGGATTGCATTTTTTGTTAATCAGATTTGGACCATTGACAAAAAGTGTTGATGAAGAATTTGGAGATAGAAGATAATTTTGCAATGTATGGGACAAGGGTGCATCTTAGAAAGATTTATGATTAAGGACAAGTTGGACCTTTTGCATAAGGTCATGGATATTATTTCAAAGTGTCTTTATCTATGAGTTGAATTACCATGACCTTGATGAAAAGCATAATATCTTAATGAAGATTGCTTTTGAGATGTAGTAGGTTTGGGAGATGGGAGATTAATCATTTTGGCTTCTAAAAACTTGGTTAAAATGAAGGTAGATGGTAGTCCTAATTTTGCATAAAAATGCCTAGGTAGGAGTAATTTGTGATTGACTTGCTGAAGAGGAGAAAATTTTATGTCATTCCCTACCCCTAATAATCCTCTTCTTAAGGGAATCCTCCAAACATGTGGCTATGTCAATTGCACCTAGGAGGGTATACACTCTAGCTTTTTCTAAGGGGTAGGATAATTGATCATTTTGGCTTTTGATGAAGATATTCAAGAGTTCAAATTTAGGCTTGACATGATTAAGTTCTCTTACAATGGTGTTACATATAGTAAGAAAATATTTAAAGGATTCATGTTCAAATTGTCTTAACTTTAATAGATCAATACAAATAAGTTTTATTTCAATAAAATGGAAATTGTTTGTATAAATGGATCAACAAGGTCACTAAAAGTCTTAAGGGAATGTTTTGGCTATTGATAATACCATTCTAGTGCACTACCCCTAAGGCGTTTAAGGAATTCCTTAGTAATAAGATCTCAACAAGTGCAATGCCATCACAAGACAAAATAAAATCTCTAAGAAATTGAATAACGTATTTATCACATTCATATTTTTGGATGTAAGGTGTTTTATACTTAGGAGGAAATAGGCAACTGAATACAAAGGGATATAAATATTGATTGAATAAGTGTTTTTATGATGGATTATGATGGAGAGAAGGATTGTCGATCAAATTTATTTGTTGTTCTAATTGTTTCACTTGTGGTGAGAATTTGAATTTGATAAGGTCTTGATTAGATGATTCAATATTTGAATGTGATAGAGGAAGAATATTTTTATGATAATTACGATTGGTGAGCTTATTTGAAGTGGAGGAATAAATGAATGAAGGGGGAATATGATTATTATTAGAGATGTTTAAGTTAATATTGGTTTGAGAAGGTAAATAATATCTTATATTATTTTTAAATAACACACTATGAGTTATTTTTTAATTATTATTGATAAGAGAAGTGTCTTTTTCATGAATTTCATTAGGAATGTTAAATCTATAAGGAAGAGGATTAGAATTAATGATCACTTGCGAATTGTTAATGATGGAGGTTAAATAAGTATTTTGTTGTTTATTTTTAAGATTAGGTGTGATGAAATTTTCTTGTGGAGGGTAATTAGGCTCATTACTAATATGATTAAGGAATTCTTGAATATTATCTGTATGTGAAAAGGATGATTTGAAAGTATTATTATCAAGATTATTGAGGAATTCTTGAATAATTTCTTCTTGTTCATTAATATATCCTAAGGTTGGGAAAATTTGAGGAAGATGAAAAAATCCATGATTATGTTTTTTATTAAAATGATTATGTGATGGGATTACATTTTCTCTAATTTATTTTTTAGAACTATGATTTTCATGAGTTTTAAAGCATTTTTTATAAATAATAAATTTTAAAATGGCAAGGATGTTTAGAAAGATGACCATTGAATAAGGTTGGAGAAAAATATATTAATTAATTAATCAACTCTTGATTAAATAAAGGTAGAAAAGCTACAAATATTGATTTCAACTAGACAATATGCCTCAAGAATATCTCTCTATATACCTAAACCTACCCAATATACCTATTGGTACTAAGGTGACTTGGTTCCCCAAATATATGTGTTCATATATGAGGGCAAACCTTGAGGTACTAGACTAGGAATCATACAAGGATCAATATTTCTTGGATAAAAGACTCGGTATCAATATTTCCATAGTGACTTGAAGGCACAAATTATGAAATTTTGATTTAGTTATCTAATTGATGCGAATAAATATTTAGTGGTATTCCTTAAGTTTAAATACATTTTTATATTTTAATTATGTGAAATGTCCCAAAAGGTTAAAAAAGAGGTGTTCATATTTGGTTCACCAAATATGTAGAGAGAGAAAATAACCCTCATGGATGATCCTAAATGGATTCACCATGAGCTGAGGTAACCATAGGGCTATTGTTTCTCTACACTTTGTGGTCTTGTAGGATTGAACGGTTCACTAGGAGAGGTTTAAATACTCACTCCAAGTATGGTATGGGATTTTTTGATGTATTTATTGAGCAACCACCTATGTTTGGTCTTGATTAAGATCTAAACTAAAAAAAAAAATGTAGGGCAAACAATAATGAAAGAAAAGATGAAGTTATTCCTAGAAATGATTATTTATTAAAATGAAGGCTATTTCCTAAATTTGTAAGAATGGATTTATTTTTAAAGCAAATTTCCAAGAGAATGCACAAATAGGGTTAACCTAAATGTAAATTATATGCTTTTCTTTGTTTATGCCTAAATATGAAACCAAATACCTTATTTTTCTTGTCATCTAATTTTAAAACATAAAATAAACAAAAAAAGAGCATAGATACACAACAAATAGCCTGAAATATATCATAAAACTTTTTTTGGTGGTTGGTCCTTGCAAAATTCATGCTCTAGAAATCTAATCATGAATTTGGTTAATTCTATAAAATAACTATAAAACATTAGAAAATTTGATAAGTGTTAGGGGTGTTGCTTAGGCCACTATGTGACTAAGCTTGGAGGTATACCAGTCAAGCACCCTTGGTCATTTTAGTTGACTATTGAAAAATGGAAGTGATTGTTGCCCTTTGGGAAACAAATAAGACAAGATGTAATAACATAAAATAATGAAGACATAATGCAAATAGAAGGAATGTAACTAAAATCAAGCACATAAGAAATGCGCTAGGGTTTTGGAAGTAAAATGTTTACCCCAAACTTTAGGAACTAAATTAATGCCTAGTAATGGGTAGATGCAAATTCAAAAACAAAGACAGAATGATAAAACTAAGAGTTTGGACAATTAATGTCTTGTAAGGATGGAGCATAAATTTACAATAGAGATTTTATATAATTCATAAATGCAAAATATGAAATGCAAAATAGAATATTAATGATCTAAGAAAACTAATAATGCAATAAAATTTGATTACCTTATGGTAGAAGCAAAAGATCAATGAAAGAGTGAAGGTAACAACCAAAATGGTTGACCTATCCTCTTTGCACAATATCTATCATCAAGGATCCTCCGCTTGCTCACGAAAAGTAGATAATCATAAGAAGCATAGAAGAAAATAAATAAATAGATAATTCCAAAAGTAATTAATCCTTGAGAGCATCAAAATCACTTGCAATTGCTATGAGGTGATGGAAAATGGAAGTCTTACCATTATATTTATAATAGGTTTGGAGGGCTTTAGGTAGGAAAACAAAAATACAAACTTGGATTAGGTCCAAAATGATAATATTTATCTCATAGCTAGGGTTTTGAGAGTAAAACCTAAAAATTGAGATTTCACGGCTATCTCAGACTAACCATGAATTTAAAATCCCAAATTCATGGTTGATTAGGGTTCACCATGCATTTAGAAAAATGAATGTTGGAAGTTAGATAAGAGAGAGGAAGGAAAAATTGAAATTTTATGATTTCCTACCCTATAAAAAGAGACCATGAATTTGCTCTTCCAAATTTGGGCCTTGTAAGGAAGGACTACCAATTCAAGACAACTAGACCCATGTGTAGTTTTTCTACATTTTGGGGGACCAAACTATTTTAAAATGGAACAAAATTATACTCATCATAAACCTTTTCCCAATCCAATCCAATCATAGTGGTTTTAGGAGAAATGGAGAATATTTTATGGGGGGAAATGTGGCTCAAATATGACCTTACTTTTCAAAGCAATAAATGCTCAATTTTAGATCTTTAAAAAGTGATTTTTTCTACATTGTGAATTGATGAAAATGATGAAAAATGAGTCAATTTTAATGTCTATTGTAGCAACATCAGGGCACACGTGCCGTCCTCTACTCTACTTGTGATGTTGTTATTATATCAAATGCTAAAGTGAAAAGACCATAAAATAAAGTATATAACAAGGAAATTTTAAATAATGGATCTTCTTATTAACGTTGAAATCCAATTACATGTACGTCGCTCTTAGGGATACCCTTTTGTTTGCTACAATATTTTACAAGTGGAGGAAGAGATGTCCCCTTATGCAAAAGGGGTGGCGCACTTATGAAATGCTCCCCGGTTCCACACAAAAAAATATTTGAGGGCTTATAGATGCATCCTTATCCAAGTCTAATTTTTTGAGGGATCTTTGTGCTTTTTAATGTTGCTAATCCATCTGAGGGACCTGTATTCCTACGAGCATGAAAAAAATAGTATACGTTTAGTTGTTCGATATTACCTCCCCGAAAGAGGCTATTAGCAATAAATATGATAATGAAAGGAAATATGCCCAATGTAATGAAGCTAATGCTAAAAAGTATCTTATGATAATGACATGAAACATAAAGAAAGTAGAATAAGAGAAAATTAACACCCAAACCCTAGACTAGGTCTGCGAGCCATTGTCCAGGACAACAGTCGCTAAGATGAAATACCTCTCTATTGACCCAAAGACTATGGGCTTAAGTTGCTACTAATGTTAAATAATTACCATATGTGTATGGATGATTACCTCTCAGTTAGACATAAATCTTATCGCTTCTCAAGGATGATCAGATCCGCTTTCCAATCCAACAAGGCTTCGCGATGTATGCTCTCCAATAAAAATCTCTCTCAAAGAAATTTGCTAAAAGATCATCCTTGGTCTTAGAATTGATATATGATCTTCTTATGTCCTTTTTGATGCTCTCAAGCTTGCACCTTTTAAATATGTGTGAAACCCTAGGTCTATGTTCAAATCCCTAGGATTGAATCCCTCATGCGTAGTGAATGTTATCATGAGAAGCCTTGTCTTATGTCTATGTTTAAAGGCTAGTTAACTGAAGTCTAACTTTGGAATTGAGTCTACATGCACACTGGATGTTAGCATGAGAAGTCTTTGTCTATGTTTAAATACCATTTAAATAACATCTAAATACATACTCAAGTCTCCTATGTGAACTGGTCATGAGGGGTAATGCAAAGTTACTCCCGCTCAATTTTATTGCATGCAGACTACCACTTTTTCCTTTGATGAGGCCTATTTATTAGCGAAATGTTTTTTATGGCTTAGTCACTGTTGTCTACAGTGACTAAGATTTGGTTTCTATCATCTGCAACAGCTAAGTTTTGACCACTCTAGCCTACAACTACCAATATTTGACCTCTCTAGTCTATAGAAACTTCTAAGTTTTGGCTGCATTTTGGTTTGACCAAAGGGCTTATACCCCTTTGGGGCATTTTGGTTTGACCAAAGGGCTTATCCCCTTGGGGTATTTTGGTTTTGACCAAATCGATTATCCCCTTTGGGGTGTTTTTAGTTTGACCAAAGGGCTTATCCCCTTTGGGATGTTTTGGTTTGATCAAAGGGCTTATCCACCTTGGGGTATTTTGGTTTGACCAAAGGGCTTATCCCTTTTGGGGCATTTTGGTTTTACCAAAGGGCTTACGTCCTTTGGGGCATTTTTTAAGTTGACCAAAGGGCTTATGTACTTTGGGGCATTTTTTAACTTGACCAAAGGTATTGTGTCCTTTGGGGCATTTGTTAAGTCGACCAAAGGACTTATGTCCTTTGGGGAATTTGTTAAGTTGACCAAAGGGCTTGTGTCCTTTGGGGCATTTGTTAAGTTGACCAAAGGGCTTGTGTCCTTTGGGGCATTTGTTAAGTCGACCAAAGGGCTTGCATCCTCTGGTGCATTTGTTAAGTTGACCAAAGGGATTATGCCCTTTGGGGCATTTGTTAAGTTGACCAAAGGGCTTACATCCTTTGGGTATTTTTTTAAGTTTACCAAAGGTCTTATGTCCTTTGGGGCATTTGTTAAGTTGTACAAAGGGCTTATGTCCTTTGGGGTGTTTGTTAAGTTGACCAAAGGGCTCGCATCCTTTGGGGCATTTGTTAAGTTGACCAAAGGGCTTGCATCCTTTGGGGCATTTGTTAAGTTGACCAAAGGGCTTACATACTTTGGGGCTTTTGTTAAGTTGACCAAAGGGCTTGCGTCCTTTGGGGATTTTGCTAAGTTTATCAAAGGGCTTGCATATTTTGGGGCTTTTTGTTAAGTTGATCAAAAGGCTTACGTCCTTTTGGGAATTTGTTAAGTTGACCAAAGGGCTTACGTCCTTTGGGGCATTTGTTAATTTGACCAAAGGGCTTACGTTATTTGGGGCATTTGTTAAGTTGATTGCTTTGTTTGATTGTGTATTAGGGGAGGTATCATACCAACATGCCCCAGTCAATTCTTGAAAATATTTTTGGTTTTGATTTTATGTTATGAGTGCAATTATGAATGCAATGTCTAGATAATGATTTGATTATGCCATATGTATGCAATGTATTAATGATATGTACTAGCTAGATGATAGATATATGATTAGATGGTATGATTTAGATGATGATGATGGATGCACATGTGGATGCATGTTTAATTTTGGTGTATTGTATGCATCTAACTCATGTTGTTATGATATGGTAAATGTAATGTGTGCTAATGCATTATCTACATGGTTTTGATATGATGTAAATGAACCTGTATGCTTTAATCACTTAAAACATAAGGAATGCATATGATATGAGTTTAAAAATCCAATGGGCGACACCACAAAAAGTAAAAAAAATAACCATGAATTTAAATAATCACTCTTATCATAATAATTGATTAAGTATTCATATGTGAGATGTAATGGTGTGAAATGTATGTATTTTCTTGATAAGTTTCTATAAATTAAAAGATACAAAATAGTTAGTGGTCGTTTATATATTATTTCTAATATATATCCATTATCTATCCTACTTTGTTGATACCCCCTAATTTATAGAATCTTATAAATAAAATGATGGTATGATTGATGATATGATTTGTTGCTATATAAGAATTTTTGAGGTTTTCTTGAGACTCAAACACTCTAGTTACCCTATCAATAGTTGCGTATTAACAATATAAGGCTTTTGAAAATTAAGGTTTTCATCATGGACCTAGATACTCATTATCTGTGTGTGTGCAAGTGAATATATTTTAGATAGAACTCAAATATTTCCTTCGATGTTAGGCAGGATTCTCTCAGCCCATTGCTAAGATCGAGGATCCTTAAGTGTTCATCTCATTCTTATGTTGGACTTAGTTGGACTATACCACTAGGCATTTTTTGATTACCTAAGTTATCTAATTCACATTCAAACATTGGTCTACACAAATGCATAGCTTTTATGATAGACATATCGTCATGTGTAAGGATATCACATTGCCATATTGGCTATGCACCAAACCTGTAATGGGGATTGCCTTCCAATTTTGTATAATGTTGAGAATTCCAGGGATTCAAGCTCCATTCCATTCTTTTCTTCTTTTTGACTTTGGATACTTGCTCATGTTTCGTGATGAAAATCATTGTTTATTTTTGACTGATATTTTATTTTGTTTTTCTTTGAGCAAGGGATTCTTGTAGTGATGATAATCACTGTTTATTTTGATTGTACTTTTGATACTTTGAATTTTGAATTTGGATATTGATGTATGACTTTTGAGAATTTTGATTTTTTTTGCTTTGACTAGGGATTTTTGCTTGTTTTGACTTTAAGCAAGGGATTTTTGGGTAGGGTGGAGGTTGTCGTTTTACCAGTTCTCAACACTTTTGAACTGGTTGCATAGGGGGATAATAAAGGAAGACCCTTTTTGCTTTTGGTAACATCACCACTTTTACGACTTTCATCTTTCCCTTGTACCAACTAGAATTTAGTGTTTGTAATTAGTGATGAGATTTTGAATATGCTAGGATTTGTCACCACTAGAAATTACTCTCTACTAACCAAGATGGCTTTTCATAAAAGTTGATAAGTTCATTAAGCATGGTTGAATAACTTGAAAATTCAGTTTGTCTTTATAGCAACAGTAAATGGTTGTGTTGAAAAACACAATTACACACTTGTATGAATGGATGCAGGTGGATTATGCTTTTGGGTGTGATACAATCTATGGCATCATTTGCTAGATTGTGATCATGACATATATAAATGTAATGGATATGAACGTTTAATGCAATGCAACTATGTGGATGCAAAATGTAAGATGCAAATATTTTTGTATTTTTGATGCTTTCAATTGTTTTTGAGCTTTTGATTGTTTTGAATTTTTTTTGAACTTTTGATTTTAAATTATTTTTATGATTTTATGTTTTTCTTTTGACCAAAGGCTTGAAGATGCCTTTGGAGCTTTTTGTGATTTGAATTGACCAAAGGGCTTTAAGATGCCTTTGGGGCATTTTGTGATTTGATTTGACCAAAGGGCTTGAAGATGCCTTTGGATCCTTATGTGAATTGATTTGACCAAAGGGCTGTAAGATGCCTTTGGGGCCTTTTGTGATTTTATTTGACCAAAGGGCTTTAAGATGCCTTTGGGGCCTTTTGTGATTTGATTTGACCAAAGGGCTTTAAGATGCCTTTGGTGCATTTTGTGATTTGATTTTACCAAAGGGATTTAAGATGCCTTTGGGACCTTTTATTTTTTGATTTTGTTTGTATTTTATGTTTTATATTGTTTTTGTATTTTTGATATATTTAAATGTTTTTGTATTTTTGATATGTTATGGAAGGGGAAGGTGTGATACCTTAAATACCCCCAATGTGTGTGCCACTCAATGAAATTGAGGAAGATGTGATACCTTCAGAACCCTCACTTTGTCTCATTAAACTTGATGTGGATGATGGGGAAGGTATTTCACATTTAAGACCCCTAGTGTGCATTTTTTCCACTACAATGTAATCAACCTACTTAGAAAGAGTGACAAAAATCAACTCTCCCGATTAGGGCATAGATATTTGTGAGGTGCCCCTGTTTGGATGGGGAGGAATGAGTGAACCCTCTGGATGGAGCTCATTTTGTTCTAAAATTTTTTGGACCATGTGTCAGAATCCATGGCAATTACAAATGTCATTCCCATTTATTTGGTGGTAGACATAATAATGGTCCTCCCTATAACCCTTGGATTTAGCTTTCTTTAGATCTAGAGGCTTTATTTTAGGTAGGGTGATGACCCTAGATTCCTTTAGCTTTTGAAAAATATTTGACATAGACTTGTTTAACAGAGTCCAAATGCGTTGCTGCTGCTTTGATTGTTTAGCATATTTAGGACTGGTATGAGGACGAGGTCGAGCCCTAGGTATTTCACTTGCTAGCTCAAGGGTCCCTTGTTCAGGCCTCTCTTGTAGCTACCTAGGAGATAATTTGACATTAGATAAAGGTTGCTTCTGTCTCTCAAGATGAATCATGATAAAGTGCAATGCCTTATTTTATTTCTCTATTTGGCAATCCATTATATCTAGACAATCTAGAATGGATTGCATGACTGGTAAGTATTCTATGTGTACCTCTAGTAATGAGATTGGAATATCATCACAGATTGAATTGGGTGAAAGATTTGATGTTAAAGATTCACAATCTAAATATAAATCACCCCTTTTGTTCATTTGAGCTGATGTGGATGCTTCATGTTGATGCACTTTGCTAGTGATATCCGCAATCTTTTGTTTACTAGCTTTAGTACCCCCAATATGATTTGGGGAAAATACCTTCTCTTGCTTTTGAGGAGGCACTATGATAAATGAGTATGGGGTAACTAACACCAATTATTTTGACCCCTTTAACATGGAAGTAGCATCCGATTGCACCACATCTTGTTCTATTTGCTTTAGAGTCACTTGGTCCTCTGTCTTGTTGTTGACCATTGCTACAAACTCTTAAGAAGGTACTTTTTATTGTGTCTCATAAACCTTCTTGTAATACTTGAATGGATCAAGATCATGGGGGACCATGTACACTTGTCCTTGATGTATGAATTTTAAGTTTTGGTGTACTATGGAAGGTATGCATTCCATATCCCTCATCCATGATTTACTTAGAAATATGTTATACTACCTTTCACCTTCCAATATATGGCACAATGTAGGTATCATCTTTGTCCCAACCTATATAGGTAGAATTATTGTACCAATTTTTTGGGAAGTAGCATCATTGAAGGCCCTCAATGTAAATGTTGTGTCCTTAATGCGTGAAGGTGGCAAATTTAAATGCTTCAAAGATGCAGTTGTGATGATGTTGATAGATGACCCAGTGTCAATAAATAATCTCTTGTATGGAATTCGATTGATGCTTACTATGATGTGTAGTGGAGGATCGAGTTCTTGCTTAGATATTTGCTTAATCTCTTACCTATGAAAGGCAATCACAGGGTATTGTAAGTGAGTTGAACTCATTGTTGAGTATGTTGGGTTGATCAAGGCATATTTTGCTTTTCATTGTAGTATTGATCATACCGATAAAACCCTCCTCATGTTGGGCTATGTGCACCTCATTGACATGGTCAACTTGATTTTTTTTAGCCCCATGATTAGGGAGAATATTTTTTATGTTTTGCAATTCATTCTTACACAAAATATCCTGCACTATATTCTTGAATGCAACACAATCCTGGATATCATGGTCATTTTTCCAATAATAAACACAATAGATATCTTCCCTATACCCCTTAGGCATTGGGCAATTAGTATCCAGGATGCACTCCTTAGGCAGGTTTAAAACCTTGGCCTCAAGAACATGGTTGAAAACTACTAGCAAGGATTCAAGAAATGGTGTATAGTTGTGAGGGGCTTATTTCTATTTGCCTCTGCCTTGATTCCTATTGCACTAGTTGTAATGCACATTTTGAGGTTGAGCCTGATAGTTTTATTGTTGTTGGATCTGTGCTACTTTTAGAATATTTAACACAACCTGGTTGAAATCCATAGGTTGGGCCTGTTGTGATTGATGTTGCATGCTATTGTTCCATTCTTTCTCGCTATGGAGCTTCATATCTGCTTCTTCAAGCTTAATGTCTTCAATAAGCTTGGATTGAGCTAAGGCTTCTTAGAATGTATCATACTGCTGTAGTTGCAATAGTAATGAGATGTTCTTGGTGCAACATTTTGTGAACATTCGGATTAGCTCTTCGCTCAGGATAGAAAATGACAACTTTGCCATGATTTTTCTCCATATATCCCCATAATCCATGACTAGCTCATCATCATACTGCTTTAGGTTGGCCATGTCTAAGAGTTTCACTTTATTCTTAGCACCAAAAGAGAAACGTTTTAAGAATGCATTTACTAGTTGTTCAAAACTAGATATGCTATGCTTGGGCAGTTAGTTAAACCATTGAGTGGTAGCTTTCAAGAATGTCATAATGAAATTTCTTAGCATAAGATAATCATTGTCCTCTATATGAAAGCATGCATTAATGAAGTTGGTGACATTCTCTTGTGCATCCCCTTCACCCTTGAACTTTTCTAACCTAGGCATCTCAAAGTGCTTATGATATGTAGGGCAAGGAACTGATCGGCACAATGGATGGTTATGTATTTTACTCAATGTTGGTTGATTCCCAGTCATTTCTTGTTTCTCAATGGACTTCATATTTTTAGAAAGCTCCTGAAATACCTTTGATGCACGTATTTCCTCCTATTGTAGGCCCACTCATAGTGGTAATGGAGGTAGTCATTTATCCTTTTGACTTGTTCTATTTTCCTTCCTATAAGGGGATTCAGAATTGTGATCTTGGTTTGTCATGTTTACCCTTTCTCCACTAGTTTGAATTTTTTCATTATTTGGGTGGTGGTTTCATTGTGGGTTTTCTTATCTTGTGCACCTTTATTTTGGTGAGCCAGCACGTCTATCTATTTGGTGATCCTCACCATTTTTCTATAAATTGATATGAGCTAGCTACTCAGTTTGCTCTCTTAAGTGTTTCTCATGTTGGCACATAATCCTTTCTCTTTGTTTATCATTTTTGAGAGCTTACACTAGATCTCATTATTTACACAATGCACTTTCTAACCATATCATGCGATCATATTGTGCTATCATAGAAGGTTCATAACTTTCTGATTCTATTCGTGTAGTTCTGATTCGCAGGCCCCTCAAAGAGGATTTCATTGCTTCTCTACTTTGGCTAGCTAGTGTAGCTTGTTCAGTGTATTCTGTATGTTGATAAGTGTTATGATCATAATCTATATGATACTAGTGGGGTCACCTTGAAGCATACCCAAGTTGAGTGATGTGTTTAGCAGTTACACTTTGTGAGATTCTAGATGTAGAATATTTTGTGGCTATGGTTTTGGAAGTTGGTCTTGAATAAATTTGATCCCACTCATACAATTGATCTTTTAGCATTTATTCTCTCTAAATTATGTGTGACCCATATGACTGATTTGATCGGTTTGTTGTGTTGGGTCTATGACTATGGAACTTTGTACGAGAGTTCTTATCTACTTCGAATTGTGCAACAAGGTTGGAAACTCTCTTACCTCTATCTTGCCCATCATTGTCTACTTAGAAAATTTGTACCAACCTCTAATCCAGCTCAAAGAACTAAGATTTTATCCTCTACTGCACTCTAGTGTTGGTCACTATTGACTAGAGCGACTGATTTCTAGCCGTTGTAGCTCAGAGCAGCTAAGGCTATTGGTCGTTGTAGATCAGATTGGTTAATTTTTAGCTATTGTATCTCAAAGCGACTAAATATGCACATAAAACTAAATTAGTTTCTAGGAATAAAATAAAAAATTAGTGGATACCCCATCATGATCACCATCTATAATGACTCTAGGGTGCACGCGTCGCCCTCTACTCTACTTGCAATGTTGTTATTATATCAAATGCTAAAGAAAAAAGACCATAAAAGAAAGCATATGACAAGGAAACAATAAAGAATGGATCTTATTATTAACATTGAAATCCAGTTACATGTACGTCCCTCTTAGGGATACCCTTTTGTTTGATACAATCTTTTACAATTGGAGGAATAGATGTCCCCTTATGCAAAAGGGGTGGCGTGCTTATGAAATGCTCCTTGGTTCTGCACACTAAAATTTTTGAGGGCTTACAAATGCCTCCTTCTCTAAGTATTATTCTTGGAGGGATCTTTGTGCTTTTGAATGTTGCTAATACATCTAATGAACTTGCATTTATGTGAGCATGAAAACAAGAGTACACACTTAGTTGTCCAAGATTGCCTCCCCGAAAGAGGATGTTAGCAATAAATATGATAATGAAGGAAATATGCTCAATGTAATGAAGCTAATTATAAAAAGGATCTTATGCTAATGACATGAAAACATAAAGAAAATAGAATAAGAGAAACTTAACACCTAAACCCTAGACTAGGTTTGTGGGCCACTGTCTAGGACATCAGACACTAAGATGAAATCCCTCTCTATTGACCCAAAGACTATGGGCTTAAGTTGCTACTAATGTTAAATAATTATCGTATGTGTATTGATGATTACCTCTTAGTTAGATACCACTCTTATTGCTTCTCAAGGATGCTAAAATCTGCTTTCCAATCTTATAGGGCTTCGTGATGTATGATCTCCATGAAAAATTTCTCTCAAATAAGTTTGCTAAAAGATCATCCTTGGTATCAGAATTGATATCTTATCCCCTTCTATCCTTTTTTGTGCTCTCAGGCTTGCAAATTTTAAATATGTGTGAAACCCTAGGTCTATGTTCAAAACCCTAGGATTGAATCCCTCATGCGTAGTGAATGTTAACATGAGAAGTCTTATATTTTGTCTATGTTTGAAGGCCAGTTAATTGAAGTCTAACTTTGGAATTGAGTCTACATGCACACTGGATGTTAGCATGAGAAGTATTTGTCTATGTTTAAAGACCAGTTAAATAAATTATAAATGCAGACTCAAGTCTCCTATGTGAACTAGTCATGAGGGTAATGCAAAATTACTCCCGCTCATCTTTATTGCATGCAGACTACCACTTCCACCTCTGATTAGGCCTTTTTGTTGGCAAAATGCTTTTTATGGCTTAGCCATTGTCATCTATAGTGACTAATATTTGGCTGCTATCATCTGTAGCAACTAAGTTTTGGCCGCTCTAGCCTACAACGGCCAGGATTTGGCCGCTCTAGTCTATAAAAGCTTCTAAGGTTTGTCTGCTCTAGCCTATAGCGACTAGGATTTGGCTGCTCTAGTCTACAACAACTAAGCTTAGATGGACTAAAATTTCCATTTTGAGTGGTTAGTACCATTGATTGCTCTTGGAAATGTCCAAAATTGGTCATATGGTCTTCATATGTGCTCATATGTGTGGGATCCTAAACATTACACGTTTTAGGTGTCTACATCTATAGTCACTGCAAATGATACTCAATTGGATAGAAGTGTCCAAAATCCTATATTTTTAGGGTTCATATTACTAAACCTCACCATTTAGATGGATGTCAAAGTGGTGCCCTCACCTTTCCTATACCCTCATTAGTATAGGAAAATTTAACCACAACATATAGATTATACTTTAAGGCCCATAACACTTAAAGGTGAATGCATTTTCCCTAACCTCTCCATAAGTCATTTTATGGGGGTTATTTTTATGTAAAGCCTTGGTGCTTGGTTACCACACCTCTATGGGCTAACTAAGATCATTGCCACTCACTTGGAAATGAACATGGTCACCTTAACTTCACTGTTAAAGGTACCACCATATTTATATCGTAATTGATTCCATTAACTTCATAATTATAGAAAACTCAATCCTATCCATTAAAATTGTATCAATCATGAGAATTTTCATATTGCATCACCTCAAATCCTTCCAAAATTGTGAAGACCTAGATACTGCATCATTGCAACTCCTTCTAGGACACATCTACATGGTTATTATTCACCATAACTCCCACATAATTGGGTTAATTATTTGAATCAATTTTACTAAAAAGGTTTTAGATCATAAACCATGACCCCCCCCCCCCAAAAAAAAAAAAAAAAACATGCATAATAAAAAATTTGACATCTCACTTAATAAAGAAATTAAATAGCTATAACAAAAAAACTTTCTTAATTATAACACCTTTCCAAATCTATAGTGAAAAAATAGAATATCATTCCATATAAAATCGATTATAATGCTAGCACAAGATCATATGTCTCTAAATGGTAATTAAGCATGAATAAATTATGTAAATCTCAATGCTAACTAACTCATTTATTCAAACTTAGGAATAGATGCTAACACATAAATCTTTCATTCCTTTATTCCAATAATAAAAATATCTTCAAAAGAATTCATAATTGACTCATTCTTTATCTATTCAAAAGACCAAACATTCCATTTATTTACATAAAGGATTCAAGCCTTAAAATATCCATGTAATACATTACAACATTTCCATAACAACTTTTCTATTCCAGCTACATTAGAGCATGTCCACCCAAATTGTCTCTACATCATCCTATTTGCATGAACTTCTTCATGATATGATTCCTCATAGATTTTAAAAATAACTTAGGGATCATGACAACTTTTAGTGCAATGTAGCTTAACATGCTCTATGTATAATACAAACAACCTTGCAAAATACTTCTAAACAAACAAAGAGAGAACCCCATAATTCTCTGTATAATGGTTCCCTACCCACTCAAGTCTTAGAAAACCATTAAAATTGTCTTCATATCCAAAAAATATCACAAAATTCATTGCAACCAAACAAAATATTTTAAAATAATCAAGGAGAGAATCCCATATTTTTCTCTATAATGGTTCTCTTACCTACTCAAGCCTAAAAATACCATTATAATTTTTTTCAAAGAAATATATTATAAACTCATTTTTTTTATTTAAAAAAAGTTCCTCTTAGCATGAAAAGTAATAAAAGCATTATGATTTAAATTTAAAATGATTCCATAGAATATATATATATATATGTTATGGAAAAAATCCCAAAAGGGATGCCACTTTTGGGTAATACCCAAGGAGGCAAGGGTATCCATTCCGCCAAAAATTCCCAGGACTCGGACCTGGCATACCACCTTTGACATACTCAAGGATAAAATAAAAACACAAAATCAATTTAAAAATAAGTAAATAAAAAAGTAAATAACAAAAAAAATAATAAAATAAAATAAAAAACATGCTCCTTGAGTGTGTCAAAAACAAAAGCACAACCAAACATGCACAATAAGATAAAAGAAACCACAACACAAACCACATAGAAAAACATAAGAACCACATAACAAAACACAAACATGACAAAAACAACAAAACACTACAAAAACATAACCCAAAAAAAACATGAAAAATAAACACAACCAAAACCTAAAAAAGTAAAAATAAATAAATAAATAAAAATAAAAAACAACCAACAACAGACAATAAACAAAAACAAAAAACATAGAAAAAACACACACATAAAAACACGAATTAACACAAACAAAGAGAAACCCAAGAACAAGAACGAAAAAAACACAATAACAATAACAAAAAAACATAAAAAAAAAACACACAAAACAAAAAAAACACAAGAACAAAAAAAAACAACACAAAGAACACAAAAAAAAAAAGCAAAAGAACCCACCCACCTTAAAAAACTAAAAAATAAAAAATAAAAAAGAAAAAAGAAAAAAGAAATGAACATAACAATGACCTATCTAGACCAGAAGACTATTAAGGCAAGAATGAACATAAGAAACAAAATAAAGAATAGAATGAGCTAGGGAACTAAAAAAAACTAAATGAACCAAAGAGAAGCAAACAAAAAAAAAACAAAAAGAAACTAGGTTAAGCTAAATGGAACATGTTATACTAAATAGAAGAAGATCATTTACTAAACTAAATCAATCACACTATTTGAACCAGATTCAATAACTTACTAACTATAAATTTCTTCCAACTCCCTTTTAAAAATTTCCATTTAAAGTGTAATGATAAATCAAAGCATAATAATAATCACAAAGATGACTTTGAAGCTTTCATGAAATAAATTAATCTCGTAAATATTGGATTCAAAAATTTCTAGAGTACCTTACTTAAACTAGTGCATTACAAACATAAAAGAAACAAAAGTAATCAAGGTGCTAGCAAACGATAGAAAATCAAATTCACATGAGGGAAATAAAATAAGAAGATTCACAAAGACACTCAAGCTGATATAAAATCTCACATGCAACAATAGCAAAACCTATTGACCAACAACTACAAAAGGCTTGGACAAAGTATCATATCAACATCTACTTAGGGTTAGGGCAATAACAATAGAAATTTAGTAGAGGGTGGTTCATGGAAGAGTGACTATAGCACTTACTAACTTAAAAAAATATCACATAGGTGATAGAAATACAGTTATAGAACAAAAAATAAAACTTAGATAAAAGCACTGCCATAAAACTTCACAAAAAAATAAAATATCCTTAATGAAAACAACACATAGCACACAAACCAGTTTTGCTATAGAAATGAAGACCATAAACCTAGCTACTCAGTAAAATATGTCGATCACCTCTAAAGCATTTTAGCACAACTTGACAATCATTGAGTGGTAAAACTATGGAGATACACAACACGATGCCAATAAAAGGTAATACAAAAGAAATAAATAGTGGTTTCAAATAGAACACCCATATTTACATTGATTAATTGGATCTTGATCCTCTTTGAGTTGCGCTCCAATGTTTCCCTTGAGATCACATCTTCCTTCTGCTCTTTAATCATCCAACACCCATACTCTCCCATTCTTCGAGCCATAAAGGTGTGTATTACTTTTGGTGATGAATCTTACTTTAGCATGCATCGTCATAACATATCCAAGATGTGTTATATTATCTTCTTCTTTGCTTATGGTTCCAACTTTTGCAATGTTAACAAAAGGGTCACTCTTTATGTCTGGCTAATGGAAACATAAACAAAAAATAGATCCTTATTCCAAGACAGTATAAAGAAATGTCTAATTTAATAAATTTAAACATTATCATCCATAAAGGTAATTAATTACTCATTGATAAATCAATCACAATCATTAACCTTTAACTATTGAGTTAATTATTTTTACCAATTAATATCAATTTTCAATATCAATTATTAAAATTGATATTATTTCTTCAAGTATTAATAGTATTAGACAAACTAATACTTCATTGTATTAGTTAATTAATCCTATGCTTCCAACACAAGAAATACAAAAATTTTATCAAAGACATAATACCGCATGTTTCTTTATCCTTAAGTAGACATATTTTTAAGATAACTAATACATTATCCCCTACTTTCCAAGGATGACTCCTTTGCCAAAGGCAATCTCATGGGCCAACAAATTATTCAAATAGTAAAAAAATACAATGCATTTATATGAAAGGGTACATTGGTACCCTTGAGTTGATGATGACAAAGTCATCACCATCGTTTTCCATTTTTTTCTCTTAGGTGATTATACCATGTCAATCCATAGATGAGAATACTTGGTCTTGCAACCACAATTATATCAGTAGTTCAATATTCTAAGAGTTGAAATCAAAGCATGTAATGCAACTACCAATTATTAATGACAACATAAAAGAGACTATGCATTAGATATCCACACATAAATACATAAATACATAAATCAATCTCAATAATAAGTACTACCAATGAGGGCTATTACATACTCCCCCTTGGACTAAAAAAAGTCCTTTGTATTTCCTACAAGTAAGCATACATATATATCTCATTCAAATAAATACGAAAATTGCTTTTTCATTTATTTATCATCTTCCCATGTTGCATAAATTTTATAATATTGGTCCTCTTGGACCTTACATTGATCTAGGGTTTGTTTCCTTAACATATTGGAACAAAACTCTAAAATATTTACTAGTCTCACTTCAATGGTTGATGGATCTACCATTTGCAATTTAGAAATATTCTAAACATGATTTTGATTAGAAACATATTTTCTAAGTAGGTATATGTAGAAATTATGATGGATATTTGACAAGTTGGGCACCAAAATGAGCCTATAGAATACTAGACTAATGTTATCAATGATCTCAAAATGCCCAACATAGTAAGGATCCAACTTGGTTGACTTGATCACACTTTTTATGGTTTCTAATCTCAAGAAAAATATATCTCCCATAGAGAATTATGTTGGTGATATTTTCAGATAATTATAGCTGTTTGGATGATTGGTCACTTCCTTGAGCCTATGTTAAATAACTTTAAGTTATTCCTACATCTTTGTGAAAGTGTTTGATTCAATCATCACTAGATATTCTAGATTATCCCATGATAGAGATTTTTTGTATTTTTGTCATATAAGGATTCAAACAAATCCCTTACCAAGGATGCATGGTATCCATTATTACAAGTAAATTCAATTAGATGCAAAAATTCTTCCCATTCAAACTTTTAATCCATGCAATACATGTCCTCTATTCACCCTCTCCATTTGAAAATCTATTTTATGGATGATATGTGGAACTAATGTTCAAATTAGTGCCCACTACATGGAGAAGAGCCTACTAAAATTCTAAAGTGAATTTAGAATCCTTTTCTGACATGTTTACTTCAGGATACCCATGTAACCTACAAATTTATTTAGGAAACTTATTTTCCACCACCAATGCATCATCCTTGATGTTTCTCGATATGAAATGTGCAATCTTGGTCAACTTATAAACCATTATCAAGATTGCATCATGTTAGTACCTAGTATTAGGTAAACCCACAATAAAATCTATAGATATTAACTTCCATTTTTGTTTAGGTATATCATGTGGGTATGATTTACCTATTGGGTGTTAATATTCCACCTTATATTTCTAACATTCTAAACATATTGTAATGAAAATAGTGATATCATACTTCATCCCTACCCAATAGAAGGTATTTTCATGTTTTACTTCATTTTTTACCCTCTTGAATGAGTAGAATAGGGAGAATTATGTTCCTCTTGCATAATCAATCTCATTAGTTCAATAGTTTTGGGTATAATAAACCTATGATTGAAGCATAAAAGTCCATATTTTATGTTGAAATGCTTATTCATTTAAGGATTTCTCTCAATTTTATCTTGAATTTCTATGTAATACGAATCTTGTAGTTTCATTTCTTTGAATTTATCCATCAAGTCTATATGACTCTAGATCAGCGCTGCTATGTGCCTTCTCCTACTCAAGGTATCTAGAACCTTATTTTATTTCCCTTTGATACACTCAATAGCAAAGTCGTATTCTACTAAGAGGTTTATCCATATTCTATATCTAGTGTTCAACATAGGTTCATTTAAAATATACCTTAGACTTTGATAGTTTGTCCTTATCTCAAAAGTTTTGACCAACAAATAATATATCTAGACCTTTACTACATGCACAAATACTACCAATTCTAGTTCATGCATTATCTAACCCACTTTAAACATAGAGATTTATTATACCCTTGGGTCAGACCTAGCTCCTTTAGCTTCCTTCCTAAAAGAGCTAGGGTTGACCCTTGAAAAAAATTCACACAACGAAAAAATAGCAAAAATAACTCAACTTCAAACAACCATAAATTTCTCAATACATATAAGAATTTAACAAATGAGAAGTTATTTTTGTAGTACTAAAAAATATCTACACAATGGAGAAAAACCCTTCTGAAAATGACCATTGAAATAAAAAATATGGCTTTCACAAAATGTGACACTTTTCTAAAAAATATGCCCTAGCTTTGCCAAAACCAAACCCACTTTGCCCAAATAACTTCTTTGATACCAAATGTAAAGAACCTATTTTCTCATTCCATAAATATTTCAACAATATGAAGAAATATTCAATATGCATCCACAAATAAATTAATTACACAATAAATTGCTCAATAAAATAGAGATTGATTATACCCTTGAGGTAGAACAACACCATACAATGCTCCTTTAGGAAGTAAACCACTCCACAATATATCTAGCTCCACAAGCCAATACATATCCAAGCATACATCATAGATAAATTTCACAATGGGGGTACATCTCTCTTTATACAAGAGTGTGATGGTTCACCTTTCATGAGTTACAAGATCACACATATGGAGGTTCACCTTCCGTGAGTTGCAAATAGCAAAATAATATGAAAATATTCCTTGTGGTTACATATGAAAATATTCCCCCAATGGTTACAAATGTGATTCTATCACTTACCCATTTCTATTTTGACATGTGGCCTTCCTTAATAATTAATTTATGTCTCATACCATTATACAATACAATATTAAATAACTATCTTGGTACCTAACATCATGCTTCTTGAGTTTTTTAGACTCATAGGCTACTATAGCCTCTTCTTGGAACAATACCCCACCCAAACCTTCTAAAGAAGCATTTATACACACAATAAAATTCCCAAGAGAATTTGGTATCTTGAGAATTAGTGTCATAGTTAACTTATTATTTAGACTCTTAAAGGTATCCTCATACTTGTCTGTCCATTTTAACTCCTTTTATTTTATTTGAAGGTTGGTGATTGAATAGGCATATTTGGAATAATATTTCACAAAATACCTATAAAATCTAGTGTATCCCATGAAAATACTAACTTTTGACACATTTGTTGGTGTAGTTGATGAGTGTCATTGTTCATTCATCATTTAATCATTATATGTGTCAGTCCAGGGCAGTGTCCAAAGGCTGTATATGATAGAAGGTGTCACAGTTGCAGGTTCAATTCATTCAAGAACAGGGTTTTATTGGTGGAACAATTAGTGTTTTTGGGGGTTTTTGTGTGCCCTCTAATTCCTAGAACTGGAAATCAAATTGTAGAAAATAAAGTTGAATTAAAACTTGCAAGAAAAGCAGAATCTGAAATAGCAGAAAATGAAATATTGCTAAATTTAACAAAAAGGTAAATTGCAGAATTGAAATCACACACAGTTGCAAAAAAATAAACTAACTACAATTCCCTGAGCATGTTCTAAATCTAGAAATGCAAACTATCATTTATTGCAAAACTGGAAAATATCACAAATATGGACATTACAGTAAAATGACAGAAAACTGGAAATTGCTGCAATTCTGAAATAGAAATATTAAAGTTGCATGGAATGATGGAAAAATGCTTTCAAGACTGAAATCTGAATTTAAAGCTACTAAAGAAGTGAAAACTGGCAGAATTTTTCTAACCTGCTGTAGCAAGAAATTAGCAATGTATTCTGTCAGAAGATGCCTTCCTCTGGTCCTGCAAGTGGCCCTTGCTTCCAGAACTAGATGAAGGTGAAGAGTTATGCTAAGAAAACCTAAATACTAATAATCAAATCAACATGCCAACCAAGAACTAAAAACTGCACCTTTTTATTCAATCTGGAAATGCATTACAATAATGCAAGAAAAGCCTGTAGATTACTGTTCTGCTACAAAAACAACTGCACTCTTTATTTATCTATGTCTCCTATATGACTATATGCCTATATTCTATATGCTCAACCGTGATGGGAGCTCTCTTATTTATAATATTATGCTGATATACTTGATTACTGATTTGCAAGGATTTACAACTGTTTGCACAACTGTTTCCTAGAATGCATGATATTGCTTTGTCAAACTTGATCTATTCAACCTTATTAAGATGCATTCATTGAGGAAATTAGTTAACATGATTTGGGACAACTTTTTGGTCAATTTTCAATACTTTCCTCTATCGATCTGTCGCTTTTTGACCATCTTCTGTTGTTCCTGTGCTATTCCCTATTCCTGCGCTATTATTCCTACACTACTCCGAAATAACAAGAAGTTGCATTTAGTTATTATTTCATGCTCCAAACATGTAGGGAAGAAGTATTTGATCGCTTAGAATGTTTTCATTTATCTTGTACGTCCTTTTTGCATTGGTGGCACGTGCTAGAGTGACTGTTTCCAAGCCCTGCTGTATATGTACAGCTGGTTCGAGCTATCATAGTCATAGTCTGTTTTCCTACACAGTCAGCTACAGGGGACAATATTTTTGGTGCCTTTTGCATTTGAATTAGCTCAAACAGAGGAATACTACTATTAAGCACCAAACACTCAACAATTACTACTGATTTTAAATTACTACTGACAAATTAGCTAAAAATAGGTGAAACTGTAGAAATAAATAGTAAAGCAAAATATATGCACTTAACATTTTAGAATATGCAAATATCATTACATAATACATTTTACCCAAAATTAGCATAGAAAAATAATAAAAAGGGTGATTCAAATGATTAGAATGTATCCAAAAAGTGTTCATAGATGAGGCAATTCCTGGCCTCATCATTTTCCCCCAACTTATGGTAATGCATGTCCTCATGCATTTTGTGCAACTCATCGAGGCACACAGGTCTAGATCCAGACATATTTCATGAAATTTTAACAATGCACCACCAATTTTTTAGAATTCACTAACTGTTTTTACAGACTGAAACCATTGTTGGAAGTCCTCGTTAGGCTGTGGATCATTATCAAAGAAATAGGGGACAGAAGTGATAACTATTGGCATTCTGTATCTTAGCCCTATCCAATGTTCTTTGACTTCTGAAATAATGTGTATAATACCTTCTACCCTTCTCCTTGACCAAAACAGGTTAGTGGGAGAAATTGGCTCCAATTTTTGTAGGGAGATAGACAATTCACCCCATCTGTTCTTACATGCTGCCACAGCATCATCAAAGAAATCTGCACAAAAATTTTGAAATTGAGTTATACCTTTTTGCAGATTTTCTAGATAAAGATGTCTTATTCTAGGATCCCTCATAAAGGAGTAGTGAGTACTGGTACAATCCTTGTGATTGAGAGGAGTAGGTCTGACAAGTAAAACTGCCTATGATTCTAAGTCCTTGGCTATCTTCTTCTCTAAGTACCAATTAATATTATTTTGTAAGGTGGACATAAAGGCCCTCAATTGTAAATTTCCTGTATAAATGTGAGGCAAAAACATGCTCTCTGTTGGTAAAAATAAGTTATGTAAGAATAACTCACATAATAAGTTCTGCTGCTCCGTTGGACTCTGCACAAAGGCTTCCACAAATTTTGCAGGAGTGGTCAACTAGTGAGGGAGCTCAAAAACCAGTCTCATAATCTGCCAACGTAGGTACCTCTCCTTGAGTAGGAGGCTATAGAACCTAGGTGGTCTTTTGCATTGTATTGCATACTCTGCAATTTGACATACATATTTTACCTGTGTTTTCAACCTATTGACTTATGTTTCTTTCTCTACTAGTTTGGTTTTGGCAGAGTTCAAAGTTGCAAATTTCCCCTCTAATTGATGACACTAAGTCATCCAATAGGCTAGGTGTTCATTGTACCTAGTCAAGGGAACTATGTTTGGGGGCCTCAAAATCGGTTGCATTTGTGCCACTATGTTCACCTATACCCCAACTTCTACAGTTGATGTTGCTATTGGAAAATCTGTCTGTGTCCCCTGTTCTGCTGTAACTATAGTGATTAGACTTTCATGAGGAAGCATTTGTGCTAGAGGAGAGAGTGTGGACACTTGTTCTGGAGCTGCAACTATTTGGTCCTACACAGGAAATGTTTGAATGTCCTGCTAAGGGGAACTATCATTCTTCATCAAAATTTTAGATGGATTTTCTTGCAAAAGCATATCATCAGATGTTTCTACTCTTGCTGCATCTGCAACAGGTGATTCCTATGCCTGTGCTGTGTCATATTTTGATTGTCTAGCCAAATCTAGGAGAATTTGAGCCCATTCATCAGGTACTATTTTTGTCAACCCTATAGACTGATTTTCCAGCTACAACAATTTGTTTTGCAATTCTTGAACTTGCTGTTGCAGCAGAAAAATTTGCTAATATTTTTCTTTCATGGCCTCTTCAGCATGATCAATCCATTTGGTATGGGTTTTAATAACACTCCTTGTAGCATGAAACTGAGTGTGGATGTCAACTTCCTCCTCATATTCAGACCCAAAATGTGTCTCAGAATCAGAATGCATCTCAGACTCAGTATATTTTTCAAATTTGGAATATTTTTTAGACGTAGAATACATGGGAGTATGCTCCTTAATCCTAGTTGGTTCAACATTGAAGTCTAAATGATCCTCAGACTCAGAATCGGTATAATAAACCAATGGACGGATAGGGCTTATTACAGTTTCTTCTATTGTTAGGTAAAATTCCATTGGCTGTATTTCTATTTCCTGTGTAGCTTCTTGTGAACTGTCTGTCCTAATTTCTTCTTTTGACAAATTGATTGGGTCTGCAATATGTACTAGTGTATTTGACAAGGTTTTTGTTTTCTAAAGTCTTGCAAACCTTCTCAACCCTATAGGTTTTGGATGTTCCTAAGCAGATGCAACTTCTACTTGTTTTGGAGCAACTACAGATTGTTCTATTGGGTCAGGAATGGACATGGGTTCTGTTGTTGATTCTGGAGCAGATGCCTGCTCGTTGGAACCCCCAGTTTCTTTGCTGGGTTGTACATTTTTTGCAAATGTCACCCTTCTTCTTTTTATCTGGGATTCAGATGTTGATGCATGTTGTATCGTAGTTTTGGAATATGGGGGATTGTCAGGTGAAGGGGAAATTCTATGTTCAAAGGGCTCTGGCTAAGGATTTTCTTCTACATATTCCTCTATTTCCTCTTCTATTTCCTCTCCCTCTAGTGCTGAGTTTGCATCATTAATTTCTTCCCATGGAGAGAAGAAACGGTCAAAGTTTCTAGGGTTGGGTTTCCCCTAAAATGGTATTTGTAGATGAGTTTAATTAGCCCATGATGTTTAGGGCCTCCCTTCCCTACTTGATATTTTAGAGCCATGGCTTTAAGTTCTTGGTAAAGATACAGAGGAATGTTGACCTTATAGTTTGGTCTAGTTGCTCCATGGCACAAATGGTTAAGGATTCTGAGGTGTGGGCCAGACACAACAGGAAATTGGCTATCAGAGGTAATGTACCGCATTACCCACATTGCGACATCATCCCAAGGAGACTGCAAACTGGACCTTTTTATCCCTTTGCACACATTTTTATTCATTAAAAATTTGATTTTCCTATCTCCTTCTGTAAATTGATTTACTAGGTCTGGTAAAGTATTTCTGTCGGTTTTAACAATTTGCAAACCTTGAAGGGGAAATTCAGTAATCTGACTAAGTATTTCAGGGGTTACCTGGATAAACATCCCAACAATGTGTACTCCATAATTTTGGAAGGTACGTGCAAATTCTGTCGCCAGGCCCTCAGAATAACCATCGAATTTGCGTAAAAATGGCATAAATTCTCCATTGGTAAAAATTTGCAAGGACACAACATCTGTTTCTAGGTAGCTGATGTTCTTAGGTTCTACTCTAACCTTCTTTCCACCCATGGTATCTTCCGTTGCTTTCTATGTGTCGGTGGCTGCAAATTTTTATGACCTGCGTTTGTGTTTTCTATTTTTAGGGCTTTTCACTCCTCAGCATCGGAACTGCTTCGAAACATGTAGAATTTCATGGCAGCGTTTACGATGTTGTCAACCCAAAATTTTCATTGGTTTTGTTATGGTTGTCAACTTTCACGTGCTACACAAAATCCAAGACTTGAACTTTCCCTTTTCAACCAAATAAATTACCGCAGGCCACATGTCATAAAATTTTTACACAAAACCCATTATTGCCCTTAATGACTTATTCATGCACTTAGTGATTTAAACAGTTCATTCCTATAGTTTGGGAATAAAACAGTCCATTCCTGTGCTTTGGGAATAAAACAGTTTATTCCTGCGCTTTCTGTTTGCTGATTCCGGCACAATTTTCACTTTTGCATTCTAGAGCAAAATTAGGCAGAGGCATTTGTAAAACACTTTCTACTTTTTATTCCCCTTTTTACATGCTTTATACTAATCAAGGATATATACACTATATACTAATAATTTACACTATTCAAAAAATGAGAAGGCACATACCTGTTAAAACCATTTTATCTACATTTCAGGGTGCTCTTGCTGAAATTTCTAGCTAACCAGTCTTTGAACTAAGGCAGGTGCAATCTGAAAATAGGTGAAACAATGGTCATGGAACAATGAGGGTGAAAAAAACTAGGTAAACATGTCGGAACCCCGATTTTCATGTAAATCCAACTCAAGAGTGCCTCAAAGAGGTTTTCACTTTCTGAGTTTTTATTTATTATTTTTTTTCTCTCTTTTTTTTTTTTTTTTTTATAATTTGTATCATTATGCTGAATTCGAGATGGAAGAAGAGCTTTCTTCCCAAATGTGTACATCCAAACTTTCCAATTGCTTGAGAAATTCTTCCTTGTTTTGTGGTTTATGGTACATACGAAGACGATGTCCATTTACCACCAATTTGCATTATGAGTCATTGATAGGTGTAAGGCGAACAACTCCATTGTCAAACACTTCCTTAATTTGGTACGGCCCAAGCCATCTAGTCTGCAACTTTCCAAGGAAGTCCTTGTATTGTGAATCAAACAATAGGGCCCAGTCAGCTTGTTGAAATCTTCGCTGCTGAATGTGACTATCATGCCACATCTTCCTTTGTGCTTAGATCATATCTGTCTGATGTAGGGCATCCATGCGTAGTTCATCCAATGCATCAAGTTGTAGAATGCGATCTTCTTGTGCCTGTGACAAATCAATACCTACTTCCAAAGTAGTTCGAAGAGTTAGTAATTCAAATTCAATAGGCAAAAGAGGTTGTTTTCCATAAACTAATTCATATGGGGTAAATCTAGTGGTGGATTTCCACATGGTATTATAAGCCCAAATAGCTTCTGGTAACTTGTCTAGCCAATTCCTTCTATGGAATTCTATGGTTTTGGTCAGAATTCATTCTAATTCTCTATTAGTCACCTCAACTTGGACATTGGCTTGTGGATGATAAGGTGAGGATTTTATGTGTTTGACTTGATAGAGTTGAGTGAAAGCTTCAACAACTTTTGAAGTAAACTGGGGTCCTTGATCTATGGTGATGGATTGTGGGGCTCCAAAATGTAGAAAAATCTGTGAATACAAAAAATCAGCAACTTTCTCTTCATGAGCATGCTTAAAGGCACAAGCTTCTACCCATTTGGTAACATAATCAGTACATACCAAGATATGTACTTTGCCTTTAGAAGGAGGATTAATGGGTCCTACAAAATCTAAACCCCATATTTTAAATGGTTTTGTTCCTATTTGAGGTTGTAATGGCATTTCACTAGTAAAAGTAGGTTTTCCCATTCGTTGGCAAGCATCACAATGTCTTACGTACCTTTTTACATCTTTGTGCAAAGATGGCCAATAGTATCCGATACCCAAGATTTTGCGAATAGTGCTTTTGAATAAATAATGCCCTCCTGATGGTTCATCATGGCATGCTCGTAGGATGTCATATGCTTCATCTTGGTGGATACACCTACGTAAAACATGATCAGGACTGCATTTAAACAATAATCCTTCTATCCATTTAAAAGAAGAGCTTTGCTTGATTAACTATTTCCTTTGTTTAGGGGTAAAGTGAAGAGGAATCTTCCCTGTAACTAAGTAATTAGCTATGTCTCGCAAACCATGGAGATTGTACAAATACAGAGAAACAACTTTTCATCCTGGGAAGGTATCTTCTACAACTTCCCCTATATCTGCATTTGGTATTCTTGACAAGAAATATGCAACTACATTAGATTTCCCAGGCTTGTTTACTATGGTAACATCAAATTCCTGCAATAGAATCAACCAACGAATAATTCTTGCACTAACAAATGGTTTATTCATCAAGTATTTAATTGCAGTATGATCTGTATGGATGAATACTTGATACCCTATGATGTAGTGTTGGAATTTGTTAATAGCATAGACTACAGCCAAGAATTCTTTTTTAATGGTAGTGTAGTTTTTCTCAGCTCCTGTCAAGTTTTTACTAATATAATATATTGCATAATTTTCCCCATTTTCAATCTATCCTAACACAGCTCCAACAGCATTATTGGAAGCATCAGTTTGACTATGAAAGGGTAACTCCCAATTAGGACCTCTTAAAATAGGTGGAGTGGTTAACTTCTCCTTTAAATTTTCAAAGGAATTTTGACATTTAGAAGACCAAACAAATTCAGAATCTTTCATTAGCAAAGCAAACATGGGATTTGCTATGGTACTAAAATTAGCAATGAATCTGCGATAAAAACCAATGTGTCTTATGAAACTGCATACATCAGTCTGAGTTTGTGGAGGAGGGAGATTTTTGATGACTTCAACCTTCTTAGGATCAAATTTGATTCCAAAAGAAGAGATATGATGTCCAAGGACAATTCCTTCCTCCATCATTAAGAAACATTTCTTAGGATTCAGAGAGAGGTGGTATGTTTCACAACGAATCAACACTTTTTCAAGCTGTTCTAATGCATATTCAAAACTATTTCCAAACACCGTGAAATCATCCATATAAATTTCAACACTTTCATTGGTTAAATAAAAAAAAATTGCTAAAACAACTCTTTGAAATGTTGCTGGAGCATTACATAAATCAAAGGGTAAAACCCTGTAAGCAAAAGTTCCCCAAGGATATGTAAAGGTATTCTTTTCTTGGTCTTCTGGGGCAACTTGTATCTGGTTATATCCGTTGAAACCATCAAGAAAATAGAAAAAATTCTTTCCAGCAAGGGTATCCAATACTTGGTCTATGAATGGTAATGGGAAATGATCCTTATGTGTGGCCTTATTCAACTCTCTATAATCCACACATACTCTCATTTTACCATTTTTCTTTGGAAAAATGACCAGTGGTGAAACCCATTTACTGTCAGAAATTGGATAAATGAATCCAACATCTAAGAGTTTTTCAATTTCCTCTTTCACAATTTTCTTTAGAGCAGGATTCAAACGTCTCTGAGGTTGCCTTACTGGTTTTATGTTGTCTATATATATCCTATGTGTACATACCTCAGGATGAATTCCAGTCATGTCTTTATAATTCCATGCAAAAGCTTGAACATGCTTTTGTAGGACTACAAATAATTGGGCTTCCTGGTTCTCAGTTAGCCAGCTATTGATGTTTAGAAATTTACCTGGCTGGATTTCAATTTTTTTGATCCCTGGATAGATAGAACTAGCTGCTTCATAGTTACTGATTGATGCATTTAATGGACAATGGTGTGGTTGTAGAGTATGAAATACTCTAGAATCTATCTCAGAAATGATACCTGGTGGAATCAGAGGACATTTGAAGGTGTTAAGGAGATGATGATGCCACCCATGTGGTAGAATGAATGATCTTCCCTGATTAGGCATGGATGATAGAAGTTTAGAATTTTGTTCCTCTTCTTGCCACAACAACCGATGAACAAGAGTTTGATCATCAGTTAGTCCTTCTGATTGTAATGTTTCAATTAGGACAGTTTCATTCTCGAATATTTATCTTTCTAGTGCAATGATTTCATCAATATGTTCCTTCACTACGACTGTAGCCAAAGTAGCAATGGTTTCTTGTTTAGATTCTTCATTAGATTCAGGATACCAAATTTGTCCAAAAAATTTAGTTGAAGGTTGAGCTGGTGGATACAAAGAAATTTTTTGTAGGTCAATACCATTGGAAATGGTCATTTCCCCTGACCTGTAGTCTATAAATGCAACTGCAGTAGCCATCCAAGGTCATACTAGAATGATAGGGTATCCATTGACTAAAGTTCTAGGTTGCAACACCAAGAAGTCTATAGGATATTCCCACGAAGAGACTTTAACGACCACATCTTCTAAGATACCTTCTGGTTTAGCTATCGACCTATCTGCCATTTCCAAGACTGTGGTGGTAGGACTAAGATTATGGAGCTACAATTTTTGCATTGTGTCTTTAGTCATTACATTAATTGCAGCTCCAAGGTCAATTAGCACATTAGGAATTTGCATCACTCCAATAGTAACTGTAACTACTGGACTGCCTAGGTCACTATACTTGGGAGGAACTAGTTTCCTAGCCAATAGATCAGCTAATTTCCCTTCTACCTGAACAGTTTTAGGAAAGGCTTTTTTTTTACCAGGTTTCTTGATACATAACTCCTGAATAGTCTTTTTTATTAATGGTATATCCCTTATTGCTTGCAACAAAGGAAGAGAAATTGACATCTTTTTGAGTTCTATTACTAATTCTGATTTAGGGGTAGTATCAACATGATCAAACCTTTCAGGGTATGGTAAGGCTACTGGAGAAGATTCCTACATTTTTGCTATTTTTTATTCTTTTTGTTTTTGTTGCAATGCCTCTTGATTTGAAGGTTCTTGTTTCTCACTAATTTCTTCAATGTTGGGTGGAACAGGTTCAGATAAAATCTTTGCTGAATGTAGCTGGATGTTACTACAGTCAAGTACATGAACTACAGCAGTGTCTTCAGACTCAGCCTCATAAATAGGGGCTATTTGTCTGAAATTATTTGGGTTAGTCACAGGCTAAGCTGGGAGTGGAGGTTGTTTTACTGGTTGGATTTGTTGATGTTGTGTTTTTCCTTAAAAATTTGGATTAGGAGCTGGCAGCAAGTTTTGAGTTTGCCCTTGATACCTTTGCTATCCTTGATATGGTGGATATTGTTGTCCCCATATTTGTCCTTGTTGTGTCCACTGTGGATGAGTTACATTCCACGGTGGATTCATCCATCCAGAATGTGACCAATCTGGAGAAGCTATCCAAGGTTGGTTCCAAGGTTGTGTAGGGACTTTTGCATGTCCCCATGGCATGTTCATATTCCAAGGAGATTGTCCCCAATTTGGAAACCGAGGAGCATTGGGATATTGTGTATAGCCACCATCGGATCTCTGCCCAATAGCATTAAGTTCTTCTATTTGGGTGCCTAAGATAGATTTTAGATGAGGCAAAAAATGACATCTATCTGTTGAATGTTCCTTGGAAAAAATTCCACAAATAGAAGTTTTGTTAAAATGATAATCCTACAGGGTATGCTTATTCTTGCATCTTGGGCAATAAATTGCCAAATGTGGTGTAGAATTGGATTTTGTATTTCTCTCACCTAATGTAGAATTGAGTTGAACAAGGATATCAATTTTTAAATTAGCCATTTCCTCCATCAACTCTTTTATGTCATTACTGCCAAAATTCCTTTTCTTTCTTCGTTGGTGAGTGCGGGAATAGTTTCTACATAACTCTACAATATCTTCAAGGTCAAGTTGATCTATGTCTCCTTTTCCCATTAAATCTAACACTTCCCTAGATTCATCCTACAATCCTCTTAAGAAGATAGGCTTTAAGAAATCAGGTTCTACAGGACCACATCTCTTTTGGACAAAGGCAAAGCAATCAAGGTAATCCTCTAAAATTTCATCTTCTTCTTGCTTGATCTGAAACAACTCATCTTTTCTATTTTGTACTCTACAATAATTCTAATATTTATGTAAGAATGCAGTCTCCATGTCATCCCAACTACAGATTGAATTAGATTCAAGATTACTCATAAACCATCGGAGAGCAGCATCCTTAAGTGTAGAAGGAAACAATTTCAATTTTTGATTATCATTTATGTAGTCATAAGTATGACATAACACTTTGAATTCAAAAAAAAATTGATCAGGATCTTCTAAAACAGTTCCCTTAAAAATTGGCAATATGGATGGAGAAATAGTTTTCATGGGAGCATCTAAAGATGGATCCAACTATATGGGATATTCAAAAGTCTTAGGAGGATCATCAACATACCCACCTAGTGGTGGTAGTGGTGCTGCTATATTTGTTTTCTTTCTTGAGTTTGATGTGGATGGTTCAGACTTAAGGGAACGTTTAGTAGAAAGTGCTGCAAGAAGTTTTTGCTTTAATTTTTCCAAAACTTCAGCTGATGAAGAAGGTATGTCTTGCTTAGTTTCCCTAGGGATTTCAAATATAGGCAATTCTTCATCTGATCGAGCAGGTTGCTTTGGAGGTTCAGAGCCACTTCAGATAAACCTCCCTATTTCATCCCTTAGCTTATGCATTCATGCCTATTCACTAAATAAACTGAAATGCAGTATTTCAAGGATTGTAACATAATTCTTGACCTGTTTCACTTTTTCTAACAAAACCTATTTTTCCCCGACAATGGTGCCAAAAATGATGAGGGTCATTGTTCATTCATCATTTAATCATTATATGTGTCAGTCTAGGGCGGTGTCCAAAGGCTGTATACGATAGGTGTCATAGCTGCAGGTTCAATTCATTCAAGAACAAGGTTTTATTGGTGGAACAGTTAGTGTTTTTGGGGGTTTTTGTGTGACCTCTAATTCCTAGAACTAGAAATCAAATTGCAGAAAATAAAGCTAAATTAAAACTTGTAAGAAAAATAGAATTTGAAATAGCAAAAAATGAAATATTGCTAAATTTAACAAAAAGGTAAATTGCAGAATTGAAATCACACACAGTTGCAAGAAAATAAACTAACTACAATTCCCTGAGCATGTTCTAAATCTAGAAATTCAAACTATCATTTATTGCAAAATTGGAAAATGTCACAAATCTGGACATTACAGTAAAATGATAGAAAACTAGAAATTGCTGCAAATCTGAAACAAAAATATTGAAGTTGCATGGAATGATGGAAAAATGCTGTCGAGACTGAAATTTGAATTTAAAGCTGCTAAAGAAGTGAAAACTGGCAGAATTCTACTAACCTGCTGCAACAAGAAATTAGCAATGTATTTTGTCAAAAGATGCCTTACTCTAGTCCTGCAAGTGGCCCTTGCTTCCAGAACCAGATGAAGGTGAAGATTTATTCTAAGAAAACCTAAATACTAATAATCAACTCAACATGCCAATTGAGAACTAAAAATTGCACCTTTTTATTCAATCTGGAAATGCATTACAGTAATGCAGGAAAAACGCAGATCATCGTTTCGCTACAAAAACAACTACACTCTCTATTTCTCTATGTATCCTATATGACTATATGCCTATATTCTATATGCTCAACCATACTGGGAGCTCTCTTATTTATAATATTATGCTGATATACTTGATTACTGATTTGTAGGGATTTACAACTGTTTCCTAGAATGCATGAGCTTGCTTTGTCAAACTTTATCTATTCAACCTTATTAAGCTGCATTCATTGAGAAAATTAGTTAACATGAGCTGGGAAAACTTTCTTGTCAATTTTCAATACTTTCCTCTACCGATCTGTTGTTTTTTGACCATCTTCTGTTGTTCCTGCGCTATTCCCTATTCCTACGCTATTATTCTTGCATTGCTCCAGAATAACAGGAAGTGACATTTAGTTATTATTTCATGCTCAAAATGTGTAGAGAAGAAGTATTTGACCACCTAGAATGTTTTCCTTTATCTTGTACATCCTTTTTGCATTGGTGGCATGTGCTGGAGTGACTATTTCCAAGCCCTGCTATAGATGTATAGCTGGATGGAACTGTCACATTCACAGTCTATTTTTTTGCACAATCAGCTACAGGGGACAAGATTTTTGGTGCATTTTGCATTTGAATTAGCTCAAATAGAGGAATACTACTATTAAGCACCAAACACTCAACAATTACTACTGATTTTAAATTACTACTGACAAATTAGCTGAAAATAGGTGAAACTGTAGAAATAAACAGTAAAACAGAATATATGCACTTAACATTTCAGAATATACAAATATCATTACATAATGCATTTTACCAAAAATTAGCATAGAAACATAATAAAAAGGGTGATTAAAATAAGTAGAATGTATCCAAAAAATGTTCATAGACGAGGCAATTCTTGGCCTCATCAGTAGTCCAACTTAATATAGCCCTAATTTTCTCTGGATTTATAGCAATTCTTTTTATCAAGATAATGTGCCCCAAATAATGTAACTCTGAAGTATAAAAATCACACTTGAACAACTTATTATAAAGCTATTTTATCATGAACATCTCTAAAACTAACCTCAAATGATGTTATTCTTTGCTGCAAAAATATATCAATATATCATCTAGAAATACCAAACCAAGCTGATGTAGATATTTTTTGAGCACATTGTTCATAAAATTTATAAAAGTTATCGATGCATTTTGTTAGCCCAAATGGTAATATTGTGAACTCATAGTGTCTATATTTAGTCTTAAAAATTGTCTTATGAGTATCCTCTTATTGAATTCTTAAGTGAGAACATCTAGATGTCAAATATATTTTTGAAAATATACTAGCATCTTTTAGTTAATCAAAGAGATTGTCAATAATTTGGCAAAGATTAATTATTCTTAATGGTTACCTTGTTCAATGTTCTATAATCTATGCATAACCTCAAGATACCATTCTTATTTTTCACTAATAATACTAGAGCACCCCAAGGTGACATACTTAGTTTGATCAGACCCTTTTACAACAAATCTTGAAGTTGCAGCTTAAGTTCTCACAACTCAATTAGGGTCATTCTATAAGGTATCCTTGCAATATGTTCAGCCTATAACATTAACTCAATAGTTAATTCAAATTCCTATTAATGTGGTAGAACTGAAATATTTTACATCCCTAAATCCATGCAAAATTATATGTTTTTTAAACATTTCCTCATTCACCCTTTCTCTAGTCTTTCCATTAATAATACAACATACCACCTATTTTAATGGATTTATTTATATGCATAACTGATAATAACTAGGGTTGAAAAAACCCTTGTCTAATTTTAACTCTTACCCTCCTATTATCCTTATTGGTGTAATCCATCCACCTTTCTTGGAAATTGATTAAGGCTCCATGAGCCTTTAACTAGTCTATACCTAGGATAATATCAAAAGCATGAAGTGGTACTACATATAAGTTCCATATAGTGGATCCATCGGATAAGGTAACCTCAAACATAGATAAAAAATGATCCACTAAGTAGGTTTTTACTAAACAATACTTGACTTTCCATCCTTGTGCCAAATATCTAGATATTTCTAGCATATCCTCAATAATACTTGTGGAAATAAAACTATTTGTAGCTCTAATATCTATTAAAACTATAACATATTTATCAAAAAACTTACCATATAGTAACATAGGTGTTTATTTGTTATCCAAGTTCTACTTCCCTATAGCGGTATAGATCCAATGTTGTTATTCCTCTATTTGGTTGCTCGAATCTGGTCATTTGGGACATTTACTGGTGTAATGAGGGCCCTCATAGATGTAGTAACATGTTTTGGGTGCCTAATATCTTTCTTGTATTTTCTCCCCTATTCCTCATTTCTATGCCAATTTATTATGCTTTTGTGGTTGAGGGTAGGAGCTATCATTTTTTTCTAAAATGTCTTCTTATATTGCCCTTGAATTTCATTATTCTTATTACCAAAAATTGGGTTCCCTATACTCTTTTTTTTTACTCAATATCCTTTTTCATAAACCCTACAATATTTCTTTTCATAAGATCCCACCTCCTTACTTCTATCAACCCTAAATAGTTGAAGAAATACCTTTTGGTTTGGAAGTTGATCTCTTCCTTCATGGCTAAGTCATAAGCCTTTTGTAGTATTTTGGGTTTGAGAAAGTTGATTACTATCCCAATCTTGGAATCTATCCCTAATATGAACTTATGCACCTTAATTTTCTCACTGTTCTCATACTTTGCAATATACATCAAGATTTTGACAATATTTGAAAGTATACTTTTATTGATAGTCAACCTTATTGAAGTGTAGAACATTATTTAAACTTCTCTACATAAAAATATTAAGAATTTTTTTTTTCTTAAAACATCTGGTGAAACTGTCCCATCCAATATCTGTAGCTTGGATATTTTTACCTATCCTAAATGTGTTCTACCATTATAGGGTGGTATCCTTGATATGAAGAGAAGCACATAGTTTAGGTTTCAAAAGAGTTACTTTTCATGGAAAAGAAGGTTTATAATTAATTTAGCTATGAATATTTTGCATGTCCTCCTTCCCATTAAATTTAGCTACCTTAATATTCTTAAGATCTATAGAAAACTCATCCTCTATTCGAGTCTCACATTCCTAGATTATTCTAATAGCATTCCCTTATTTTCTACCCTCTACAACTCTACTACTACTTTCCATATTAATCAGATTTTATAGCAATTATTAATATTGTTACATCTGCTCTTGAAGTAAATTAACCACAAAATAAAAATATTCCACCCTCTCACTAGAACATGTTGTTCCTCTAATTTTCTTGTCAAAATTTTTCTGTCCTTCTAGACTTTCTATTAGATCCCCTTGTCCTCCTAGTTTTCTTGTTGGATTTTATTGATCATCCAATCTTCTTTTGGGAATGTACTATAATTTCCTCTTATGTATCCAACCCTACTTTCTTGGGTGATCCTCCTCTTAAAATTGGTGACATATCCTATCTACATAAAGGAGATGGGTAAGTTACAATTTTTTTATTTGTACTTACATTTAGTTAGTTTAATTTCCATCATGAAGTAACCTAGATAATAATCACTCATTGATAATGATTATGGTCACTCTTTCCTACCCACAAGGTGCCATTCCTAATAATAAACTATACTCTATAGGATTTTTACTCCTTGGTCTTATTAGTCTAGTCGGTATGCAATACTTGGCTTATCCCAATCACGTCAAAGTCCCTACTAGAGTAAGTCTCCATAAAGTAGCGCGTAAAGTCAAGGCTAATCATAGGCCTACTTCATGGAAGCTTCTACTACTATGACCTAAAAATTTGATACCAACTACAAAAATCCATCAAAACCAACCCAAGAGAGAGATACATTTTTTAACACAAGTAGGTTCATAAGGAGTCCTAATATTATCTTTAGCATTCTTAAGGCTTCACCATGTTTGAGTTTTATGTATTTATTGACGTTACTCAAGTGGAAAGGAGTTGTCAAAATCCCATATTTTTGGGGTTCACCTTACTAAACATCATAAATATGATGCCAAAGTGGTCCCCCCAACTTTCCTATAACCTCATCGCTATAGGATAATTTCACCACAACATAAGGATTATCTTATATGGCCCATAATAATTTAAGTTTAATGCCTTTTGTGTAACCTATCCATAAGTCCTTCTATGGAGGTTATTTTTGCATAAAGCCTTGATGATTAGTTACTACACCTTTGTGGTCTAAACAAGATCATTTCCACTCACTTGACAATGATTATGGTCACCTTAACCTAACCATTAAAGATACCAACATAATTTTCATGTAATTGATTCCATTAACTTCATAATTATGGAACACCCAATCCTCTCCATTTAAGGTGTATCAATCATAAGAATATGGATATTGCATCACCACAACTCCTTCTAGATTCATGAATATCTAGCTATTTCATCATCACAACTCCTTCTATGACTCACATCTACATATCTATTGCATCACCGTAACTCCTCCTATGATTAGGTTAATTATTTGACTCAAGGGTCATAAAAATCTTCTACATATTAAACCAAGAGCCCCCCTCAAATATTTATGTATAATAAAAACATAACATCTCACTTAATAAATAAGTAAAATAGCTATAACATAAATAAGGTTATTATTTATAACACCATGCTAGATCTATAGTCCAGAAATAGAATATTATTCCATATAAAATCCATTATAATGCTAGCACAAGATAATATCTCTCTAAATGGAAATTAAGCAAGAATAAATAATCTAAAGCTTAATACTAACTAACTCATTTCTTAAAATTAGAAATAATTGCTTACACATGAATCTTTCATTCATTTATTCCAATAAAGAAAACATATTCAAAAGAATTCATAACTGGATCATTATTTTTTTATTCAGAATACAAAACATTTTATTTATTTACACAAAAGTTTCAAGACATAAAATGGCTAGGTGTTACATTACAACATTCTCATACCAAATTTTATTTTCCAACTACATTAGAGCATGTGCACCCAAATGGTCTTTGTGCCATTCTATTTTCATGAACATCTTCTTGAAATAATTTCTCTTGGATTTTAAAACAAACATAGGGATCATGATTGCTCTCAGTGTAATGCAACTTAACATTCTCTATGTATAATAAAAACAACCATACACAATATTTCTAAGAAAACAAGGAGGGAATCCTATAATTCTCTCTATGATTCCCTACCTACTCAAGTCTATAAAATTATTTTCATCTCCAAACAATATCCCAAAACTCATTGCAACCAAACAATAAATATTTTAAAAAAATCAAGAAGAGAACCCTATAATTCTCTCTATAATGGTTCTCTTACCTACTTATGTCTCAAGAAACCATTATAATTATTTTCAAATACATATATTCCAAAAAAAATATTTTCTTTTTAACATCTAATATTCAAATAATTCAAAGAATAATAACTTCCTTAACATAGAATATAGGCAATTATTCAATTTATATATAAGATCAACATAAACCAATTCCTTCCTTTTCTTTTACAAAATAGTCAACAACAATTAAATGTGCACTAATATTCTTTTCAAAATATCCTCTTAGCATGAAAAGTAATAAAAGCATTTTCATTTAAATTAAAAAGCATTCCATAAAAATGTCTTCTTAGGAATAGAAGAATAACATTTACTAATCTAAATCAATCATACTACTTGAACCTAATTCACTAACTTACTAAAAAGTTTTATAAAATCCCTTTTAAAACTTTCCATTAAAGGTATAATAAAAAAATAAAAGAATAATAATGATCATAACATGAATTCTAATATTTCGTTAAATAAATTAATGTTCTAAATATTGGATTCAAATTCCCACTACTGCCTTGATTAAATCCATATATTGTGAATGTAAAAGAAACAAAATCCATCAAGGTGTTAGTAAATTAAAAAAAAAAACTCAACATCATGTAAGGGAAACACAAGGAGAAGGTTCAGCAAGGTGCTCATGGCAATACAAAAACTCACACATAGTTCTAGAAAAACCCATTGACCAACAATTATAAAATACTTGGTTAAAAAATCCTATCAACACCTACTTAGGTTCAGGGCAACAACAACCTAAAGCTACTAGAGGAAATTTCATGGTAGAGAGGCCACATCATTGGTCAACTTCAAACAAGTTCTCATAGGAGAGAGAAAGAGGGTTCTAAAATAGCAAAATTGAGGTAAAAGAACTACCACATAGCTCCACAAAGAACTAAATCCTGATAAAATAAAACAACACACAACAAATAGACAAATAATTCTATAGAAATGGAGACCAAGAACATAGCTACATAGGAAAATATGTTGATCACTATTAAATAATTCTAGCTCAACTTTACAATGATTGGGTGGTAAAACTAAGGAGATACACAACATAAAGCCAATAAAAATAAATGAAAAATAATATAATAGTGGTGCCAAATAGACCATCCACATTTACATTTATTAATTGTATCTTGATCCTATTAGAGTTGTGCTCCAATATTTCCCTTGATATCACATATTCCTTCTACTCTCCAATAATCCAACACCCATACTCTCCCATTATTTGAGCTATAAATGTGTGTCTTAACATTGGTGATGCACCTTACCTTAACATGCATCAAAGTAATATACACAAGGTGCATTACATTATCTTCTTCTTTCTTAATATTTCCCACATTCACAACATTAAAAAAAGGGTCACTCTCTATGCCTAGCTAATGTAAACATAAACAAAAAATATATCCTCTTTCCAATACAAGATAAATAAAGTAGTAATTTAAATAACTTAAACATTAGCATATATAATGGTAATTAAATACTCATTAATAAATCAATACCAATCATTAACGTTTAACTATTGAGTTAATTATTTTTACCAATTAATATCAATTATTAACATTAATATTAGTTCTTCAAGTATTAATAGTTTTAGCCAAGTTAATACTTAATTGGATTAGTTAATATATCTTATGCTTCCAATGCAACCAATACAAAATTTTTATCAAATCCATAATACCTCACATTACCTTATCCTTATGTAGGTAACTTTTTAAGATAACTAATATGATATCCATTACCTACTAAAGATGACTCCTTTGCCAAAGGAAATATCATGGCACAACAAATTTTTCAAACAACAAGAAAAATCTCTTGGGCTATCAATGACAAAGTCATCATCATAAGTTTCCATATTTTATCTTAGGTGATTATCCCATGCCAATCCATCTGTGAGAGTACCTAGTAATGCAACCATGATTATATTAGCGTACCATACTATAAGAGTAGAAATCAGAGCATGTAATGCAACTACCCATTCTTAATAACACAAAAAAGACTATGCAGTACATATCTTCGCATCAGTAGATAAATCAATGTCAAGAATAAGTCCTTCCAAGGAGCGTTGTTACATACTCCACCCCTTAGGGTAAACACAATCATCTGTGTTTCTTGCAAATAATCATATGCATATATTTGATTCAAATAAATATGAAAATTTATTTTTCATGTCTTCAACATCTTCCCATGTTGCACAATTTTTAGAATATCAGTCCCACTATACTTACATTGATCTAGGGTTCATTTCCTCAACATCTTAGAATGAAACCATAGAATCTTTACTAGTATCACCTCAATGGTTGAGGGATCTGCCATCTATAATTTAGAAATATTACAAAAATTATTAGAATCAGCAACATATTCCTTAAGTTGGGATATGTAGAAATTATTAAGGATATTTGACAAGTTGGGTGCCAAGGAAAGCTTATAAGCAACTAGAATAATATTATCAATCATCAAAATGTACCAACATAGAAAGGATCCAAATTAGTTGACTTGATGGAACTTTTCATGGCTCTTACTGAAAAATTTATCTCCCATAGATAATTCTCTTGGTGATATTTTCATATTAGCATAGCTCTTTTGGTGATCGATCACTTCCTTGAGCCTACATCAGATCACTCTGAGCTATTCCACCATATCTCTAATAGTGTCTAGTTTTATCACCACCTGATATTCTAGATTATCCCATGATAGAGGTGTTCTGCATCTTCTACCATATAAGGCTTCAAATAGAGCCCTTCCTAAGGATTCATGGTATCCATTATTATATGTAAATTCAACTAGATGCAAAAATTCTCCTATTTAGACTTTTTATCCATGTAGTACATGTGAAGCATGTCTTCTAAAACTTGGTTCACCCTCTCCATTTGGTAATCTATTTTTAGATTATATGTAAAACTCATATTCAGTTCAGTGCCCACTACATAGTGAAAAGCCTACTAGAATTCTAGTGTGAATATATAATCCTTGTCTTATATGATCACTTCAAAATACCCATGTAGCCTAAAAATTTGTTTGAAATTTTTATTTTCCACCATTGATGCATCATCCTTTATGTTCATCGATATGAATATGTTACCTTGGTCAAAGTATCAACCAATACTAGGATTACATCATGCTAGTACCTAGTATTAGGTAAACACATACTAAAATCCATAGATAATACCTTCCATTTTTGTGTGTATATCATGTGAGTATAATTTCCTTATGGGGTGTTGATGTTCTACCTTAACTTTATGGCATTCTAAACATCTTGCAATGAAACTAGTGATATCGTGCTTCAATTCTAACCAATAGGTATTTTTCATGTTTTCACTCATTTTTTACCCTCTTGGTGAGAAAAATAGGGAGGATTATGTGCCTCTTGCATAATCAATATCTTTATTTCACCAATTTTGGGCATAATTACCCTATCCTTGAACTATAAAAGATCATATTTTATGTTGAAATCCTTATTCTATTTAGGATTTATCTCAATTTTATCCTTAATTTCAATGAAATATGGATCTTGTAGTTGTATTTCTCTAACTTTATCCATCAAGTCTATAGGACTCTAGTTTAGCACTGTTATGTGCCTTCTACTACTCAAGACATCTGTAATATTTTAATTTGATATACTCAATATCAAATTCATATTCTACTAAGAACTCTATCTATCTTCACTACCTTAAATTTAATATAGTTTGGGTAAAAATATACCTTAGACTTTAATGGTTCATCCTTAGCTCAAAATTTTTTCCCAACAAATAATGTCTCTAGACCTTTAGTGCATGCACAACTATTACCAATTCTAGGTTGTGTGTAGCATAAGTTACCTCATTCTTCTTGACTTTTCTAGACTCATAGGCTATTATAGCCTCTTCCTAAGATAATACCCCATTTAAACCTTCTAAGGAAACATCGATACACATGGTAAAATTATTAAGAGGATTAGGTATATTAAGAATCAATGTCATAGTTAACTTATTTTTTAGACCCTCAAAGGTTACCTCACACTTATCCGATTATTTGAACTCCTTCCCTTTTCTTTAAACGTTAGTGATTGAAGAGGTAATATTGGAATAATATTTCACAAAACACCTATAATAACCAGTGGGTCCCATGAAATTATTGACCTCTAAAATATTTTTTGGTGCATGCCAATTTAATATAGTCTCAAGTTTTATTGGATCTACAACAATTCCTTTTGCCTATATAATGTTTCTGAAATACTGTACCTATGTGATATAAAACTCACACCTGGAAAAATATTCATATAATTGGTTTTTCTTCGGTGCCTCTAACACTAACCTCAAATTACGGTCATGTTATTCTTTGGTGTGAAAATATAGTAATATATCATTTAGGAATACCAAAACAAACTAATTTAGAAATTTTGTGAACACATTGTTCATCAAATTCATAAAAGTTATTGGTACATGTGTTAGCTCAAATGAAAAAAATATGAACTCATAGGGTCCATATCTTATCTTAAGGGCTATTATATGAGTATCCCCTTCTCAAATCCTTAGCTAATGATATCCAGATCTTAGATTTATTTTTGAAAATATAGTAGCATATTTTAACTGATCGAAGAGATCATCAATCCTTTTGCAAATGATAATTATTCAAAATGGTTACCTTATTCAACATTATATAATCTATACATAACCTCAAGGTACCATACTTATTTTTCAAAAATATTCTTCTTTTTCACAAACAATATTGGAGCACCCCAAGGTGACACACTCGATTTGATTAGACTATTTTCTAACAAATCTTGAAGTTGTAGCTTCATTTTTTGCAACTCAATTGGGGTAATTCTATAAGGTGTCCTTGAAATAAGCTCAAACTCTAACATTAACTCAATAGTGAAGTCGAATTCCCATCAAGGTGGTAGACCTAGGAGATCTTCTAGAAATACATCCTCGAGTTCATACAAAATTGAATTTTTCTTAAACATCTCATCATGTCCATTTGTCTAATATTTTCATTAATCATATAATATACCATCTCTTTTAATGGTTTTATTTATCTACATAAATGATAATAAGTGAGGTTTATAATATCCTTGCTTGTGATGGACTTTTATCCTCCTATTATCCTTATTGGTGTAATCCATAAACCTTTATTGGAAGTTGATTAAGGCTTCATGATCCTTTAACCAGTCTATACCTAGGATAATATAAAAATTATGAAGTGGTGCTACATACAAGTGCCATATAATGGATCCATTATGTAAGGTAATCTCATTAATAGGTAAACATTTATTCATTGAGGATTTTTCTTGTGAACCATGCTCAAATTTTCATTTGTGCCAAATATCTAGTTCTTTGTAGCATATCATCGATAATACTAGTGGAAAGAAAACTAATTATAGCTCCACTATGTATTAAGACTATAACATATTTATAAAATAATGTACCATATAGTAACATAGGTGTTTCTTGTCCATCCAAGTTTTGGTTCCCTGTAGTGGCATAGATTAGGTGTTGTTGATCCTTTTTTGGTTGCTCAAATTTGATCATTGGGAATATTTATCTATGTAATGAGGGCCCCATATATGTAGCAACCTATCCTAGGTGCCTAAGATATTTCTTACATTTTATCCCATATTGATCCATTCTATGGAAATTCATTCTACTTCTATGATTGAGTGTGGAAGCTATCCTTTTTCTAGAATTTATTAGGTTCCTATTATTCTTGTTACCAAAATTTAGTTTCTATAGAAATTCATTATGCTTCTATGATTGAGGGTGGAAGCTATCCTTTTTATAGAATTTCTTATATTTTCCTAGGTTCCTATTATTCTTGTTACCAAAATTTAGTTTCCCTTTACTCTTCTTATTTTACTCCTTATCCCATTTTATAAATGCTACACTCTTTCTTTTATTAAGCTCTTGCCTCTCTACTTCTATCAACCTTGAAAAGTTGAAGAAAGACCTTTTGGTTTGAAGGTTGGTCTCCTCTTGCCTAGCCAATTCAAAAGTATTTTATAGGGTTTTGGGTTTGAGAAAATTGTTTATTGTCCTAATTTTTGGATCCACCCCTAAGATGAAATTAAGCACCTTAAGTTCCTCATTATTCTCATACTCTATAATATACTTCAATATTTTGACATATATTTGAAAGTATAGTTCTACTAGCAATAAACCCTATTGAAGTGTAAATAATTATTCAAACTTCTCTACATAAAACTGATAAAAAGAGTTTTTTTTAAAGGTATTATGGAACTATCTCATTCAATATCTATAGCTTGCATTTATTTACTTGTCCTAAATTTCTTCCACCATTCTAGGGTAGCATCCTTGAGATGAAGGGTAACCCACATGGTCTAGTTTTTGGAAGAGTAACTTTTCATGGAAAAGAAGGTTTCTAATTAATTTGGCGACAACTCTACTACATCCTTTCCTTTATTTACATTAAATTTAGCTACCTTAAAATTCTTAAGGTATTTATCCAACTTATCCTCTATCCAGGCCTTGCCTTCCTAGCTTCTTCTAACATGATTCCATTTTTTTCTATCCTGTATATCCTTGCTACTAGTTTCCTTATTGATCAAAGTTTCTACCAATTTTCATTGCTATTCGATATGTTTCTAAAGTAACTTAATTAAAAAAGAAAAATATTCCACCCTGTCACTGGAAATTTTTTTCCTTTGGTTTTTCTATTGAAATATGTTTTCCTTCTAGGCTTCCTATCGAGGACCCTTATCCTATCATGTTTCTTGCTAGATTTTATTGATTGTCTAGTCTTATTTTAGGGATGCAATATAGTTTTCTCTTGTGCAAATAATCCAATTTTCTTATATGATCCTCCTCTTAAAATGGGTGTCATCTCCTCTCCGCATAAGGAAGATGGGTAAGTTATGACTCCCTTGTTTGTACTTACAATTAGTTATTTTCATTTCCCTCATTAAATAACCTAAATAATTATTGCTCACTAATAATTATCATGGCCACTCTTGAATATCCATAAGGTGCTATTTCCAATAAGAAATTATACTCTTTAGGATTTTTACTCCTTGGTCTAACTAGTCCAGTTAGTGTGCAATATTTGACTTATCCCAATCGTGTTTAAGGTTATTAGTAGAGTAAGTCTCCTAAAAGTAGCACATCAAGTTAAGGCTCATCCTAGGCACACTCTATAAAATCTTCTACTCCTATGACCTAAAGATTTGATACCAACTATAACAACCCATCAAATCAAACCCAAGAGAGATATATTTTTTTAACACAAGTAGGTTCACAAGGAGTCCAAATATTATTTTTAGCATTCTCAAGGATTCACCACATTTGAGTTTAATGTCATTGTATATGAAACTCAAGTGGATAGGAGTGGTCAAAATCACATATTTTTTGGGTTCACATTACTAAATCTCATTATTTAGAAGGATGCCAAAGAGGTCCCTCCACTTTTTCTATACCCTCATCGGTATAAGATAATTTGACCATAGTATAAAGATTATATTTAAGGCCCATAACACTTCAAGAAGAACACATTTTCCTAATGTATCCACAAGTACTTATATTGAATTTATTTTAGCATAAATCCTTGGTGCTTAGTTACCACACATTTGTGGGTTAACTAAGGTTATTGCCACTTACTTTACAATGAACATGGTCATATTAACCTCACTGTTCAAGATACCACCATAGTTGTCCTCTAATTGAGTCCATTAAATTCATAAATATGGAACAATCAATACTCTTTATTCAAGGTGTAACAATCATGATAATTTGGCTATTGAATCACTATAACTCCTTCTAGATTCATGAAGACCTAGATTTTACATCAGTAAAACTTGTAGGACTCACATCTACTTGGTTATTGCATCACTGCAACTCGTCCTAATATTGGTTTAATTATTTGACTCAAGGGTCCTAAAATTTTTCTAGATCATAACCCAATATCCCCACCATTGCAAATATTTATACTTAATAAAAGATATAAAATATCACTTAATAAATAAATTAAAGATCTATAACAAAAATAACTTAATTATAACACAATGCTAGATCTATAGTCCAAAAATAGAAATTAATCTAGCACAAGCTAGTATCTCTCTATATTTATAATGCTAGCACAAGCTAGTATCTCTCTATATGGAAATTAATCATGAAGAAATCATCTAAAGCTCAATGCTAACTAAATTTTTCTTCAAAAAATATGGCATCCATGCTTTTTGAGGGTTTTGGAGGATTGTTTGAGGAATCAAACTATGGTTTCAAAGGCTAGGGTAGAGGCTTAGAGAGTGTTTTAATATAAAAAACACCATTAGAGAGGATCAATATTGTTGTAGTGTATTTCAAAAGTAAGGATCATGACCAATAATTGGGGTCCTAGGTATTTCGGTACTAGATCCTCCAAACACAAGGAATCACATATTGGGATAAGTTGTGTGGAATCTAAGATAGCTTAAACGACTTACAAACACAAGAAAGGATAATCATAAACACCATGGAGAAGTGAAAAATAGGATTATAGGGTGAATGGATGTTTACCATAGGCAAAAAAATACTAGTATTGGAAATAGCAGAGTATTGGATAGCTAAGGACATATTTTATAATAAGAAATGCAACCTAATAGGTAAATTTATGGGTTTCAAACCATATGTGCATTTTATCCATACATGAATAAGGAAACAATGACATTTGGAAGGAGAATGCAAAATTCTAACTCTCTCAAATGGACATTTTTCTATAGAGTTTGAATCAATGGTAAACCAACAAAAAGTATTTTACAGAGGGTCGTACCATCATGGGCCAAGGGGACTATTCCTACAACCATATAATATGGAATTCAAGCTAAGGATGGAACCAACTATTTTAAAAATATAGGTAAGATTACTTGCCCTTCCCCTTGAATTTTGTAAAGAGGAGGTACTCAAGGTAATAGGAAACTTACTAGGTCATTATAAAGGTATATCAAGAGAAATGGTTTTAGGAGGATTGACAACTTTTGATAGGGTTTATATAGAAATGGACCTTAGTAAACCTATTCCAATGGAGATAGACCTAAAAATAGAGGGTTTGTATGTTATCAACAACTGTATTATGAGGATACTCCATTTAGATACTAGATGTTCCATGCTTATGGATATTTGCCTAGAAAGTGCCCAATAGTTAAGGATCATCAATTTGAACAAAAGGAGATACACAAAATATTAACATGGTGGGTCAATATATTTAGAAAAATGTAAAATAGAAGTAATATAAAGGCCCAATAAAATATGAGGGTTTACAATAATTAATTAGATAGCCAAATAGAAGAAATCAACAAAGTATTCAAAGAGAAGGAGAAAAAGTAGGAAGACAAAACAATAGATATGAGATATTCAAGCAATTGGGTAGCTTGAAAATAAAAGGTTATTTTCAAATGGAAGTATTAGAGGAGGATAATTAGTAGGTAACACCATTTTATTATGAAAAATACTCCAATGTAGTGTCAAGGAACAAGCATGGAGCAAAACCAGACACAACCTCTCTCATGGAAGAGGAGATTCAACCCATGAGGGAGACCATGGTAGGTGAAAATAATTAGGGGATAGTATTAACTCAAGAAATAAAGATGACAAAAGGAAATAAGAATAAATATATCTCTACTTTAGGTATTCATCAAGTGGAGAAGAAACAAAAATTGAATCAATATGAAGAGAGGAAGTCAAACAAACGAAATATGGAGGAACAAGGAAGAAATTTGAGCCAAAATAGAAATATAAAATTGATGGATGATTTTTTCTCTTCTAGTTTTTAATAATATTAATTACTTGGAATGTGAGGGATTTAGGCATCCACCACCAAGAAAAAAGGTAGTCAAAAAAATTATCATAGATATGAGTCTAGATATAATTTTCTTACAGAAAACCAAAATGCAAGGAGAAGAATTACAAAAAATAAAAAATAAGATACGGTGAAAGGACATATCCTTAGTCAATTGGTATAGTGAAAATCAAAGGTATTTACCACTATGTGGAATCACCAATTATTTATAGCGATAGGGAGTCATCAATGAGAAAGGTGTTGATGGTTCAATTACAAAATTAAAGAACACAAGCTTATACTGAGAGGGGGGGTGAACAATATAAGACCACTTTTTAATTTTCTTTTCAATTCAATATTATGCAGTGTATAGATAGTAGTATCGATAGAAGTAATCAAAGAAATGCACAGAACACCATACATAATAAAGAAATATTTTAACATGGTTCACCCAATGTGGGCTACCTCCACAAAGAAAATATTTCTCAAATAATCTCTTAGTAATCCTTCCCAATTACAATTTTTATGGACCTATTTCCAAAGGATATGTTGATCCCCTAATCTCAAGTTCATGGATATATTCCATAGGATAACTCTTTTCCCTAATGATTTGGCTAGTGATCTTCTAGAAGACTTTGTCTCTATGTTGCACTAACTGGTGGATCTCTCTCCACTTGAAGACTCCTCAGTCAGAAGATCTATCTTCAATTTTCCTGGCTACTGGATCTCTATCCACTAAGACTTTGTCCTATATACTTTGTCACCTCCAAAAATATATCAATAGGTTAACTCATAACCTTATCAAATCTTCTCAATAGGTTCACTCAGAACCTGATCAAATATACTCAACAGGTCCACACAGAACCTATCCAAATATGCTCAATAGGTTCACTTAGAACCTGATCAAATATCCTCAACAGGTCCACACAAAACCTATCCAAATATGCTCAACAAGCTCACTTAGACCTTGTCCAAATATGCTCAATAATTCCTCTCTAGGACTTGCTCAAATATGCATTACAAGCTTCTGCAAAATCTTAGACAAAATAAATCCATAACACTTCTCAAAGACTTGCCCCAAATCTGCTTAACAAGCTCACATAGAACTTCTTCAATCACATAGAATCATAAAGATAATTGTTAGAGACTCAATATGTTCTATTCTCATATCTCAATCTCAACTCAAATCTATCTCATAGAAGAATAAAGAGAATTGTTATAGGCTCAATATGTTCTATACTCAAATCCCAACCTCAAATCAAATCAATCTCATAAAATCATAAAGAGAATTGTTAGAGACTCTATATGTTATATTCTCAAATCCCAATCTCAACTCAAACATAATATAGAATAGTTTGTTTCTTGGAACTTGAACAACCACTTCACACAAACACTTGACTAGGCTCAATCAAATCTACTCAACCAATCACCACAAGGATCAATTATTCTCACAAAACCCTAGTCCAAGCATGTATCATTCAACTCAAAATGTTTCCAACAATGCTCAACAATAAATCTCACATAACAATGATACTCATGTTATTTTCTAGCTCAAGTTCAAGTTCTTTGTATGACAAATTGGCTTCAACAATAATGCTTATAAAACAAGGTTTAATCACAACTCTCAAACCAGAAAACCTTGAAGCATTAAATCAACAACTCCTCAAAAAGGAAACCATAATCAATCCTTTTCTTTCCAAAGATATTTTCAGAAATCAATCACCCATACAAGTCAATGGAGAATATTGCCCATGCCTTTTTTATGCCTTATGAGTTGTCCACTAAATATGCCACAGTCAACACATTTTATTTTTCCAATCTTAATAAGGGTTAGATATATTGAGTAATAACAAAACAATAAAATAATATCCAAATAACACCTTATTACTTGTACTTTTTTTAACATCCACCAAAGTTATTTTTAGAACAAAACCCTTACTCACAATAACATTCACTAAAAGAATTTTATTACAACCCTTATTGCTCCTAAATATTCAATTTAAAATTCACAATTCAAAAATTAATTCTCAACTCAATAACCACCATAACCTTATTCCCTAAGGTTATTCAAAAAATCAATTAACAAAGCACCTTTACCCCTTATAACTCCATTGCCAAATTTAATAAAAAACCCTTATTAAAATATTAAAGCTTGCTCAACCTTATATCTCCTACAAAAATTATAACCAAACCTTAGCAAGCATATATTTTAATTAAAATATTGACCCCCATAAATATTGAAGTCAGATCGCATACCTCAAAGGAGCCCTTGAAGGGATTTGGCGTTTCGAACCTCTACCCATCGTACTACCAAGTGGTAGCTAAGCCACGTGGGCTAAGACTGCCCACGTGAGCACCTTGGGCACTCTCTTACTTAAGTCATGTGTGCTTTCCTTACAGGGTGCTAAACTTGGCCACCCATAACTTGATCGTCCATGTCACACTCCACAAAATGCACTACACAATATTCGGATGTAAAATACTTTGGGTTTTCAAAAATCATGCGACTAGACTTGGTAAATTAAATGAAAAACCTTTGGCTTATTTATATAAGCCATCCTTCAATGTGAATACATCAGCCCTTTTAAAATTTCCCTCATGATGTCGATGGTGCCAATAAGAAAGGAGGGAAAAACCTTTTAAAAGGTTTTAAATTTAAATTTAAATTTTAATAAAATTAAAATTTAAACCTAAATTTCAAAATTTAATCACTAGAGGTCCTTTTTCGATGAAATGAAAAGCCAACTTAGGTTTTAAGAAAAACCTATTTCAAATAAGCCATCCATGGTTTTAAATAAAACCTTTCCTTGTCTTTTCATAAAAACATTTTTCTAAGCTTCCCTTGAAGCTCTTTTTGGAACAAAATTTCATGCATCCCTTCTTGACCCTTTGATCAAAACCTTTTCTGCTCACGAAGCTCTTTATGGAGCAAAATCAAAGTGCTTACTTACATAGGCCCTTTTGACATCTATGACAACTTTTAGCTTAGGGACTCAAAATTTCCAACAATATCCCCCTTTGTCATTGATGGCAACCCATATCATTTTAATAAAACCTGACCTTATTTTATGCTCCCCCTGGGACTTTTCTTCCCTGGATCAATTCTCTCTCAAATATCAAATCTCTTCTTATACCAAATATCTTCCCAATACACAAATCACTCCCCCTTTGACATCAATGGCAAAGTGTCACCTTTGGGGCTCGAGGCTAAGAATGAGCCTCTTAGCTTAGCCCCTCACCCACCTCCACATGATGTGGTTAATTTCTAGGGTGGGATTATTTCTACTCCCCGAAAGCACTGTTCTTTTCCTTTATCTTTCTCTCTTCTTTTCTGATTTTTCTAAATCTTCTCACTATTTCTTTCCAAGTCATCATCCCTATTCCTGTCATCACTTTTGTTCCTTTTCCTGTTCTTGTTCTCATACATGTTCCTATTCATGTTCTTGTTCTCATCCTTGTTCCTATTCTTGTTCTTTTATGAGCCTCTATTCCTATTTATTTTTTTTTGTTTCTGTTCAAGTTCCTGTTTCTATCCACATTCTTGTTCCTGTTCATGCCTATTTTTGGAATATTTTCTCTAAACCATATTACTATGTGACCATCATTATTGCACTTATAACACTTAATGTTATTATTACTTGGATGTGCAACTGTCTTAGGATTTATCCTAGTGAAGCCATATCTTCTTCTGTCATGAACCCTGCAATTCATTGCCTTGTGATAAAACTCATTACATGAATAACAATATCCTTGGACGAGCTATCATTTTCCATATTCCTATCTTTGATGTGTCCTACACTATGAAGCCATGTGCCCAAACTTATGATAAGAAAATCATCTTCCATTTAAGCTTCCTTGTATTGACCTCATTTGTCTCTTGTTCTGATTGTTGTTCCATATGTATCTTCTTTTCCCATTGTCTCTTTTCCTGTTAGACTCACTGCAATCTGAATCATCCTTAGAAGTTTCACTTTCACTTCTGATTTCATCTAATAATCCCTTTTATGAAGTGTCTTCTTCTAAAGTTCCTTCTTATTCAAGACATGAGATAGACTTTGCTTTCCATTTCTTTTGAACTTATCTGGAACCAATACCTGTCTTGTTTGATGCTCTTATTTGTATCTTGACTATTTTGTCCACATTATTTGCACTGGTTTCATACTTGTATATATTATTCTTGGAATCCTCTAGATATTCCTTTACTAATGCCACTTCTTGTGTTAACTTTTCACATTCCATAATATTTACTTCTAACTTATCTTTGAACTTGTCTGCCTTAGCTTTTGTCTTCTCTAAATCCTCTATGAGAAATAATATTTCTTCATCACATTATTGAAACTAACTTTCAATCTTAGAGTGTTGCTTTCTTACGTTCTTTACTGTTTCAAGGGCATAGATAAGTTCTCCCTTGAGATCATAACCATTCTCTATTGAATAATCCTCTATCTATTTGCCTTTGTCCACATTAGTTCTTTCTTTTGACTTATCTTCTATAGGATCACTCACTTCTTCTTCTAATGCCATTAGAAGATTCTCATTTGGTCTACCAAGTGCATCTTCAAAATCATCATCATTGAAACTATAACCATCCCTTGTGCAATCATATTCAATATGTCCAAATTTACCACATCTAAAACACTTGAGAATAACTGGAGTCTTTTTCTTAACTAGATATTTTTCTTCAACCATAAATAAGATTTCATCTCTATCATTCTATGAAAAACTAGCATCACTAACAATTGAGTACTTACTTGCATTATCTGCTTAGTAGCTTCTCTTTTGCCTTTGGAATAAATTCTTCCCTTGTCTGTTTTGTCCATCCCTATTTTTCTTCTGGTACTTGTATGTTTCAGATTTCCTGTACCTATGATCTTGTTACTCTTCACCATTGTTACTCTTCGGCTCTTTGTACTATGTTGCAAAATGTCCATACTTACCACAATTAAAGCACTTAATAGATCTTATATCTATGGGTCTTATAGAACCTTTATCTCTTCTACCATAGTTAGCTTCTTCATCACTAGAATATTCATTGCTTGATTCTATCTTCTTACCCTTTTTATTTCTATCCATTTTGATTGCAAATTCTTTTTGAGGAATAGGATCTTTTTTTCTTCTCTCAAAAGTTGTAAGCATGCCAAAAAAAATATTTCTTGCTAGACTATCACTATCAATTGATGTTTCTATAGCAAGAACATTTTCACTGTACCATTTTCGAAGAGTTATCAAGATCTTATCGTAAGTATTGTATTCATCAACTTTCATTCCAAGACCTTTCATCTCATGTATAAGTTCATCAACCTTTTCGAGATAGTCATGAATATTTTCATCATCCCTCATTCTTAGATCCTCAAATTCTCCTTTGAGATTTTTGATCTTAGCTTTCCTAACACTTTTATCTCCTTCATATATGGTATGCAAGAGTGTTCACATATCTTTTATTGTTTCACTTTCCATAACCTTCATAGATTCTGATTTACGCAATCCTTTTATAATTGTATTCATAGCTCTTGAATTTGTATGCATGAGAAACCTACCTTTCTTATCTGTAGGAGGATTAATTTTTGAATCATATCCAAGTTCCACTACATCCCAAACTTCATTTCCAAGTTCCATCAGGTGGAATCTCATCAGTACACACCAATACATATTTTAACGTGGTTCACCCAATGTGCACTACCTCCATAGAGAAAATGTTTCTTCTAAATATTTCTCAAATAATATCTTAGGAATCCTTCCCAATTACAATGTTTATGGACCTCTATCAAAAGAAGATGTTTATCCCCTAATATCAAGTTTGTGGATATATTCCATAGGAGAACTCTTTCCCTTTTTGCTATGGCTAGTGATCTTCCAAAAGACTCTATCTATATGCTACACTAATTGGTGGATCTCTCTCCACTTGAGGACTCCTCACTCAAAAGATATGTCTTAAATTGTCCTGGCTACTGGATCTCTATCCACTAATACTCTGTCCTCTATAATCTATCACCTCCAAAGATCTGTCAATAGGTTTAATCATAACCTTCTCAAATCTACTCAATAGGTTCACTTAAAACCTGATCAAATCTAATCAACATGTCCACACAAAACTTGTCCAAATTTGCTCAATAGGTTCACTCAAAACATGATCAAATCTACTCAACAGGTCCACACATAACTTGTCCAAATCTGCTCAACAATCTCACTCAAAACTTTTCCAAATCTACTCAATAAGTCCTCTCTAGGACTTTATCAAATATTCATTACAAGCTTTTGCAAAAGCTTACACAAAATCAGTCCACAAGCCTTCTCAAAAACTTACCTAAAATCCGCTTAACAAGCTCACATGAAACTTTTTTAATCACATAGAATCATAAAGAGAATTGTTAGAGACTCAATACGTTCTATTCTCATATCTCAATATCAACTCAAATCTATCTCATAGAATCATAAAGAGAATTGTTATAGACTCAATATGTTTTATACTCAAATCCCAATCTCAACTCAAATCAATCTCATAAAAGCATAAAGAGAATTGTTAGACTCTATATGTTCTATTCTCAAATCCCAATCTCAACTCAAACATAATATAGAATAGTTTATTTCTTGGAACTTGAACAACCACTTCACACAAACACTCGACTAGGCTCAATCAACTCTACTAAACCAATAAACACAAGGATAAATCCTTTTTCACAAACCCCTAGTCCAAGCATGTATCATTCAACTCAAAATGTTTCCAACAATTCTCAACAACAAATCTCATATAATAATGATACTCATGTTCTATTCTAGCTCAAGTTCAAGTTCTTTGTATGACAAATTGGCTTCAACAATTATGCTTATAAAACAAGGTTTAATCACAACTCTCAAATCAAAAAACCTTGAAGCATTAAATCAACAACTCCTCAAAAAGGAAACCACAATCAATCCTTTTCTCTCCAAATATATTTTCAGAAATCAATCACCCATACAAGTCAATGGAGAATATTGCCCATACCTTTTTTATGCCTTATGAGTTGTCCACTAAATCTGCCACACTCAACACATTTTATTTTTCCAATATTAACAAGGGTTAGAGATCTTGAGTAATAACACAACAATAAAATAATATCCAAATAACACCTTATTACTCCTACTTTATTTTAACATCCACCAAAGTTATTTTTAGAACAAAAACCCTACTCACAATAACATTCACTAAAAGAATTTTATTACAACCATTATTTTCTTCTAAATATTCAATTTAAAATCACAATTCAGAAATTAATTCTCTACTCAATAACCACCATAACCTTAGTCCCTAAGGTTATTCAACAAATCAATTAACAAAGCACCTTTACCACTTATAACTCCAATGCCAAATTTAATCAAAAACCCTTATTAAAATACTAAAACTTTCTCATCCTTATATCTCCTACAAAAATTATAACCAAACATTAGCAAGAAAATATTTTAATTAAAATATTGACCCCATAAATATCGAAGTCGGAGCGCATACTTCAAATGAGTCCTCGAATGGCTTTGGCATTTTGAACCTTTACCTATCATGTTGTGAAATGATAGCTAAGCCGCGTGGGCTAAGACTGCCCATGTGAGTGCCTTGGGCACTCTCTTCCTTTAGCCATATGCACTTTCCTCACAAGGCACCAAACATGACTGCCCACAACTTGACCGCCCATATCACACTCCATGAAATTTGGTACACAATATTCGGATGTAAAATACTTTGGGTTTTCAAAAATCATGCAACTAGACTTGGTAAATTAAATGAAAAACCTTTGGATTATTTATATAAGCCATCCTTCAATGTGAATATGTTGGCCCTTTTAAAATTGCCCTCATGATGTCAGCGATGCCAATAAGAAAGGAGGGAAAAACCTTTTAAAAGGTTTTAAATTTAAATTTAAATTTTAATAAAATTAAAATTTAAACCTAAATTTCAAACTTTAATAACTTTATCATCGGAGGTCCTTTTTAGATGAAACAAAAAGCCAACTTGGGTTTTAAGAAAACCCTATTTCAAACCTGCCATCCACAGTTTTAAATAAAATCTTTCCTTACCTTTTCATAAAAACATTTTGTTAATATTCCCTTGAAGATCTTTTTGGAACCAAATGCCATGCATCCCTTCTTGACCCTTTGATCAAAACCTTTGCTACTCGTGAAGCTCTTTGTAGAGAAAAATCATAATTCTTAATTACATAGGACCTTTTGACATCAATGACAACTTTTAGCTTAGGTACTCAAAATGTCCAACAAAAATAAGAAAAATGGGAAAAACTAGACTATAGTTAATTTATATGGAGCACAAATAGTCAAATTATAGAGGGATCAATGGGCAGCCATCCAAACATTCAAATACAACTAGTTGAAGGACCAATGTATTATAGGAAAATATTTCAATGCAAATCTTAGAATAGAGGAACAACAAGGAGGTAAAGCCATGTTGGATGAAAAGGATAAGTTTTTCTTAGCAATAACATATCAAATAAATCTAATAGATATCCTAACTATGGATAGCTCCATGATCTAAACAAACAAAATAAAGGAATGGAAGATGGTAAAATATTTCCTAGATCATTTCTTCATGGAGGAGGAATTATACCTACATACTAAACATCAAGTGAGGTTCATGGATAGGCTTTCTTCAGATCATTTTCTAGTAAGCCTTACCATAGAATAATACAGTCATAATGTTGCATGAAATTTTAAATTTGAGCTATGGTGGCTAAATTATGAGGAGTTGGAGAACCACATAAAGGAATGGTGGTAATTAGTGAAACCAAGATTTGGAACAAACCAAATAAAACTCGACAAACAACTAAAATATGTAAAGACCCAACTAAAGAAGTGGAGTAAACAGAAGAAGAACCTTACTAGAATCTAAAAGAATAAAATGAAGGATTAGAGGGAGAAGATTGCTTAGGAGATAAGACAAGGAACTATTACAAAATATTTGTTGCATCACAAGGTAGGAATTGTTAGGAGATAGGAATATTTGGAGGAATAAGAAGATATCTATTGGAGGCAAAGATCTAAAGTTACATGGTTAAAGTAAGGAGATCAAAATGTAACTTTCTTTCATAAGAAAACAACAACTAGAAGAAAATAGAATAGAATTACAAGTCTTATAGATATGATGGATCAAGTAAAAATCAATCGAAGTGAAATGAAAACTATAACAAATCAGTACTTCCATATCCTATTTAGTAGTGATGAAATTTCAATGCAACATGGTAGGAGAAAATACTAGAGATAATTTCTCAATTAGTAAAAACTAAACACAATAAATTATTAATAGAAGAAATTTCTATGGAAGAAATATCATAGATCATACAAAAAAAGTAAACACAAAATTTGCCAAGACCAGATGGGTTCATTATTGAATTTTATCAAAAATTTTGGGAAATTTTAGGCCAAGCAGTGGCAGAGGTAGTAGAGGAAATCATACAGAGTGAACAAATGTTAAAAGTATCAAGGCAGGTCTCTAGTTTGAATATATACCCTACCAAATCCACATTGGGTACCCAAAATGCAATTGATAATGTTGGTGCAGTCAAGGCCATGTGTGGCTCTTGGGTGATTTTGATGGTGTAGAACTCCCTAGTCATGGTTTCTCAGACTGAGGCCCCATAAGGGGTTTTTCACTAAATTAAAAAAAAATGTAGTATACAAGATATTAACAAAGTTGATGAAAGAGAGGTTAAAATATTTTTTACCAAATCATATTTCAAGTCAACAAGGTGGTCTTATTGAAGACAGAAAAATTTTATATGGAATAGTAGTGGCCCAAGAAGCGATACACACAATGTCTAAGAAAAATTACCTAGGTATATTTATTAAATTAGATCTTTCGAAATCCTATAATATAGTAGACTAGACCTTTATGCAAAGGATTTTAGAAAAAATGGGCTTTGTAGAGGGGTGGAGAGACTGAGTAGAATTATGTAACACAAACTATATAATTATTAGTTCTAATACATGGTGGTATCTCTCCCATGTTCATAGTAGGATGGGGGTTGAGGCAAGGGCACCCTCTTTCCACTTACCTTTTTATCCTTTATGTAGAGGGTCTAGGGAGACTATTAAAAAAAATGGAGACAAAATGGGAGGCTAAGAGGTCTAAAAATAAGTTCTTAAATTAAGGTAAATCACCTTGTGGATGATACTACTTCTATTAGTCAAGCCAATATCCTACTAACAAGGAACATAAAAGAATTTTTAGATGGGTATACTCAAGCTACTAGTTAAACTTTAAATGGAAAAATTATCAAATGGTTTTTTAAACACAACAAAGAGGGTTAAAGAGAAAACTATACAATTGTTGAACTTCATGAAAAATACTTTACCCATACCATATTTTGGAGTACATTTATCTGCAAAGAAAACAATAAGCAAGGAGTGGAAATGGGTGATTGATATACTACAAGCTAAGTTGAGAAAATAGACACATAAATGACTAAGCTTGGGAGGAAGGCTTACAATGATTAAAGCTATGCTACAAGCCCTCCCAATTTACAAATTTTCCATACTTTCAGCTCAAAAGGGAATTCTTAAATATATTGACAAAAACATAAGAATGTTTTTATGGCTAGGTGCAAGGGGAGAACAAAAATTAGCACTAGTTTGGTGGGAGAAGATATGTCAACCAAAAATACAAGGAGGATTGGGGATAATATAAACATCCCAAAACAACAAGGCACTAGTAGGGAAGCTATACTAAATATGGATTGCAACTATTGGGGTCTTATGGAGTAGATAATTAGAAGCCAAATATTACCCAGGAGTGGCTGAAAAAAACATCCTAAGAATTACAATCGAAGGAGAGGGATACAAAATATGGAGAATAATGCAAGCAAACCAAGAGTTAATAAATCCATAACTATATTGGCAGTTAGGTGATGGAAAGGATGCTCTATTTTTTAAGCATTCACAAAATCAATCCCAATCAATTATTTAGACATTCCTAAATATGGAGAGTTGGAAAGCAAAGCTCTAGAAGGTAGGGTGGTGGAAAGCCTCTTAATATATGAAATCATGGAATCAACATGTGCAAGACTTACTACAATGAATAAATCCTTTAGAATGGCTAGTGAGGAGGAAAGATGAACTAACTAAAAAACTATGGAGAGATCTCCAAAGACACCCAATTCAAGATGGTTATAAGAAGGATATACTTGGATGGGTAAGAAGTAAGTTGGAAAACTATAAGGTAAAGGAGGGATACAAGTTATCCTATGAATATGAGATTTCCCCAACACCACTTCCATGGAATTTTGTTTAGCAAAAGGAAGGATGGACATAAATTAACATTTTATCATGGTTGATTAACCATAGAAAGTTTTTGACATTTTATAGTTTGAGAAAAAGAGGCTTCTACAAGCCTTCCAAATGTGTTATGTGAGGAAATGAAGAGGACACCTTGAATCAGCTATTTTTTTCAAGTTCCTTTTCCAAAAAATATGGATAAGTTGGTGGGTTTAGATAAAAAAACATTTGGAAATCTTTGGGATCTAGGAAAGCTTTTATGAGAAATGGAAACATTACAAAGACTTAAAAAATGAAATGACATAGAAGTTGAGACCTAGCTTTATATGGTGGGATTTATGGCTAGAAACCAATGCACACATATTCATATCAGAGCATAGAGTAAGGAAGAAAGTATGGAATATTATTATTAGTAAGTTAATGGAAACATATCTAAAAAATTATAGGAGGAAACAAACATAGAAATTGAAGAAGTGACTATTCTAAGGAGCTTTGTAATAACTGTAAAATAAAAACAACTAAGGGTTGGGTTCATAGGTGATATATCCTAAAATAACATAGAGTTGAGACCATATCCCAGAGAATGGGTGAAGATTAACATAGATGGATCTTCTACTAAAAACCCATAATATATTGGAAAGTAGAACATGTGTACTAAAGATAAAAATGTATTGGAAAGACAACAAATAATGAAGAAAAAGGACAAGAAATATTCTTAGTATTAATGATAGCTACAAATCTATATTTACATAAGCTATGGATAGAGAAATACTCTCAAGTATGGGATGGAATCTTGAATCCGATAAAAACCTTTCAAGTTCTCAAAATTGAGGAGAGAATGAAGGTGGAAGTAGTTCAAAATATTTGGAAGGTTTTTCAAGATTTTTTTATTACACATATCAATCAAGAGGGAAATATTATGGCTTATTATTTAGCAACATGGGGAAAGGAATTGGAGGATAGACAATATATAGAATCTCAAATAGAAAATAAGATAAGCTAGCTCTAAAGAATCTAAGGGTTGCAATATGTGGTATAGGTAGATAGAATAATAGGAAGAGCAAATAGTCATTCTAATGAATCTATCATATTTATGCCAAGGAGCAATGGCCAAGAAGAAAATAAATGATAAGTTATCCTAGTGTCAAGCTGGGTAAGCAATTTTCTTGCCTGATTGCCATAGGATCGTGTGTTTTCATCCTTATTCTACTATTGATATACTATACGACTTATTACCAGTATATTTAGAGTGTTCAAGGTGGATGATTTTTAAAAATAAAATAAACATAGCCATAGATATTTTTATGAGTATGTCTAGATTAAGAGAAAATAAGCCTCCACCCCACAAAACAATAGATATGTCAAACATGTTCAAGATGCCAATAATGACTTCAAAATAGTATGAATATAGATGGATGGTCTATAAAATTTATATGAATGAGGAAAATTGGAATTCAACTCCAATAATGTTTATGTATATGAATAACTACATTATGGTGGTCTGAGGTGATGTTTTCAACAAACACACCTATAAAATGATATTATGGGTAATTTTTGAGCTAGGAGGGATTGTAGGAGGCTTTTATTCTCCTTTGTTTCCTGTCTAGCTCATTTTACTTTGTAATACAACTTGTGTCAATATAATCTATTTTTCAATTTAAAAAAAACTCATTTCTTCAAAATTAGGAATAAATGCTAACACATAGTCTTTCATTCGTTTACTCCAATGAAGGAAAAATATTTAAAAGAATTTATAATTGACTCATTATTTATCTATTTATTATATCAAATATTCCATTTATTTACATAATGACTTCAAGCCTTAAAATGACCAGGTGTTACATTACAACATTCTCATCATAATTTTTCTTTTCCAACTACATTACAGCATGTCCACACAAACGATCTTTGTGCCATCCTATTTTTATGATCCTCTTCATGAAATTATTCCTCTCAAATTTTAAAAAGAACTTAAGGATTAAGATAACTCTTAGTGCGATTCAAATTAATATGCTCTATGTATAATGCAAATGACCATGCAAAATAATTCTAAAAAAAAAGGAGAAAATTTCATGATTCTCTCTATATTGGTTCCCTACCTACTCAAGTCTCAAGAAACCATTATAATTGTTTTAATTTCCAAACAATATCCCAAACCTCATTATAACCAAATATAACATATTTTAAGACAATCAAAGAGAGAATCTCGTAATTCTCTCTATAATGGTTCTCTTACCTACTCAAGTCTCAAGAAATAATTATAATTGTTTCAAAAGAAATATATTTCAAACTCTTTATTTTATTTTCAAAATCATCTAACATTCAAACATTTCAAGGAATACTAACTTCCTTAACAAACAATAAAGGCATTCAATTTATATATAAGATCAACATAAATCAATTCCTTCCTTTTGTTTTACAAAATAATTGATAACTTAAATATGCACTAATATTTTTATAAGATCTTATCATGAAAAATGATAAAAGCATTATCATTTAAAATTTAAAAGGATTCCATAAAATATCTTCTACTAAATAGATGAAGACCATTTACTAAATTTAATCAATCACACTACTTTAACTAGATTCAATAACATACTATATATAATGTTCTTCCAAATTTCTTTTAAAAATTTCTATTAAAAGTGCAATCAAAATTCAAAGCATAATAATGATCATAAAGATGACTTTTAAGATTTCTTAAAATAAATTAATGTTTTAAATATTGGATTCAAACCTCCTCTACTACCTTGCTTAAACCTATGTATGGCAAACATAAACTAAATAAAAGCAATCAAAGTTCTAGAAAACAAAAGCAACTCAACATTGTAGAAGGGAAACACAAGAAGAAGGTTCACAAAGGAGCTCATACCAACACCAAAAATCACATGCAACCCTAGAAAAAACACATTGACCAACAACTACAAAAGGCTCAATAAAATAACCCTATCAACACATACTCAAGTGTAGGGCAACAACAACATGAATCTAGTGGAGGGTGATTCATGGTAGAGCAGCTACATCACTAGCCGACTCCAAACAAGCTCACACAAGTGATAGAAAGATGGTTCTAAAACAACAAAACTAAGGTGAAAGCACTACCACACAACTCCATAAATAACTGAATCATCCTAAATAAAAACTAAATGTAATGAATGGATGAATTCTAAAAAATAAATGGAGACCAATAACCTAGCTACTCAATAAAATATATCAATCTCCTCTAAAGCACTCTAGATTAGCTTGAAAATAATTGAAAAAAAACTAAGGAGATACACAACGCAAAGTCAATAAAAAACAATATAAAAGAATATAATAGTGCTGCCAAACAAACCACCCACCTCCACTACTTAATTGTATATTGATCCTCTCCAAGTTGCACTCCAAGATTTCCCTTGAGATCACATCTTATTTATGCTCTCCAACTAGCCAACACCGATACTCTTCCATTATTCGGACTATAAAGGTGTGTCTTACCTTTGGTGATGCACCTTACCTTAGCATGCATTAAGGTAACATACCCATAGTGTGTTAAATTGTCTTCTTCTTAGATCACATTGTCCACTTTTACAATGTTAACAAATGGGTCACCTTTATGCCCAACTCAGAAACACAAACCAAAAATGGATCTTTTTTCCAAAATAAGATAAAGAAAGAAGTAATTTAAATAACTTTAAGATTTTCATCCATAAAGGCAATAAATTACTCATTGATAAATCAGTAACAATCCTTAATATTTAACTATCAAGTTAATTATTTTTACCAATTAATATCAACTGTTAATATTAGTTATTAACATTGATATTAATTCTTCAAATACTAATAATATTAGCCAAATTAATACTTCATTGGATTAGTTAATTAATCCTATGCTTCCAATGCAAGCAACATAAAAACTTTATCAAATCTATAATACCTCACACTGCTTTATCCTTAAGTAGGTGGTTTTTTAAGATAATTACTACTTTATCCCCTACCTACCAAAGATGACTTCCTTGCCAAATTCAATATTATGGTCCAAGGGAGTATTCAAATAACAAGCAAATGTATTGCATCTATATGAAGGGGTGCATTGTTACCTTTGAACTATCCACAACAAGGTCATTATCATCATTTCTCATATTTTCTCTCAGATGATTATCCCATGTCAATCTATAGGTGAGAGTATCTGATCCTGCAACTACAATTATATAAACAATACCATATTTCAAGAGTAAAAATCAAAGTATATTATACAATTACCCATTGTTAATGACAACATAAAAAAACTATGGATTAAATATTCACACATCAATATATAGTATATTCAATCAAACATGTGATCAAATAATATTAGATACTTTTTATGTAAAACGCCAACATTCCAATCTTGACAACTTGTGACTTCAATTTTGTCGGTTGCACTCTGAGTAACTTCTTTAATATTACCTTGGATGTAACTAACTATGATTGTCTCAATTTTATTAAATATCTTTTAAAAACCAGTTAGATAATTACAGCCCTGATCGGGGGAGTTTGCTCTTTATAAGTTCGCCAGATATTTTATTGAATTCAACCCTTCAAAATTAATTATATATTTTTATAATAAAAAACATATCTCATATCAACATTTACAGCTCACAATGATGCGTGTCATTTTGAATGTCATCTCGTTGATTACATTAAAGAAAAAGATAGAAACCAAACTTATAAAAGGAAAGAGAGAGAGAGGGTATCGGAGAAAAAATAGCTTATCCATGAGAGAATTATATTTATATTTCGTTATTAATTTGTTGAAGTAAATCCATGACAATCATTCGCCTTGTCACAAAGATTCTGGGTGTCGCAGAAAACCCCTGAAACATTTTACTGCCAATAAAGGAAGAATACTTTATATATATATATAGATATTCACCTGCATGAAGAGGATAGATGTATGCTGGCGTACTCGTCTTACAACAGCGAAACTTGCTCCTCGTATGGAAGAAGAAAGAAAAAGTATCAGACGTGAAAATGGATAAGATTCCCATTGTTTTCTATGCATATAGATACAGCTCTCTACGTTGTTTTCTTCAGGTTCACATTATAATAAAAAAAGTTAATCTAGTTGTTTTGTGAGGTATTCGTTGAGTAATTACCGGTTTATATATATATATATAAAATAATTGACAGACCTTGTCAACCAAAAATAGCTTAGTTGAGAAAAGAGAATATCTTTACCATTTACGTAGTAGTTTTATAATGTAATGCGAACATCCTATACAAGACTTCTGCCGTCTTGCTGACGTCGTAATAAAATATAAATAAATATTAAAATTTTATTGTTCTTTTAAATATATTGAAATTTAATTACTTTTTCCCTTCTATAGAGATGAGAGAGTGGAGATTTCAAGGGATAAAATAGATTGCAAGAACACTCAAATCATTGACTTTTTCACCGTTAGCGCTCCTGCACCGGTCCCAACGTAGTCACTATTCTATACTATTATTGCTTATAACCGAATATCATCTCATGGATATACAGCCGAAATTTTAATTTTAATTTTAATTTTTTAATTTTTAATTTCTCAAGGCTGAACTCAAGTCTCCTCGAACAGTGACTCTTTGAATTTTGAAATTTTGGAAGGTGGGAACCATGGTAGGATTGTAGGTGGGTCTCAAGGTTCAAGTGAAAACCGGGAGGACTTTCAATCGGAATCAAGGATACTGGTGATGGAGCTTATGATAATATGAACAAAGATGAAGTCACAGCGTTGGAAGGAAACCTTGATAACTTCACCTCAGAACATCGTTTCTGGTTTTTTTGTGGATAAAGTCTGCTTCGGGATGACACCTTTTATTTTCGTTGTCCAAGACTTCATTCCTCTCACTGTTTTGAGAAGAGAGGTCATCGTTCCTCTTGAGCTTATGGCTCCCTTTGTTTTCTAGGAACTACTATCACTGATTGGAAAAATTTTTGATGCTAGGCTAGACATTAAGACCATTTGCAAATGGATCGTCTCAAATTGGCTACCTATGGGTAACATGGAGCTAGTTGCCTACCTAAGAGGGTGTTCCTAATCAGGTTAAACAATCCTCAAGATTCAAGCAGAATCCTCATTGGAGGTCTCTGGTTCTTTAGCAGAAGAAGTATGTTCTTGAGGAAATGGGGCAAAGATTTTGACCTAGAAACACAATGCATAAACTCAACATCCATTTGGGTAAGGCTTCAAAGCCTCCTGTCACAGTTATGGCATCTTGAAATTTTGAAAGGCATAACTCAAACCATTTGTGACCTTGTTGCCATTGATTTAGCAACTAAAGCAAGAAGTCGCCATATGCCCGCATCTACATCATTGTAAATCTCCATTTCCAATTGTCAGCTTACCTAGATCTCATTTCAGGATCATACCAAAGGCATCAGACTATCAAGTATGAGGAAAAACCTGCTTTTTGCATTGAATGTCAAAATAGGTCCATCTTCATGCCCAGTGTCCCACTCTAAACAAGGATTTAAAGAAGGATGCAAGTCGCAACAAGAATGGACCAAGGAACAGTCAACCGACTCAAATATTCTAGTAAAAGAATTAGATCAATGAAGACAGGCAACTTGTCTCTTAGACCAAGTTTCACAGTATGAAGACCAAGTAAGTTCTATTTTTACAAAACCTAATCCTTTCATACCTTCAAATGGTCAAGACCCAGATCTTGAAATTGAAGATACCCTGTTGTCCCTGAAATTGCAAATCTTGTCATAGCTAAAATTGTTCATAATAATCTCTGATTTATCTTTTCACCATTGTGATGCTCCCTAATAACCCACTAGTTCTAGGCCTTCTTTCCCTCCTCTAGCCAATTTTCTACCAAAACCCAACCCAATCCTTCCAACCTAGAATATTTTGCTTTCCTATCAAACTCCTCTTTCTCCCTGACTCACATTCCCCTGTTCTGGAGCAACTTCTCAGAAGCCAAGAAAAACAAAGTATCATCTATATTGGTAGTGACAAGAAAAAGGGAAGACCATCAAATCAAGAGAGAAAGAAGAAATAAATTGAACTAGACATTACTAATGGCTTCCAACCTACTATTATTTCATCTCTATCAGATCAAACAAACATTGATTTTGCCAAGGAAGACGAAAAAGATCCAAACCACTCCCATATCATGGCAAACAGGTGGTAAAGAAATCTTCCAAAAAATCTAGATGGAGATCCTCTCATGGAATGTTAGAGGTCTCAATGGAGTAACCAAACAGACGTTAGTTAGATCCATGAGAAAAAATATGAAACCTAGCATCATTTTACTCAAAGAAACAAAAACTGATATTGAGAACATTGAAAGGATTGGTAAATTATGATGGAAAATAGTGAATATGTTTTCAGTACTATCAATGGCTCTTCAAGCGGACTCCTGTGTATGTGAGACTCAAACATTATTAATGGCAGACTTATATCCACTTTAGAAAGAATCATAAACATTCTATTCTTCAATAAATACTTCAAACACCAATGTATTCTCTCAAATATTTATGCTCCTAACAACATTACTACCCATTGTGACCTTTGGATCACTCTAAACCAAATGAGGAGAAACTCTCAAAATGAACCTTGGATGCTTGCTAGTGATTTCAAAATCTAATTTTATTCTCTTGAAAAGTATGGGGAAGATCTAGTCACTTACAAATGTTATTAAGAATTTGTTGATTTTGTTGATTTGAACAAATTAATGGATGTTAACTTAAAATGTTTGAAGTATACTTGTAGCAATAGGACATATGGTAGTGAACTCATCCAGTTGAGGCTTGATAGGATTTTATTTTCTAAAGAAGGTATCCAATTTTTCTCTACCTAAAATAGTTATAGATCATAGCCCTCTGAGCTTTGCAAGTTTGTAGTCTGCTCTCCAATTCAAAACATATTTTAGATTCGAGTCAATGTGTCTTCAACATCCTAACCTTTGAACCTGAATCTTTGATTGGTGGAAATAAATATTATTATGGCCTCCGTTAACTCAATTAGCTAAGAAAATTCACTTTATAAATCTTAAGTTAAAGCAGTGGAATAAATAAGTTCTAAGGAATATTTTTCAGGACAAACAATAAATCTATGAGTAGTTGATGAATATTGAAACTACTATTCAAAATGGGAATCCATACCTAGGTCTTAGGCAGGAAAAAAAAAACCTTTTTGCATAATTCCACAATTTTCTATCTAAGGAAGAAATATTATGGAGGCAAAAATCTAGAGCATTATGGTTAAAATAAGTGGACTTCAACACTAATTTATTTTCATGCATAAACACTCAAATACAAAAGTTCTAACAGAATCAAGGAACTCATCAGGAGTGACTGTTCAAGCATCAATGACATTCATGAAATTAGGTCCAAAGTTGTTTCTAATTTTGAGAATATTTTGGGACCCAGTGCATCTTCCTCTCTCCAAGTCTATAATGATCTTCTTCAAAATATTCCTGGCCTTATCTCCCAAGAATCAAATGTTGATTTTATTGAGAAGTTCACAAAAGAAGAAATTAAATATGCTATGTTCTCTATGCACCTTGATAAGGTTCCCGAAACTGATAGATTCCCTCCTAGGTTTTTCTAGCACTTTTGGGATATTGTTGAGTATGATATAGCTAATGTTGTCCAAGACATTCAGCAATCAGAATCCATTTCCAGAGATGTTAATTCAAATTTCTTGGCTCTTATCCTTAAGTCCCAAGTAAACAAATCCATCTCTAACTTTAGACCGATAAGCCTTTGTAATGTAGTTTACAAGCTCATATCCAAGGTTCTGGCCAATAGAATCAAGGTTATCCTTCCAGACATAATCGATAACTACCAAGGGATCTCTGTCATAGGTAGATTCATAATAGATGGTAAAATTACTATACATGAACTTATTCATTATGTTGCAAAGAGTAAGAAACCTAGCATATTTCTAAAATTTGATATTAGCAAAGCCTTCGATAGGGTTTCTTGGGATTTCCTCTTTGTAGTTTTAAAGAAAATTTGTTTTCATGAGGAGTGGGTCACCTTCATCAAGGAATGCATAACATCTACCTAGTTCTTAGCCATTGTTAATGGTTCAACAGTGAGATACTTAAAAATTTTCAAATGGCTCAGGTAGGGTGACCCTTTGTCACCATTTCTCTTCATCATCATGGCTGAATCACTTGGTAGATCCCTTAAATAGGCTTGCTATTCAAGATTTATTTCTGGTATAAACCCCTCATCTCTTTCGAGGCCTATTACTCATCAACAATTTGTGGATGATACTATCCTAGCAAATTTGTACTCAATTCTTGAAGACAAAATAATTAAAATAATTCTAATTTTTATGAAGAAGCTACTAGGCAGGAAATTAACTTTTTGAAGAGAATAATTTATTTTCTAAATACTCCCATGTGTAGATAGTTTAATATTGATTATGGGTTGTACTATTTCTCAGCTTCCTTCTACTTACCTTGGACTCCCTCTATTTCATGGTAATACTTTATAATTATTATGGAGCAATGTCATTGAGCGAATCAACAAGATGTTGGCAGGGTGGAAAAAAACAATGTTAAACCAAACGGATAAGGCTACTCCTATGCAAGCATGCCTCCAAAGTATTCCAGTATTTTTCATGTCAATCTTCAAAGTTCCTATTTCTATTTGCAATAAGATTGAAAAAATTCAAAGGAGGTTTCTTTGGGCTGAAAATGAAAATCAAAATAGATTTCTTTTAGTAGCTTGGTATAGAATCTTCAAGAAAAAAGATCAAGGAGGGTCAGGCTTTAGGGAACTCCATAAAATGAATCTAGCACTCACGAAAAATAAAGCCTAGAGAATTTTCACTAAGGCTCAATCTACTTGGATTGATATAGTAAAAATAAATACCTCCAATAAACCTATTTCATGGATAGCCCTCAAGGTTCATGCTTTTGGAATTCTTTCATTCAATGCATGGACATTATTAGAAAAGGAATGAGATGGAAACTTGACTGCATCAATTTTATAAGGTTCTAGGAAGATGTTTAGCTTAAGGATCATCTCCTCATAATTGATCCAAATCTAGAAATTCTCAAGCCCTTCATAGACCAAAAATTCGAAAGGAGAGTGATAAAATTTATTTCTTAGTCTCCTAACTGACACCTTTAGAAATCCATTCCCACTAATGATTTGGATTTCAATTCCACCTCTACTTCCAGAACCCTTCAAAATTTGTTGTGAGTCTTTGTTATTCCAAACTACTAGTCAAAATATAGTCTAATATGGAAGCTTAGTAAGGATGGTAAGTTCACGGTTAAATTTTCTTACTATATTCATGATACCACCTCACCTAGTTTGACCCTTGCCAAGTATGTATGGGTTAAAAATCTAATTCCAAAAATAGGCTTATTTTCTTGGATTGCATCTCAAAATTAAATTTTAACTATGGATAATTTAATAATCAGAGGCCTTTTTATCGCCAATTGCTGTCCTCTTTGCAAGTCCAATTGGGAATCAACTTTCCATCTTTTCCTACAATGACTTTTTTCTCTATTTATTTTGACTTCCTTGTTTGATTTGGCCAACATTGATTGGGTTCAACCGTCTTCAAACATCCTTTTGTTTGAGCAATTGCCTAAACCCTTCTTTAATTCCTAGTTAAAATTCCTATGGTCCATATGCCTATATAGCTTCCTTTGGCATATTTGGTTGGAATGTAACAACAAAGTGTTCAAAGGTGTTTCCAAAGACCCTCAATTCATTTTCATTTGTATCACCACCTTTGTATCTGAAAATGCCTATCTTTTCTCATCAAATGGCACCCCCAAACGTGGCCTTGAATCTCACGTATTTGCAAGTTTTAATCTAACAAATTGTGTTGTAGGATCTCCTCACCTTGTTGTTGACAGATCAGGCATTGTTTGGACCCCTCCTTCTACAAGGTGGATAAAGTTCAACTTCGATGGAGTAGCTAAGGGAAATCCAAAAAGGTTTGGGAGTGGCAATAATTAGGGATGATAAAGAAAAAATCATTGCAGCCTATGCAAAGAATATTGGAGTTCAAAACAACAACTTGGACAAAGTGAGAGCTTTTTATCAAGGCTTGCTTGTCCTAGAAGACCCTGTCTTTAGTAACTTAATTATTGAAGGATATTCCTTGCTAGTCATGAACTATCTTAAATATTTTCAATCCTCTTCATGAAGCCTTTCCAATATCATTTAAGAAAATTTATGAAGACTATTTGTTTACACTTATAATTTTAATTAATTTTATTATTTTTATTAAATAGTTAATAAAATATTAAAAATTCAAAAGATTAAAATAAATTATTTTTGATAGAAAATGTTTGATTGAAAGTTTTAATAAATTAATATGTTCTACATAAGAGTGGTGAATGCTTGATATTTTTAGGATGTTTTCATTTTATTATATAATATTTGTGATAATTAATTTAAAAAATATTAGTTTGATTCACATGGAAAGCGTAATTTTATTGCTATGCCCTCGAGGAGTGTAATTATGCCATCCATTTTACTTTCACATTACCTTCTTTATAATATAATATAATATTTTAAAACTTTAATGAAAGAAAAAAATTGCCTTTTAGTATTTAGTTCAAGTTATGGTAATGAGACTAAGACACCATGTAAGGGTGAGCTTCCACCACTTTAGTGTATACAGTGGTCTCGACCCTCTCCGGAACTTCTGAATACTAATTGTCTACCGTTAGCGTATTCAGGGAAGGAATCCTTCAATATTTTTTGCTGCATGTCGGTGTAATCGTTTCTCTGAGGGTCTTCACAGAGATGCACCGTGGTGTAGTTGTAGCCTTCCAGATGAAGCGTGGCAACAACTGAAGGAGCAAAAATGCGATTTTTTTTTCTTTTTCCTTCTCGCCGGAGTCTGTCAACACAGACTGCGCAGGGCGCACGTCCAACTCCCGACTTCGGGAGCGAAGTGCGGACGACGCTGCCAAAACGGCCGAAGTCCGGCACTTACGCGAAGTGCGGACTGCGCAGGCCAAGACGGCCGAAGTGCGCACTTCAACCGAAGTGCGGACTTCGCACGGGCAAACAGCCGAAGTCCGCACTCGCGCGAAGTGCGTACTTCGCAGCTTTGGACTGCCGAAGTTCGGCACTAGCGCGAAGTGCGTACTTCACAGCTTTGGACTGCCGAAGTTCGGCACTAGCGCGAAGTGCGTACTTCGCAGCTTTGGACTGCCGAAGTTCTGCAGTCGCGCGGAGTGCGAACTTCGCAGTTTTGAGTTGCCGAAGTGCGACAGTTGCAGCGAACTTTGCTGGGCAAGAAACTTCGCCGTGCTCGTCGAACAACTTCGAACGGCAACAAACGTCTTTGTTTTCTGTGGCTGCTGCTGGGTTTGCCCGACTTGGCAAGACCCGTATGAGGAGAGAAACGCCGGAACAGAGAACACCAAGGTTAAGACTTAAACAACTGCAAACCCTAAAGATGCTACAGACAAAAACAAACTTTATTCATATGAACAACTAGGGTTACAGAATTCCTCCACCGAGGAAGTAACAACATCCGCGAGCTACGCCGCAGATAAACTGGACAAGGGAAATGTCGAGTCTGTTGCTCGGACATTTATCACCGAGCCTCACCGCTCACCGAAACACTCGCCCTTCTTTCTCTCGCTCACTTTCACAAACTTCTCTCACACCCGCTCTGCTTCCTTCTTCTATGCACTCTCTCGCACTCTAGTTTGACTGAAGAACCGAACCGCCTTTTATAGCCGTGGGGAGAGAAGGATAAGGGTTATCCTTGGATAGCTTTGAATAAGGGTCATCCTCGGACCGACCCACATCTAGGGTTTCTGACAAACGCAGACTGGGTATTAACACCTATGGAGATCGGATCTGCCAGGTGTCAAATCTGTCAGAAGATAAGTGCGACGTCCTGTCACACTTTTGTCGGGTTCTCGGATTTGCGGCAGCGCAGTTGGGCACAGGCGTGAAATCTGGGTTAATATTTCTAACACCCTCCTTTAAACCTGATTTCACAAGCACTTTGACTCCAAGCTGCTCTCACAATCTGTCGAAGTCTTCCTCCTTCAAAGGCTTCGTGAAAATATCTCGCCAATTGCTCCTTGGATCTGCAAAACTGCAGATGAATTTCTCCGGACTTCACCAACTCTCTGATGAAGTGATAACGAATATCAATGTGCTTCGTCCGGCCATGGAACACGGGATCCTTTGACAGTGCAATGGCCGAATTGTTGTCACAAAAAATTGTTGTCGCGCCTTCCGGAGGATTAAACAGTTCGCTCAGAACTCTTCGCAGCCATACTGCCTGGCATGCGGATGTCGTGGCGGCGACATATTCTGCTTCGGTCTGTGGACAACGCAACAATGGGTTGCTTCTTGACGCCCATGAGATCGCCTCGATCCGAGATGGAAAGCATACCCGAAGGTGCTCTTTCGATCGTCAGTACTGCCAGCCCAGTCACTGTCTGTGAAGCCCACTAGCTCCAACTGGTCTCGTCTGGCGTAAAATAGGCCATGGTTCCGCGTCCCGCTGACATAGCGCAAGATCCTCTTGCCTGCTTGCCAGTGCGTGTCCTTCGGAGTCTCCATGAAACGGCTGATCAAGCCGACTCCGAACATCAGATCTGGCCGAGTTGCAGTCAAGTACATTAGACCGCCAACTAGCCTTTTGAACAAGGTTGGATCTACAGCACCTCCCTGTATCCAACTTGCTCAGCCTTCAAACCTGTGGCTACGTGTGTGATGGCAGGTTTGTTGTCCTCCATCTTGAAGCGCTTCAAGACATCCTTCACATGCTTTCCCCGAGAAATGAAGATGCCATCCGCCGATTGGTCAACTTCAATGTCGAGAAAATATTTCATCAGCCCCATGTCAATCATTTCAAACTCGGACTTCATGGTTGTTCTAAACTGTGCAAATAGGCTACTGCTATTGCCAGTAAATATCGATCGTCTACGTACGAGTGGACGATGATGAGCTCACCTGCTGCATTTGACTTCATGTACAGGGAGTGCTCATATGGGCATTTCTGAAACCCATTCTCCTAAAAATAGCTGTCAATCCGGCTGTACCAAGCTCGGGGCGCCTGCTTCAAACCGTACAGGGCCTTCTTCAGCTTCAGGACTTTGCCTTCTTGCCCTAGTATTTCATAACCGGGCGGCTGGTCTATGTAGACCTCTTCTTCCAACACTCCGTTGAGGAAGGCAGACTTGACATCCATCTGGAACACGCTCCATCCTTTCTGAGTTGGGAGTGCTGGAATCATTCCGACCGTGTCAAGTCGGGCTACAGGTGCATACACCTCATGATAGTCAACTCCTGACTTCTGCTTGTAGCCTTTCGCCACTAATCTGGCCTTGTGTCTGTCAACCTCTCCTTGGGCATTAAACTTCGTCTTATATACCCACTTGACCCCAATGGTCTTCTTCCGTGCTGGAAGATCTCGTTAGCTGCCATGTCTCATTCTTCTCAATGGCCGCTATCTCCTCATCCATCGCATTCACCCATTTGCGATTCCGACTTGCCTCTTCAAACTCCACTGGATCACATTCAATAAAGAGAGCAAAATCAGAATAATCTTCATCTAAATGATTACGGGTTACCTCATAGATGTCTTGCAAGCTCCGAGTCTTTGCCAGGAGTCCTCGTGTTCCGTATTCTTGCTTGCAAGTGGAGGTGAGCGGGATGTTGAGGGTGTGCTGCTGCTGGCACCACTGTTGATGCTTGAAGGCACAGGTGGTTGAACTCTGTCTTCCTCCAAGTCTACAGACTCAACAGTTGCTGGTTCAGTCTGACCAGTCTTTGACTTCCCGTTCCAGACTTCATCCTCCAAGAACTTCACGTCTCGGCTGATGACAAGTTTCTTTGTCACAGGATTGTACAGCCTGTACGCCTTCGCTGGTTCGCTGTACCCTGTGAAGATGCATTTTTCAGCTTTGTCATCTAGCTTCCATCTTTTCTCATCTGGAACATGTGCATATGCTATGCACCCAAAACATCGCAAATGAGCCACACTTGGCTTCAACTTGCTCCACGCTTCCTCTGGAATTTTGTCCCTTACACTCTTGGTGGGACACCGGTTCAACAGATAGACTGCACAACTTACAGCTTCTGCCCAGAACTCATGTGGCAAACTCTTTGCCTTCAACATGCTCCGTGCCATCTCCATGATTGTTCTGTTCTTCCTCTCAGCTACGCCATTCTGCTGTGGCGTGTATCTGGCAGTGAACTGCCTCCGAATTCCATGTTGCTTGTAGAAGTTGTGGAATTCGTTGGAGATGTACTCTCCACCTCCATCAGTTCTGAGAGTCTTCACATAGTAACCGCTCTGTTTCTCAACCAGAGCCTTGAACTCCCTAAACCTTGCAAACGCCTCTGACTTCAACTTGATTGGATAAATCCAAGTCTTCCGACTGAAGTCATCAATGAAGGTCGGAAATACTTATTGCCGGCATATGAGGTGGTCTGCATGGGACCACAGATGTCTGAGTGCACCAGCTCCAAAGGCCGTGATGCTCTCCAAGACTGCCCTACAGGGAATGCATCCCTGTGCTGCTTTTCGACCAGGCAACCTTCACAAACTTGGTTTGGTTGCTCTATAAGGGGTAAACCCTTCACCATCTGCTTCTTGTGCAGCAGATTCAGGCCACTGAAACTCAGGTGACCGAATCTGAGATGCCACAGCCAGGTAGCATCCTTCTCAACTGCACTCAGAGACAACAAAGATTCATTCTGAATCTGCAGTGGAAACATCTTGTTTTTCGTCATGGACACAGATGCAATTTGTCCATGGACCTTGTCTCTGATGGAACAGACTCCATCTTTGAACAGTACAGTGTGCCCCTTCTGCACAAGCTGTCCAACACTAAGCAGATTATGCTTCAACCCAGGCACATAATAAACATCTTGAATTGTTTTTCTATCACCGTGCCGGGTGCGGATGAGGATCTTTCCTTTCCCCATCACAGAACTTTGATGTTGTTCCCCATCTTGACTTCGGACCGGACTGTTTCATCCAGCTTGTGAGAACATCTCTCTGTTCCCAGTCATGTGGTTGCTGCAACCACTGTCAAGATACCATACGTTTTTCTTGCTCTCCTCTTCAATACTGCAAGTCAACAACACAATTCCTCCTACCGCATTTTCAGGTTCCTTCGAATAATGGGCTTGCTGCTGATTCTCGTTCGCCATCTTCTTTCTGCACTGAGTGGCATAATGGCCGAACTTGCTGCAGTAGTAGCATTGGACCTTTGACATGTCCTTCTTCTGGCCGAGAGCCACCTTGCTGATTTCTGCAGTGCCTCTTCCTCCTTGCTGATGAAAGTTGCAACTTGGCTCAGCATCCTGAGGGTTTGAGTTCCCTCCTCGCTTGTTCCTTCTCCCACGTCTGCTTCTGCCTCTTCCTCCTTGAGAACTAGAGGCACTGTGCTGGGAGTCTTGTCTGCCGCTGTCTCGGACTGAGACTTGCGCTTTGAAGGCTTGCTCCAAAGAAGACTGAGTTGAGCGGCTCAACCTCTGTTCATGGGTCTGCAGGGAACCCATGAGTTCGTCTATCGAGAGGGTTGTCAAATCCCTCGACTCTTCGATTGCTATCACAACCGAGTCGAACTTCGCATGCAGACTTCTGAGAATCTTCTCCACGATTCTCTGGCTCTGGACATTTTCTCCATTCAACCGCATCTGGTTGATAATGTCCGTCGTCCGGGTGAAGAAATCACTCATCGACTCGGACTCGCTCATCTGCAGGTTCTCGAACTCTCTCCTGAGCATCTGCAGCTTCACCAACTTCACTTTGTCGGTGCCCTGATACGAACTCGCTAGGGTTTCCCAGGCCTGCTTGGCCTTGGTGGCTGATGCAATCCGCGGGAAGATGGTCTCCTCAACCGCTTGCATGATGTAGAAGAGGGCCTTCTGGTCCTTCTTCTTGTGCTCTTTCAACGGATCCCCGTCTCGCTTGAGAGAGGGCGGCCAATGCCGCCGCATCCGCCGGTTCTGGGTAGCCGTTCTCGACTAACTCCCATAGCTCCTGAGATCCGAACAGGATCCTCATCTGGATGCTCCAGTAATCGTAGTTCTTACCGTTAAATCGCGGGATCTGCAACTGCAACGAGTTTCTCTCGAAAGCCATGCTTCTATCTCCGTGTCACGGTACTATCAGCTCTGATACCAATTTGAAGGAGCAAAAATGCGATTTTTTCTTTTTCCTTCTCGCCGGAGTCTGTCAACACAGACTGCGCAGGGCGCACGTCCAACTCCCGACTTCGGGAGCGAAGTGCGGACGACGCTGCCAAAACGGCCGAAGTCCGGCACTTACGCGAAGTGCGGACTGCGCAGGCCAAGACGGCCGAAGTGCGCACTTCGGCCGAAGTGCGGACTTCGCACGGGCAAACAGCCGAAGTGCGCACTTCGGCCGAAGTGCGAACTTCGCACGGCCAAACAGCCGAAGTCCGCACTCGCGCGAAGTGCGTACTTCGCAGCTTTGGACTGCCGAAGTTCGGCACTAGCGCGAAGTGCGTACTTCGCAGCTTTGGACTGCCGAAGTTCGGCACTAGCGCGAAGTGCGTACTTCGCAGCTTTGGACTGCCGAAGTTCTGCAGTCGCGCGGAGTGCGAACTTCGCAGTTTTGAGTTGCCGAAGTGCGACAGTTGCAGCGAACTTTGCTGGGCAAGAAACTTCGCCGTGCTCGTCGAACAACTTCGAACGGCAACAAACGTCTTTGTTTTCTGTGGCTGCTGCTGGGTTTGCCCGACTTGGCAAGACCCGTATGAGGAGAGAAACGCCGGAACAGAGAACACCAAGGTTAAGACTTAAACAACTGCAAACCCTAAAGATGCTACAGACAAACAACAAACTTTATTCATATGAACAACTAGGGTTACAGAATTCCTCAACCGAGGAAGTAACAACATCTGCAGGCTACGCTGCAGGATAAACTGGACAAGGGAAATGTCGAGTCTGCTGCTCGGACATTTATCAGCTAAGCCTCACTGCTCACTGAAACACTCGCCCTTCTTTCTCTGCTCACTTTCACGAACTTCTCTCACACCCGCTCTGCTTCCTTCTTCTATGCACTCTCTCGCACTCTAGTTTGTCTGAAGAACCGAACCGCCTTTTATAGCCGCGGGGAGAGAAGGATAAGGGTTATCCTCGGACAGCTTCGGATAAGGGTCATCCTCGGACCGACCCACATCTAGGGTTTCTGACAAACGCCGACTGGGTATTAACACCTGCGGAGATCGGATCTGCCAGGTGTCAAATCTGTCAGAAGATAAGTGCGACGTCCTGTCACACTTTTGTCGGGTTCTCGGATTTGCGGCAGCGCAGTTGGGCACAAAGCGTGAAATCTGGGTTAATATTTCTAACAACAACAGCATTGGCTACTGTTGTCTTTTCGATGTCTCCAAAACCATATATAACAACAGCCAATGATGACTTCTTTCTTAGGTCCAGCAACTGTGTCACTTCATTTTATTGTTCTTTTATTCCAACTGTCCATAGAGAAACAACCCGTGATTTTAGTTTCTTCGAAAGTGTAGAGAGAGAGAGAGAGAAAAACCTGCAATATGTATACTTAAGCTTCAGTATTGACCTTACTAATATACATTTGCTTAAGTGCAACAAGGTATTAAATTCTACCTGAAGAGTTTTTTAGAATTTAGCTGAGAGGCGCACATCATTGATCCTTCAGTGATCAATTGAATCGCATCCCTGAATTTCTTCTCTTCTCGAGGAATATCATAATTTAATTGTCTTAAGATGACCGGCAAGGTTAAGCATTTGCCGTAAGAGCTAATTCGATAAATCCCTTTTTTCTTTTCTTTTTTTTTGGTTTTAAGAATGTTGAAGCTAAGCCGGATATAAAATTAGCGATTACGTTGCTCAGACTTTGCTGAACATGGTTGTTCATAAATTCAAGGAATGCAGCACCACTCTGTGGAACTGAAGTCCATACCGATGTTGAACCCGTTCTATCGTTCCCCGTGGTCTCTGGCTTGTTCTGTTACGAAAGAAGGTAAAACTTAATTTTCTTAAATTAAAATAGATTTTAAAGACTCTGTGGATTTTGATTTGGCTGACAGCCAGAAAACTTAGATATTACTGGCAGCCATATAAATTAATTTTAGGTTTTGAAACAAGGAAAACTTTTTCTGCATATACACACCTTGCCTTCAATGGTCTCCAAGAGCTTTTCGATAGCATCGATCAATTTATCCAAGTCCCACACATCATTGACCGTTTTAAAGAGGCCAATATAATCCTCCAACGTCTTTGGTGGTGACGGCGGCGGCGGTTGTTGACGAGGTGGTTGCGGCGGCGGCGATTGTTGACGAGGTGGTTGCGGCGACGGCGGTTCTGGCGGACATATCCCACAACAGTAACCACGCAGATATTTCGAACAACAGGGACATAAACTGTAACAGCAATCATCCAGACAGGAACAGCAATCACGCAGACAGGAACAGCAATCACCCATAGCAACAAGTGAAAGAGAGAGAGGGGATTAACGTGTGTCGGCCAAGTAATAGACGGGCAAGAATGAAATATATATAGAGCTTTACCACACCCTCTCTGCATTCTCACTTCTCACTTTGCTTTCGTCCAGTTCACGTTACTTTCTTTAAAACTTATTCCCTGCAGAACATTTATTTATGAGTACGCGCTTCTCTCGAGAGATATTCGCTTTACAAAAATAGAAATGAACACGCAAATTATATTACTACTTCCTTTTTCTAATTCCCTACGTCAGAAACACGGAATAATTTCGGTTTTGCCTAAAGTAAAGCAGATGCTTGGATTAGTCCATTTAACATACATTCCTACTCATCGTTGAGCGTTCTTTTCGCTTTCCAGAAATAGAAATGAACATGCAATTTATGTTCCTACTTCTTTTTTCACATTCGCTACGTCAAGAAGATGTAATAATTTCGGTTTTGATGTATGAAGTGATACAAAGGCAAAAATTTGAAGTATACGTTTTGAACGTACAAGATATACTTTTTTAATATTTTGTCAGAAATCTAAAGTTAATTATTATTATAATAGCACACAGTCATCCAACAGTCTGTATCTTAATTTGTGGGTTTAAAAAATATTAGGCTGCACCTTAACTCGTGGGTTCATTAATGAATAACGTAGCCTTTTTATAATAGAAGATATATTCCTTGGCCAACACTTTACCTAGTTGTGCAAGGGATACCTTGCAGATTGGCAAGTGTGCATTTATTACATTGCATGAGTAACTAGATAACTTTCCCCTAAGGTAATTGAATGTCCTAAGTATGTATCTAAGAAGATACATTTACATGATCCAAATGATGTAATAGACTCTAACTCTAACACTCTTAGCACAAACATGTTAGCCTCATGCTTCACTAGACCCAGATGCCAATGAGATAACCTATCAATAATTGAGAAGGCAAAGAAGGAAAGTAAGAAGACTTTGATGAATAAGAAATTTTCCAATGAAATGGTCAGTACAAAGAAATGATAGTCATAATGACTCAAGCACAAAGTCTAACTTTTTAGAATATTATAGGGAAACTTTGGTAAATTAATCTCCACAACATTGCTTTGAAGAAAGACAATGGATACAATGATTGAGATGTGTGGATCATAGAATAAGGAAGGTAAATGATTTGTTCATCAAGTATAGAGGTTCATAAAGTTTAGAGGTAGACTTAATCCAAGGAGATAAGAGTAAGAGTCACCCAAATAGAAGTGAAGTGACAAGAGCACCCTTGCCTAAGGATTGATTAATGGAATAGAAAAATATAGCTTTGCAAGGAGGAAATTATGCACATGTAAATCATACAACCTGCAATTGTATAATTACAAATCATACAAATGATAATGACCTGATTGTAAATCATACAATTGGCCAAAAAGTGAAAACAAATCATACAAATGGTAATCATACCATTGTAAATCATACACGTGATACTTGTACGATTACAAATAGTACAGATGACCACCAGGAGGGAGTAAATCATACAAATGATTGATTGGATCTTGAATGTACGATTACTAGAAATTAGCTAATGGAACCTCCAAATGACACATTGGTAGATGGAATTGTACAATTGAATATCATTGTATGATTTTCTAGAAGGTAAGTTAGAAATTTAGCAATTAAAAAATCTTGATTGTGAAAATCCCTCAAGATGCAATTAAGACAAAAGATGGTTGAAAACTAGAAACAATGGTCTCTTCTAAAAAAAAATGGAAAAGAAATAAAAAAGGAAATAATGTAATATGCGCAAAGCAAGAAAGGACAAAAAATGCATGCAAAAAGAGATGACTTGGCAATCATCCATGAAAAAAGTTGAAAATACATGCAAAGGAGGCTGAGGTTATGAATTTTCATGCTATGAATGTTTTAAATATAAAAAGAGGGCACTACGCATGTTATTTCTACCATATTTGAAAATTGCATGAATGAAATGGTGAATTTCAGAGAATTGGGGAGCAAGAAGTGTGTAACTAAACAAATTCTTCCTTACATGGGTAATGAAACATCATGGAATAACTAAATTAATGATCCATCACTAAATTTTACCAAGGAATCTTCTTGTTTTTGAAAAAAAAAAGCCAAATTGGGAGAAAAGTTGCTAAAGTTAGGGTTTTACTCCAAATAAGTTAAGTTTTTCAAAAAATGTAGTTGAGGAAAAATTTCAAACTAGTGGAGTTAGTGTTTTAAGCATAAATGTAGTAGATAGAACCCCCACTGGTGAAAAACATGTCTAGGGTTTGCATTTATTCCAAAAAAAAAGGTAGAGTGGAAAATTGCAAACACTAGTGCAAGAAATTTAGTTGGTGAAAAAGCAAATATGTCTCAACTATTACATGTGGAAAAGTATAAAGGAGAGGACTATGCAAAAAATTACACTCAAGAAAAACATAAACCACACAGTTGAAGAATTGCACAAATAGAAGAGAAAAATTGCTAAGGGAAACGAAAATGCACTAGAAAGAGAGATTTGCACAAATGGAGATAAAGGGTGTAAAGTTAGTTGCAAAAATAATGCAAGGTTGAATAATTTATGGCAAGTGATGGCCTAAAATACAACTTGTATGATCTAGATATGAAATTGTATGATTTGGAGGGAGATTGTATGATTTTAGAAAAAATATTGTGCAAATTAGAGTTTGAATTAAATAATTTAAGTGCAATGGTATGATTATGAGTGCAATTGTATGAATTCTAACACAATTATATAGATAAGAGATGCACTTGTATGATTTGGGGTGCATTGTACATTTTTTTTTGGGAATTGTATGATTTAAACTTCAAATTGTACATTTTTGAGGAATTGTATGGATCTACAATGTGATTGAATGATTTAATATACAACTATATGATTGGGAGGGAATTGTATGATTCCAAAGTGCACCTATACAATTTTTAGGAGTAGCGTATGATTTATAGGGATATCTATATGTTTTTGGTGCAGTTGTATGAAGTTTTGAGTCATTTTGATGCAATTATCCTAAATTGTCATATTAATAATAGTAAGTTCCAAAGTGATTCCAAAGTAAGGATGGGTGAAGCATGAACACTAAGAGGGAGTACCAAGATCATCTATGGTATATTGTAGCAAGGATAATTTACCATTCACTTAGATCACTACACCAAAGAGATCCATGACTTAGACGACTAGAGGTGACCTACCTAGTGCAAGACCAAGGACAAGGGTTTTAGCCACACAAAGTATGTGGATACCACCTTTGGAGGAGGAGAGGATATAGACCATAGATTGGTCCTCAACATTGGCATGGTGGTATAGGAAGAGCCCCACTATAGTTTTCTAAATAGAAGATGGAACCAACTAGGGAACATCGATAAGAGCTTCGTAGTGAAGTGCATAAAGAAGTTATCCCAACTAAATAAGTAAGTGAGGACGAAGGTGGATAGGTTGATATCAGGGATATTTTCTTTGTCCATTCGATAGAAGAATTTTTTCAAAGATGGTGGAACCAAAATGGGGACAAGAATCCACAAAAAATTGCATTGAATCGAGCAAGCATGAGCACAATAGCACAAGTCCCACCATAGAATTAGGTACTCTTTAATAAGTACTTGTTAAAAGTAGTATGATCCTATGATTCTAGTTAGAACTGCACATATGTACGAGTTGATAGCAGATATATTAACATGGAGTTCTTGATTACCACCTTTCGATGTACATTTGCATTACCAAAGGGAGGGTAACTCATTAAGAAAATGAGTGTGGACCCCATTAAGGCTCACATGTTTATTACTACACTTATCATTGTTACATGTCCAATATCTATTAAGGCTTTGCTCCTAGCAAAAAATGGATAAAGCAAGTTAAAGACTGACAAGTTGGCATGTGCAATGAATATTATTATCTCAATTACCAGGAGAAGCATGCACATCTGAGATGCCCATTTGGATGGCACAATGTGTAGAAGGTATTTCTTAGGGAGTACAATATGATGGGAGAACCTACTTGAAATAACAAATTTAGAAGCTATTGATAAGGAGAAAGAAGACCTTCACCATGACCTTCCATGCTATTGCTATTCTACCGAATGTAGTTTTCGAGGTCAACATTCACTTTCCAGGGCTAACACCACCTTGTGATTTACCATTGGACCAACCTTCTATACTATGATGGGCAAATATTGTGCCTATCCAAAAGGTGACACCAGAGAATCAAAGCAAAAGAAGCACATGAGAAAAACTAAACCTCCCTTGATTGAAGAGAAGGAGACATCATCAGACAAAGAAGTTCACCATCAATTAAATAGGTAATGACAACTACAATAGGAACTTGATGTAGAGTAGTAGGCCCCTACATAATGGTTGTAAGAGCAACCTTTGTCCCTGGAGGAGGAGGAGATAGTAGCACCAAATTCCAATCCAATTCACATTATGACATAGAGACAATAGGAGAAATAAAGGAAGGAAAATTATTTGGCATCTAAGGATCAATCATAGCAATTGCTCAATGACTTAGTAGATATGCACTTGGGATTGGAGGACTTGGAATGGATAGATATTAAAGTGCCTATTGGAATGGGCTAGTTAGGAGAAATGATGGGATCTCCTTCATTGATGTAGGATGATGAATTTGAAATGCTAGAGTCATCCAAACATTGGCTAAAGAAAGTAATGATATCACCTAGGATAAAATCTAAAGAAGTGGTGGTAGCTCCGCTGGATGAACTGAAGGAGAAGAAGCCATAGATATGGATTGTGATGAAAGGTGGCAATAAGGATCCAGAGGAAGAGAATCCAACACCATCACAAGAATGACATGATCCATTTATGATAGCAATGGTGGTGGTAGAAGAGATAACTACAATAGTGGAGGAAGTGTAGCTAAATCCAGAGGAAACATAATTGCTAAACCCACAACAAGAGGAGTTGCAACAACCATAAGAAGAATTCCAAGTACCTATGGAAGAAGCACATATGCTGAAGAAAATAATTAAAGAGATCAAATCACCAAGAAATTAAATGGATTAAAACTTTTTACTACATTAGGAGGCTACAGGAGGATCAATAAAAGAGGTGGGATATAGTTTATATATGCAATATGAAGGAGAGAAATGAATTCCACCACAATAAATGGATGAAGGGCTTCATACGAGTTATTTTATTGAAGTGCCACAATTTGGTATTTTGAATGGAGGTGGAGAAGACACCGATGAGAAAATATATCATTTCATGAAATAGGTTGGTGACATGTTTGCCAATAACAAACTATAGTTTCACATTGGCAAATTTGGACAACTAAAATAGTGGAAGGATAATAACATCTCTAAATTGTATAAAATCATGGAGTGGGTGTGTAGTTAAAAGTAGATAATATTGATAACCCAGATTCACACACAACACCCATAGTAGTTAGCGAAGGCAGAGGTAGCAAGCATGTTAGGAATGATGAATTTACTAGA